>CM035107.1:55720392-56182892 GCA_020205505.1 Panax japonicus | reverse complement strand
ATGTTTAGCCAGAGGTAATGCCAGCTTTAGAAGTTTGTGTTTTATGTATTAGTAACTGTTAACTTTATAACAAACATGTATCATATTTTGTTAAATTGTGTTCCTGTGAATAACTTTAACTTAGTTTAGCAACATAAACTGTATTCTGATGGATTAATTGATAATCTGTTCTTTCCCTTTTGGTATGTAGGAGAATAGGCAGACAAAACACCCACAGTTACTTTATGAAGCAAAGGTGTATAACATTCTTCATGGAGGAAGTAAGTATAACATAGTATTAGTTTACAATGCTTTTGTATACATTTTGCTGTCCTGATTATCCGCTCTCTTCTTTCAGCTGGTATTGCAAATATAAAATGGTGTGAGGTTGATGGAGAGGACAACGTTCTTGTCCTCGACTTACTAGGACCAAGTCTTGAAGACCTGTTTGTGTACTGCTCTAGGAAGTTTTCACTGAAAACGGTCCTAATGTTGGCTGATCAGATGGTACTTCAATTTTCTTATATTATTGTTTACTACTATGTATTCCCTCTAATACTGTTGTTTTTATTTTGACTTTTAGTGGTTTAAAGGGAATGTTGCCTGTTGTAATTCAAAATTAAATTTACTAGATATGTTATATCATATTGTTTCCATAATTTGTATCTTCATTTTCTCTCATCAATAATCTTGGATAAAACTATGTTAGCAGATTGATGTTGTTAATCAGTTATTTTTCTATCATATTAATCATACCTCATCAAGTTGTCTCGCTTTAAAAGTTACTTTTTCCTGAATACCAAATTATATTGCATGTGTTACTTCTTAAATTGTTCAACTTGCTGATTATAATCTTTTCAAATCCAAATTGGTTATAATCACTATTTTTTTTGGGGTTTTGATAATCAATTGCAGATTACAAGAATTGAATATACGCACTCTAAGGGGTTTTTGCATAGAGACATAAAACCATAACTTTCTGATGGGTCTTGGCAGGAAAACAACTCGGGTATGGTAGTTATCATATTGTGAGCGACACATGCAC
The DNA here is from genome assembly GCA_020205505.1 of Panax japonicus. Lineage (NCBI taxonomy): Eukaryota > Viridiplantae > Streptophyta > Magnoliopsida > Apiales > Araliaceae > Panax > Panax japonicus. The sequence continues at coordinate 56,181,868 of CM035107.1, read as the reverse complement.
CATGGCCGCAATCGTTCAAGAAAGCCTGTGGAATCTCAATCTACTTCTCCGTCCTTGTCGACTGCAATGTCACACATAGCAACTGGGAGCAGCAGTGGCAGGTGAAGCTTTCAGAGTAGTGGCAGTGGAAGCTTCCAAAACCTGCCCTTGTATTCAGTTGGTAATTCAGAGAGTCTATGTTATGGAAGCAATGTATCAAAGTTGCAGATGGAGCAGCCTTCCCCTTAGGGTGTCAATAACAAACAGTACAGGTACATCACTTCTTTTTCCGAGAGATTGTCAATTGTCAATTTAATATCTCTCCAATTTGTCAATTGTTTACTGTATTGATATGGTCATATTATGTATTAATTTCAGGGAGTTTGTGAACTGTGTCCGATGCATCAAGATCCTTTAGCCTCAAGAAGTCCAGCAGATGAGCTTGGATGGAGATTTTGGGAACAATGTCCTTCCGAATCATGCCTGCATCCAACAGTTGTTGTACTACAACGGAAACAATTAGTGTGGAGTCCACTCAGGTACAGAAGCATGAAAACTAACCGGAAATCATTGTTGTTACCCTCTTCTAGAAGGTTCAGAAGCATGAAAACTAACAGGAAATTACTGTGAGGATATTTGGATTGATAAGGAATAGGAACTCTTGTGGCAATTAATAGAACGCAATGAACTGAATTAAGAGGCAAAACCTAGGCTTTTTTGCGCATGCTTAAGTAGTAGCTTAATTTTATGGATAGTTTGGTTTATTTTGTAGTTGTAATCAAATTCACAATTCAATATAGTAGTAATTTTTATTGAAAAGTGAATTTGAGATGTATATATTTTGTGGATGTTGTAATTTGAAACTGTAAACTAATGATATTACTTGGAATATTTGATAAATGATTGAAGTTACAACTCTTTTAATCTTTCAAGCTATAATATGTTAATCTTTAAGGCATTAGTATATTGCATGTGCATTGGTAATGTAGGCGAACCACAACTTTTTTTTTCTTTTTTTTAATCTACAACATTTTAAAACGTTGTGTAAATATGTCTAAATATTGTCTGATATATTAAACTACAACATTTTTATCCAGAAAATGTTGTGGAATTATACATTCTACAACGTTTTTAAGCATCTGTTAATTTATGGAAAAAAAAATCTACAACGTTTTTTTCTTAAAAAACGTTGTGTAATGCGTTTAACTACAACGTTTTTAAAACGTTGTGTAAGGGTGTCAAATAAATGACATCCTTAATCACGACGTTTTTCTAACTGAAACCACAACGTTTTCTCCGCATTGTCTATTTACTGTTTTGTAGTAGTGTAAGGGAGAAGCTGAAGAGTCCGACATAGCCGTTGCAGTGCTTCGGCAGAAGCAGAGTTCATGGATGCTGTGTGCAGACGAATATTCTACTTCGGGCAATCAGTGCAGCAGGCTATTAGGTTCATATTCAGAGCAACAAACAACGAAGGGGTCGATCACCATGATGACTCCATTACTATTGCCTTGTCAAAATCGGCTATTATCGAAGTGAACACTTTTGCTGATTCGATGGCATTCTTACTTCGGATCAAATTCTGGCTTAGAAGATTAAGTACAAGAGTGCTAACTTTGTTCTTATTGATGGGGATCTTTATCGAAGGGCTTTTTCGTCTTCATTGTTGAATTGTTTGGTTACATCCGAAACTAAGGATATCCTTCAGCGAGTTCATGAGGATGTGCCAACTCAATAGCCCGATCCCACATTAGCCACCAGAAGAGCTATACTCGATCTTATCTCATGTACCTTTTGCTGTCTGGGGGTAGATATACTGGGTCTTTTGTTCATTGTTGTTTAGTTCATCGATGTTAGGAGGTCCGGGTGGACTCGCTGACCATTCGATGGTAGTCTTTTTGGCAGGTGGTCCTTATGAATTTGTCAGACCCTTCGTGGTAGGCAAACTTCATCGGTGTTAGGAGGTCCAGGTGGACTCGCTGACCATTCGATGGTAGCCTTTTCGGTAGAAGTGTCCTTGTGGATTTGTTATACCCTACGTGGTAAACAAATTCCACGGTCCTTATATACTTGTTATACCCTGCGTGGTAAACAAATTCACGATGGTGTAAGGAGGTTTGGGTGGACTCGCGACCATTCGATAGTAGCCTTATCGGTAGGAGTGTCCTTATGTATTTGTTATACCCCGTGTGGTATGCAAATTTCCTGGTCCTTATAAAGTTGTTATACCCTGCGTGGTAAACAAATTCCTGATGATGCAAGGAGGATCGGCTGGATTCATCTTACATACACGATCTGTCTCACATTTCGGTAACGATAATTATGCATTACTTTATTTTGTTCAAGTGTTGAGTTCGGATTATCTCATTATTACTTGGTTTTATCTATTATATGACTTGCTTAATTGTTCACTAACAGTTTAAATTAAGTATAGGAAAGATCTTGTACATTTTTCAAGTTGGTTAATGGTGAATTATTGACAAGAAATTGTTAAGGATGTGATAAGGATAAAAACTTGTTAATTATTTCATTGATATCTAACTGGTTATAAAGGAGATATTAGTCTTTACAGGGATTCCTAAGTCTACGGATGGAATAATATTTTTAGGCTGCCTTTGTGACGCCCCCAAAATAGGTCCATTCCATCCAACCCATTTTGAGTCGCCAAATACATGGTACAGAAACAACCACAACTTTTACAACCCATAAACTGTGAGTTTGAATACAAACATTGTCATCTAGACAATATACATACCCAACTATGTCCTCAATACAATTATTGATTTACTATTTTACAAAAATGGTGAGGACTACTAAACAACTCTCTCAAGGACCATCAATTCATACCCCGACTCGTACCCGCTATATTCTCGTCTCCTGAGAAGAAAAATGGAACAAAAAGGAAAAGGGTGAGCTCAACTAGCTCAGTAAAGAATATTATGACTAAGATAATATACAACAATTTATCGTTAGTCTTCAACAGGGAAAAATCTAATAGAATACAATAGACAACAAGTTTTAAATCAATATTCGCAGCGGAAAATATTAATTCATAGAAGAGTTACGTAGAGGATGAAATCTACTAATGTCTATGAATTTAACAGTCCATCAACAATATTTTTATCCCTGTAACATCAATCAGTACACATCTTTAATCATATATTCATCCTTGCACTACAGGCCAAGGATATTCATCTGTTGGTCATGTTCATCTAAACACCTGTTCATCTTTGCACTACGGGCCAAAGATATTCATCAGAAATCATTCATCTTTGCACTACAGGCCAAAGATATTCAATAATAACATCCTTTAAGACTGAAGATGATAAAAATATTTTTAAAGAAGCGAATCCAGTGAAACAAAATGACAAGGATTAAGGATTAAGGATTAAGGATTCGTACTTTGTTTTGTCCATGTCCACAAATACCTCAAAAATAATCATAGTGGTGTAAAATTCAAGAATGATCAAAACATGGATACAATCAAAGCTAGTATCTACAATAGATATTTTGGACGAAAAGAAAAAATATTTTTTTTCTGTGAATAGTGCCGTATTCGTGAATAGTGCCGTATACGTGAATAGTACCGTATACGTGAATAGTAACTCCGGCACAAAAAGTTCCAAATTTGATAAAAACGTTCACCAATATTTCGGCATAATGATATTGAAGAAAATAATATCATTTAAGAAGAAAATAACATCCCTTACCTCAAAATAGCCGTACTTCTGACTGAATTTCGGTATAGTGCTGACAGAAACTCGCACCGTATAGCAACACTCAAAGTATACTCACAAGAATACGCTCGATAATATAGAGAGAAAAAGAGAGAAAACTTTGTTTCTGGTGTGATTTTCAATTCTAACTTAGCCCTCTATTTATAGGAAAATGCTAGAACGCCAAAGGAGACTAAATTAATAAAATATATTATTATTACTTATTTCTTTTTCTCCTACGCATCCTTCCATGACCAGCCACCACAATTGAACCAAAAAATTCAGCAGCCCATGTGAATTACTCACCAACCAAAAAGTGGGTCCCACCATAATTAATAAAAAAATCATTTTATTTTCCGTAACTTTAATAATTCATAGAAAATAGCTCGGTTATCAGAAAAATTCGAAACTCGCGACTTTCCATGGGAAATTCCATTCTCTACAACTTTGCAGAAGAAAATTTTTCCAAATTCCAAACAGAAATTATCCAAAATCCACAAACGAGCGATTTTACAGTCAATAATCAATTTTCGGTCAAAAATTATGTCCACCGACACACAAAACATGTGTTAAACATTTAATGCCACAAAAATACTCTACCTTCTCATATACTCATATATCCCACATTCATTGTAAAAATATCATCGTTAATATATTATTAAAATAATATATTTAAATGAATTATTTTATCAGAAAAAGATAAAATATTAATTTTCAACAATTGTCACATTAAAAATTTTCTCCATCTAAATCCACATAAAATAAATATTTTCTTTATCATAATAATCAATAATTAATTATTAAAAATAATATTACCGAATCACAGTACCGACAACCAGGCCGTTCCCAGGATAGAGGGGGCTTTCCAATAAGGATTTCTCCTTACTGGCGCGCAATTAGATGACCAAACCTCTCCTTGACAGAACTTTCTAGATATTGCCAATAATGTTATCTGATAATATTATTCAAATAATATGAATTATTGATCTGATAATTGAAAATACTGTGCAATGACAATTATTGAAACAATAATAATATAAATATCAACGCAGCAATTATTGAATCAATAAAGTAATGAACAGTAACTCCTGTAGCAATTATTGAGTAGTGCCTTCTTACGTAAGGATCAATAATTCAAAATACTGTGCAATACCGTGTGCTACTGTGCAACAACGCGTATTACTGTATTTTAACCACCGGGTATTCCAACAGTGTAAACGGTAACAACTACGCCGTTATTTATAAGCAGCTTATATTTGTCGTTTTCTTCCTCCAATCACTTTCCGTTATGGGGCCCACACATGGCTGCGCCGTCGTACGAATATTCCCCGACAGTACGAATATTCCACGACCAAACGAATATTCCCCGACAACAATGAATATTTTATAACCACTTGCTTATTTGCGTATTTTACCCATAACTATCCACATTAATCAAATCAACCCTTACTATTCAAAAAAAGGAAATTAAATTTCATTTATTAATTATTTGGGGTCTTACAACCTCCCCTCCTTATGAAATTTCGTCCTCGAAATTGACATACGTACCTGGTGTTTCGAAAAGGTGAGGATACCTAGCTTTCATTTCTGTTTCCAACTCCCAGGTCATTTCCTCTATAGCATGATTCCTCCACAAAACTTTAACTTGTGGTATTACCTTCGTGCGTAGGACATGCTCCTTCCTATCCAAGATCTTGACAGGTACCTCCTCATACGTTAAATCTTCGGCTATCTCGTCCGGTTCTAACTCAATGACGTGGTTCGGGTCTTTCACATATTTACGAAGCACAGATATATGAAAAACATTATGAACACGAGACATACTTGGAGGTAACGCGAGTCTATAGGCTACATTACCTACTCGATCAAGAATTTGAAATGGACCAATAAATCGTGGATTAAGCTTTCCTCTCTTCCCGAATCTTGTAACTCCCTTCCATGGGGCAACACGCAACAATACATGATCCCCAACACTAAATTCTACGTCTTTTCGATGAAGATCCGCATAACTCTTTTGTCGATCTTGTGCAGTTTGTATACGTTGTCGAATCGTTTGGATCTTCTCCGTAGTCATACGTACTAACTCGGGTCCCAACAATGTTGCTTCACCCACCTCGTCCCAACATACTGGAGAGCGACACTTTCGTCCATACAATGCTTCAAATGGGGCTACACCAATGCTCGCCTGATAACTGTTGTTGTAGGAGAATTCCACCAATGGTAAATATTTATCCCAACTGCCCTTGAAGTCTAGGACACAGAGTCTTAATAAATCTTCAAGAGTTTGAATAGTCCTCTCTGATTGTCCGTCCGTTTGAGGATGGTATGCCGAACTGAATCGTAACTCCGTACCCATAGCTTTTTGCAAGCTAACCCAAAATCTTGAAGTAAATCTTGGGTCACGATCCGAAACTATGGATACTGGCATGCCATGCAATCTTACAATCTCATTTACGTACATTTGAGCAAGACGTTCAAGGGAATAAGTCTCCCGTATCGGCAAGAAATGAGCAGACTTGGTTAATCTATCAACAATAACCCAAATAGCATTGATGCCTTGAGAAACCGTAGGAAGACCCGTAACGAAATCCATAGTAATGTGTTCCCACTTCCATTTCGGAATCTCAAGTGGTTGCAATGGACCCTTTGGCACTTGATGCTCCGCCTTTACACGTTGACAAGTTAAACACGTTGAAATAAACTTTGCAATCTCTCTCTTCATATTGTTCCACCAAAATGTATGTCGAAGGTCACGATACATTTTGGTACTTCCAGGATGAATTGCAAACGGTGTATTGTGTGCCTCCATCATGATCTTGTACTTCAAATCAGGATCGTTAGGAACACAAAGTCTGGAGTGGACTCGAAGTATTCCTTCTTCATCAATTCTTGCTTCTGGAATGGCACCTTCTTGTACTTTCGTCTTCATATGCATCAGCTCCGGATCGGTGGCTTGAGCAACCTTAACTTTTTCTATTAAAGTTGGCTCTATGCGTATACTTGACATCATTGCACTCATTCCTGCATATGATCTTCTACTCAATGCGTCAGCTACCACGTTCGCTTTTCCAGGATGGTATTGAATAGCGTGGTCGTAATCTTTCAACAACTCGAGCCAACGTCGTTGCCGCATGTTGAGTTCTTTCTGCGTGAAGAAATATTTGAGGCTTTTATGATCTGAATATATCTCCACTTTCTCCCCGTATAGATAGTGCCTCCAGATCTTTAGCGCGAAAACGACTGCTGCCAACTCTAGATCATGAGTAGGATAATTCCTCTCATACTCTTTAAGTTGTCGCGAGGCATAGGCTATGACTTTCCCACGTTGCATGAGAACACATCCTAACCCTTTGCCCGAAGCATCGCTGTAGATAACAAATCCATCCGAACCAGATGGTATTGTTAGAACAGGTGCCGAAATAAGTCTCCTCTTAAGCTCTTGAAAACTCTTCTCACATTCCTCGCTCCATACGAATTTTGTATCCTTCCGAGTTAGCTGAGTTAATGGAGTAGCAATTCGAGAAAACCCTTCCACGAATCTCCGATAATAACCAGCTAAGCCCAAAAAGCTACGTACTTCAGTAACCGACTTCGGTTGCTCCCAACTTTGTATTGCTTCAATCTTCGTCGGGTCAACAGATACTCCATTTTTTGACACCACGTGCCCAAGGAATGTTACTTCCTCAAGCCAGAACTCGCATTTCTTCAACTTAGCATATAACTTGTTTTCACGAAGCCTTTGGAGTACCAGCTTCAAATGGTGCTCATGATCTTCACGGCTTTTGGAATATATGAGGATGTCATCAATAAAGACAACAACGAATTGATCCAAATAATCCTTGAATACTCGGTTCATCATATCCATGAAAGCAGCAGGAGCATTAGTCAATCCAAAAGACATGACTAAGAATTCATAATGCCCATACCGAGTCCTGAAGGCAGTCTTTGGAATATCCTCAGTTCGAATTTTCAGCTGATGATATCCAGAACGAAGATCAATTTTTGAAAAGAATTGTGCTCCTTGCAACTGGTCAAACAAGTCATCAATACGAGGTAGAGGATACCTATTCTTAATGGTGACATGGTTCAATTCCCGATAGTCAATACAAAGTCGCATACTCCCGTCTTTCTTCTTTACGAATAAAACAGGAGCACCCCAAGGAGATGTACTAGGACGAATGAAACCGATGTCCAATAACTCCTGTAGTTGGACTTTTAACTCCTGAAGTTCAATAGGAGCCATTCGATATGGGGTTTTAGAAATGGGCTTTGTACCAGGTTCAAGATCAATAAAGAATTCAACTTCACGTTCTGGGGGTAGACCGGGAAGTTCTTCAGGAAATACGTCAGGAAAGTCAATAACAACAGGAATATTATTCAATTTTGACGTGTCTTTATTCAAATCCATAACATGGGCTAAGAAAGCTTGACATCCGTTTTTCAATAAACGAATAGCTTTATGATTAGATATGACAGTGATTGATTTTAATGGTTTAGTTGCCTGAATTCGAACAACAGGTTGATTAGGAATATGAAAACTAACAACCTTACGAAAATAATCAATTTTGGCATGATGAGTAGTTAACCAATCAATCCCTAAAATCACATCAAAAGCAAGTATCTTTAAAGAGATCAGGTCAACAGGTAAGGTGATAGTGCCAACTTGAATGAAACAAGATTTATAAACAGTGGATGTGATGAAAGTTTCTCCTAACGGAGTTTCCACAGATAAGTCAAAGTCTAATTTCTCCGGAGTCAAGTTTAAACGTTGAGCACAAGCAGGAGAGATAAATGAATGGGTAGCACCGGTATCAAGTAAGGTATAAACTTCGCAAGAATTTATAAATAGCTTACCCGTGATCACCTCGTTTGGGTTCCTCGCATGTTGACCAGTCACAACAAACGCTCTTCCAGGAACCATTGACTTTGGATTTTCTGGGACAGTCTTTTGAGTCACCGTCCCCGCTGAACTAGGTTTCGCTACCGTACAATCTCGAGCGATATGTCCTTCCTTTCCACAATTATAGCATACCTTGAACTGTTGTGGGCAGTTTGGACTGATATGTCCCTCTTTCCCGCACTTATAGCATATAACCGGTGGTCTTTCTCCTCCCTTAGAACCAGTTGCTGCCGGCACTGTCGTCTTCACATGGTCATTGTTAAATCTCCTCTTTTTAAAATCTCCTCCTGACTCGCTTCTTCTATTTTCATAGCTATGATTACCACCAGAGTGGTTACCATTTTTGTCCGTCTTTTTCTTTCTCCACTGGTTATTGTTGTTTTGCTGACTGCTATCTTCAGTATGATCCTGATTGTGGTACCTCGGTTGACCATACTCGTTGTCTCGCTCCAACAATTGAGCCCTGTTAACAACATCTGAATAGAGAGAAAATTTATGAGAGATGAGATATTGTCGTATGCCGGGTTTCAAACCTCTCAGAAACATCCGCGTCATACGTTCCTCATTCTCCACCAAATGAGGTGCAAACCTGGATAACTCTGCAAACTTTGCCTCGTACTGAGACACCGTCATGTTATTTTGTTCTAATCTGATGAACTCCACTTCCTTCATATGACGAACACTTTCAGGAAAGTATTTGTCATTAAATAGTTTCTGAAACGTCTCCCAAGACATGCTGAGTGCGGCTGGATGGGTACGCTTCACAGACTCCCACCAGTAGTCTGCCTCGCCACGGAACATAAAGGTGGCGAATGGAACCTTCTGTTCCTCCGTGCATCCCAAGACATCAAATATCTTGGTAATTTGCTTGACCCATGTCTCCGCCATGATCGGATCTGGCTTTCCCTTAAATTCTGGTGGTCCCAACTCTTTGAACTGCTTGGCTATGACAACCCGTGAATTGTTATCATTTCCTCCTGTATTTTGAACACGAGTCTCCCTCGTCTGATTTTGCATGAACTGCAAAAAGCTTCTAAACATTGCGTCGTTCATCGTCTGATCAGTGGTGTTGTTCACAGGAGGAACATTACCAGCCTGTTGCACATTCTCCTCGTTGGTAAGTACAGGCATCTCCACGGTCTCATTAACTCCATTGTTAACATTCTCGGTTGCCATTCTTAAATACTGCCATAAAACAAGGGTTAATTAAGCAAATAACATATCACATAATATCCCTATATACTGACCAACTAACAAATAAGCTTAGGTAGGACAAACTAGCGAAGGATTTACTCGTCTCTCCCCTCCTAGTTCTATTCCCCGATCTCCGCCAGAGATCATATCCCTAAGCTCTGATACCAACTGTGACGCCCCCAAAATAGGTCCATTCCATCCAACCCATTTTGAGTCGCCAAATACATGGTACAGAAACAACCACAACTTTTACAACCCATAAACTGTGAGTTTGAATACAAACATTGTCATCTAGACAATATACATACCCAACTATGTCCTCAATACAATTATTGATTTACTATTTTACAAAAATGGTGAGGACTACTAAACAACTCTCTCAAGGACCATCAATTCATACCCCGACTCGTACCCGCTATATTCTCGTCTCCTGAGAAGAAAAATGGAACAAAAAGGAAAAGGGTGAGCTCAACTAGCTCAGTAAAGAATATTATGACTAAGATAATATACAACAATTTATCGTTAGTCTTCAACAGGGAAAAATCTAATAGAATACAATAGACAACAAGTTTTAAATCAATATTCGCAGCGGAAAATATTAATTCATAGAAGAGTTACGTAGAGGATGAAATCTACTAATGTCTATGAATTTAACAGTCCATCAACAATATTTTTATCCCTGTAACATCAATCAGTACACATCTTTAATCATATATTCATCCTTGCACTACAGGCCAAGGATATTCATCTGTTGGTCATGTTCATCTAAACACCTGTTCATCTTTGCACTACGGGCCAAAGATATTCATCAGAAATCATTCATCTTTGCACTACAGGCCAAAGATATTCAATAATAACATCCTTTAAAACTGAAGATGATAAAAATATTTTTAAAGAAGCGAATCCAGTGAAACAAAATGACAAGGATTAAGGATTAAGGATTCGTACTTTGTTTTGTCCATGTCCACAAATACCTCAAAAATAATCATAGTGGTGTAAAATTCAAGAATGATCAAAACATGGATACAATCAAAGCTAGTATCTACAATAGATATTTTGGACGAAAAGAAAAAATATTTTTTTTCTGTGAATAGTGCCGTATTCGTGAATAGTGCCGTATACGTGAATAGTACCGTATACGTGAATAGTAACTCCGGCACAAAAAGTTCCAAATTTGATAAAAACGTTCACCAATATTTCGGCATAATGATATTGAAGAAAATAATATCATTTAAGAAGAAAATAACATCCCTTACCTCAAAATAGCCGTACTTCTGACTGAATTTCGGTATAGTGCTGACAGAAACTCGCACCGTATAGCAACACTCAAAGTATACTCACAAGAATACGCTCGATAATATAGAGAGAAAAAGAGAGAAAACTTTGTTTCTGGTGTGATTTTCAATTCTAACTTAGCCCTCTATTTATAGGAAAATGCTAGAACGCCAAAGGAGACTAAATTAATAAAATATATTATTATTACTTATTTCTTTTTCTCCTACGCATCCTTCCATGACCAGCCACCACAATTGAACCAAAAAATTCAGCAGCCCATGTGAATTACTCACCAACCAAAAAGTGGGTCCCACCATAATTAATAAAAAAATCATTTTATTTTCCGTAACTTTAATAATTCATAGAAAATAGCTCGGTTATCAGAAAAATTCGAAACTCGCGACTTTCCATGGGAAATTCCATTCTCTACAACTTTGCAGAAGAAAATTTTTCCAAATTCCAAACAGAAATTATCCAAAATCCATAAACGAGCGATTTTACAGTCAATAATCAATTTTCGGTCAAAAATTATGTCCACCGACACACAAAACATGTGTTAAACATTTAATGCCACAAAAATACTCTACCTTCTCATATACTCATATATCCCACATTCATTGTAAAAATATCATCGTTAATATATTATTAAAATAATATATTTAAATGAATTATTTTATCAGAAAAAGATAAAATATTAATTTTCAACAATTGTCACATTAAAAATTTTCTCCATCTAAATCCACATAAAATAAATATTTTCTTTATCATAATAATCAATAATTAATTATTAAAAATAATATTACCGAATCACAGTACCGACAACCAGGCCGTTCCCAGGATAGAGGGGGCTTTCCAATAAGGATTTCTCCTTACTGGCGCGCAATTAGATGACCAAACCTCTCCTTGACAGAACTTTCTAGATATTGCCAATAATGTTATCTGATAATATTATTCAAATAATATGAATTATTGATCTGATAATTGAAAATACTGTGCAATGACAATTATTGAAACAATAATAATATAAATATCAACGCAGCAATTATTGAATCAATAAAGTAATGAACAGTAACTCCTGTAGCAATTATTGAGTAGTGCCTTCTTACGTAAGGATCAATAATTCAAAATACTGTGCAATACCGTGTGCTACTGTGCAACAACGCGTATTACTGTATTTTAACCACCGGGTATTCCAACAGTGTAAACGGTAACAACTACGCCGTTATTTATAAACAGCTTATATTTGTCGTTTTCTTCCTCCAATCGCTTTCCGTTATGGGGCCCACACATGGCTGCGCCGTCGTACGAATATTCACCGACAGTACGAATATTCCACGACCAAACGAATATTCCCCGACAACAATGAATATTTTATAACCACTTGCTTATTTGCGTATTTTACCCATAACTATCCACATTAATCAAATCAACCCTTACTATTCAAAAAAAGGAAATTAAATTTCATTTATTAATTATTTGGGGTCTTACAGCCTTATCGTCTTCGCTATCTAAAGAATCGAGGATAGCTGGATTTACTTTGGCCACTACAAGTTTGGCTTTGTATTTACTTCGACAGACCTCGTACCCTTCAGAGTACAAATGGACGATCTCATCGTTCAGCTAGGCAGATTTTCTGTATTCTGCCTAGATCTCCTTACGAAGATCTTCGGTCTGTGGCGGACCCAAGTTCTTAAGGGCCCGAGGTTCTCGGAGTTCCTCTTCAAGCTTTTGACGATGTGCTAGATATCTTGCTTCTTTAGCGTGGATATCGTTATTTTGCTTCGCCAAGCTTTGATTGGACTGGGCCATATCTTCATTCTTCTTCGTCAAGATTTCATTCTTCTGAAGTAGGTCGACATCTATATCTGTGATGACCCGATGTGTGGCCTTGGTCGTCTCCCGCTCTTTTTTGACCTTGTCGAGATCCTTCCGGAGGCACTCATTGTTGAAGAGAGTAATGTCGAGGTTGCTTCTCTCTTTTGCCAACGCAGACTTCAGAATGGTATTCTCCCTTCGGGCGGCACCGTCTTCGGCTTCGGCTTCTTTGTATTCGGAACAGATGCGCCTGAAGATAGCGTTTGCCTGCAAATGACCAGTATTAGTCAATTAGTTCAAATTTATGGGCAGGGATGTAAATGGATAAGTCAAAGATCAACTTCCTTTAGTCTGGTATTTCATTCCTTCATCCATCAGATCCATCAGGCCTGGGTTGTTCGGGAGGCGGTGGAATATTTGTTGTTGTATGTTCGGCTGGAGTGGTTTCTTCAATTAGACTTACGGTCTTAATTCATCTTGTTATTTAATGTTCACCAGATGGGCCTCGGTAAGCTATATTTTAGGCCTTTGTTGATCTTATTATAATTCCTTTTGTCATGGACCGATATCATGTATACTCTTTCATTAAACATCCTGTTTAATAAAAGACTGGGGGGCAATGTTGGGTCATGATATTTCACCTATTGGGCTGAATGAATTGGGCCTATTTATTTGGTTAGTCCACAGGGTTATCATTAATGGATCCTAAAGTTATTGGGCCTAGTCATTGTATTATCTTTGTTAAGTCCTTATAGTATAGTGCCGGATCAGTGGACTGACCCATCAAATGTTTAAATATCTCCATCTTTGACTTGTAATGATGGAAAAAGGATAGTTGTTGACCGAAATGTCTGCAAGACATTAATGTGGATGGGATCTTAGTCGGTCGGCGATGGAAAATAGTGACCAGTGATAATGGGTGAACTGCATGCCGTCGACTGAGATCACCAAGACAGGGGGATTGGTGTCAGACGGTTGTGGGTGGCACGGTAAACAGGGCTAGATAGTATATATAGCAAGGAGGTCGTCCAAGTAAAGGTAACTAATATTTTTCTCTCTCTTATTTCACTAGATATTTTTATCCTCCATGGTTAACTTCGTGATCGCCTGTACTGACTCTCACGCCTGAGCTATCCCCCGACGGTCGAAGCCGTCAAGCTTGTGGTGTTGATCGTGTTTATTGTGCAGGATCAGGACGTCTTACCTGTACTTAACTCTTAATTGATTTCAAATTAAGTGAGTTACCAATTATGTAATTTTAAAAGATCGGTTGTGATTCCTTTTATATATAAGGTATTGATTATATGACCAAAATCGAATTGGCTCAATAACTCAATTGATATATAAAAAATTATAGATATATTTTTAAGTTTTCACTCATGTTTAGAAACGAAAATTATCAAGTTATTTCGGTCTAAAATTCGCTCTTATTGTTTCCTCATAGTTAATTAGTGTGTGCAACCATAGTTTGCAAAACATTTTCTTTTTTCAAACTTCGTAAGAACTTGTCAGTGAAGGAGACGATCCGTTATGCAATTCACAATTTTTCGTAAAACGTTGGGAAATGGAGCTGCATGTAACTTGTGAATAAACACCAGTTACCCCTTGTGAAAAACACATCATCCCAACCTGAAAGGACATACGTTGTGAATCAAAAACACTACTATAATCTAACCCCAACTTTGTTATTAAATTATTTTTATAGGAGAAATTTAAGGCCAGTAACGGTAGCTTAGTTTTTAATATTTCACATGCACCTTTCCATTTTTTATGGGCTATTTCACATGCGTCTTCATTTATTTATTTTTGAATAAAATGTAAAATTATACCTTAAATTTATCATTTTATGAAGATATGATACTTGACTTTATAATATATCAAATCACTATTTTGTGGTACAATTACTGATACAAAATCGTACATTTTAAGGCATAATATATTTATAATGCAAAACTTCCTCAAAAAGTATACTTTTGCACTACTGCTTTTACCACGAGGTAACAGTGTGTTGTATTATAAAGTCCGGTATGATATTTTCATAACGTACTCGAGGTTTTGTGTTTTAGTATTTTTTTTATTGGCTATTTGACATGCACCTTTTTAATATTTTAAATTTTTTTTAACGGGAGCTTAATTTAGGTAGCTTAGTTAAGATATTTCACAGGCACCTTGATGAAATAAAAGGTCACTCCTCTTGTATAAAAGGGGGCTCTTGGTTTAGACCTATTGCATGACAAAAATAGATAATATTTCAACTTACAAAATATTTCAATCTTAGCTTTATGAAGATGATGAAACCATTGGCCTTGTGGGTTCCTTTCATTTTCATTCTGTGGCTGTCTGCCGGTGTGACCGCGTTTCCAGTGCCCAAACCACGGTGGGTTTCTTGCCGGTCTAAAGGGTTCCCATTGTGCTATAAACTCAAGTTGTTGTGCCCTTTTACCTGCCCCACGAGCTGTTTGATGGACTGTGCCTCCTGCAAGCCAGTTTGTAGTAAGTCATATTGTGTCATTCTCTCTGATCCCTTTTCATTTAATATATCTGGCTTAGATCTTTATGTTTTTCGCATTTTAGGACTTAAATTCCGTTGTTTAATTAATTTTAAAACATTAAAACTTAATATTCCTAAATTTCTATAAATAAAATCTTTCGGCCATTGACGTAATAATTGCTTGGAGTAAGGGTATTTTTGGTAATTTTATTATCAAATATCCTAAGAAGCCCAAAAAAATTGTAAGCACATGATTAGTGTGTAATAAGTGAAGTGAAAAAGGAAAAATTAAAGCTAATATAATTATTATACCCTTAAAAGACTAAATTGTACTTTCATTTTGTGTCAAGTCACTTATTTGAGAAACAAATATTAAATCTAGTAGCCAGAAGATTTTATTTATTAGAATTCAGGTAATTAAGGTCAAGTCACATGAGTATGAAATCTTTTCTCTTCTTTTCTTTTGAAATATTGGGATTTAAGTTCCATAATGCGAAAAATATAAAGGTTTAAAATGTATTGAAGTCCAATTTATATGAAACTTATGCTTATTTTATTCTGCTAATTTGATTAAGCTACTAAAGGTAATGATGTTTTTTTTGTACATATATAGGTTGCAATTACCCGGGTGCTGTTTGTGAGGACCCCCGCTTTGTAGGTGGAGATGGCGTCACTTTTTACTTCCATGGCCGTAAAGACCAAGATTTTTGCCTAGTTTCAGACTCCAATCTTCACATTAATGGTCATTTCATCGGCAAGCGAAACCCTAATCTCAAAAGAGACTTTACGTGGGTACAATCACTCGGAATATTGTTCGATAACCACAAACTTATAGTCTCAGCTGAAAATACATCCACATGGGACGATTCCATAGAACGCCTCGCCATATTCTTCGATGATGAACATATATCTATCCCAAACAGTGAAGGCTTCCAATGGCGTTCGCCCCATGAACCATCTATCACTATCACGCGAACAAGGAAAACTAATGGCCTTATCGTTGCAGTGGGGAATAATTTTAGGGTTACAACGATGGTGGTTCCGATTACAGCCCAAGAATCAAGAGTGCATGGCTATAATATTACAAATGAGGATTGTTTTGCTCATTTGGAATTAGGGTTTAAGTTCTATAACCTTAGTGATACAGTTGATGGAATTCTAGGGCAGACTTACAGGAGGAACTATATGAGTAAAACAAAGGTTAATGTGCCAATGCCGGTTATGGGTGGTCTACAAAAGTATTTATCATCGAGTCTTTTTGCAACGGATTGTGCTGTTTCTCGATTCGGAAATAACGTTATTCGGAAGGAGAGTGGAATTCAGTACCCTAGCTTGCAGTGCAGCATTGGAATGAAGGGAAATGGGATTGTTTGCAAGAGATAGTACTTTACTAATAAGATATGCTTCAAGTTAATTATGTATCAAGGATAAAGAATAACATGTTGTGACTTGTGTGGAAGTAATGTTATGTAACACCTTACCTATTTACTCTTTACTCAAACTATATATATATATATATATATATATATATTCTTAATTATAAAACGTCTTGTTGTTAGATTTTGGTTTAAATAGTATTTTTTGATCAAGTTTGATTTTCAAAGGTTAAATTTAGTTAATGTACTCAAAAATCACGCTTTTTAATTATTGTACTTGAAAAAAATTTCATTATGTTAAATCTTGAAATTCCATCCAAACTTAACAAAATATTCATTTAGACTTGGTTGGTCAAACAAACCCCAATAACCTTAGTTGAGCTTCAAAGATCAAACACAAAAAGGGTTAAATCATTTGATATTCCTTTTCTTTTATGTTCCATCTATCTTTATGAATAAATAAAATAACAAATTACTATTATTATATAAAAGATATTTCTCGTTACAAACTAATAATAAGTATAAGCATATAACAGATATAAACAAAGACCATCATACTGTTTAGACATCCAAAAAATGATGAGTGATCCACCTTCGAGACAAACTTAGATACTAGAATTGATAAAATATTTATCAAGTATTTTTCACAATGGTTTCAGTTTAAGATTCAGAGAGAAAAGGGCTTCACTTTAAAATTCGAGAGACGAAGGCTCACAGAAACATGCAACTCAACCAAAAATAGATGATTACGCTAAGAAATTCAAAGCGTAGCATAATCAATATAAGGTTATAACATGAGATGAAAGTCGATTTAAAAAATATGAATTAAATGTTTTGATAATAATAATATGGAACTTTTTGCAAAAGTGTCCTTTTAAGTTGTCACTGAATTTTAATTTATCTTTTTAAATGATAAAAATCTCAATTAAATCCTTCAAGTGTCCAATTTGATCCAATGGACTCCTAACAGTGACTTCGACTCAATTGAATTTTTCTGTCATGGACTTATATAATTAAATCGAATTGGTAATTTGAAGAACTCAATCACTTAATTGAGATTTTTGCTACTTAAAGGTTCAAATACTACAAGAAAGAGGTTTGTCCGCGACCGCCTATCAGCGACCGCACCCGATCTCAAATGTGTATTAGCATCCGAATACGGTCGATGAATTGGTCGCTCATATTCTGGTAGCTGTGTGGACTCCACCAACCACTATTAGTGACCAACCTATCAGTGAATTCCCTATAGCGACTGATTCTGACACTAATCTGAGTCACCGTGAGTCAGGTCTCAAGGGTGACATGGTCCACGTGTCAGCAACCTCCATTAGCAACTGATCGATCGGTCGCTAACACCCTCAAGCCATCAGCGGTCGCTGATATGTATTAGTTGTGACGGCCCCAAATCCGAGTACCTTCAAACCTTGGATAAGGTGCTACACGGTACTACAACATTCACATATACACACAAGCTAAATATGTTTATAATGGAAGGTGACGCCCCCAAATTGGTACTTGAAATGTAATGACCGTGTGAATTTTAAAACTCATTATTTTAATAAATAAGTGATTAACTTTTAATGAGGTTATGTTTGTGATATATTTAAACTTATGTGGTTATGTGAATTTAAATATGATTTAAAGGGAGTCGCTAATAGTTATTTAAACTTAAGTCGAATAAACCCTAAGAGTTTGATATTGTCAAAGAATTGATAGATTATTAATAATTAAAATATTCATTTATTTTGGATATGTTGGACAAAAGAGTTGAACATATTGATTCAATTACAATTATGGGTATTCACCACTATAGAGTAAAACTATATCATTATATATGGTGTATGGTGATAGAAAATTAAGATATGGCTAGAGCTAACCTACTTTTGGCCAGGGTGATAAGTGGGTTTACACCCGACTGATGGATAGTAATTCACGCGAACTAGGACCATCTAATTATATTTTAGTGTGTTTTTAGTTGCATTTCATGTTATGCATGCATTTACTTAAAAACTCCTTTGGTATAAAAGTGCCGGATCTGGCATGATTTGGTGGGGTGGGTAAATGGCATGAGGTTGTTGGTATGCATGATTGAGGATCAATTGAGCAGGCGGCTAAGCATGGATGGACAAAAGAATGAACAGGAGGAGAAAGACAGTTGCAGCCGCCGAACCAGAATTCAAAGTTGCAGATAGCTGCAGCGCCGCGGACAATAAGCTTTAGGCGAGCTGCGACGCGCGAGCACTGGCTGGACAGACATTCCAACTGCAAGTTGCGCGCCCGCGCGAGGATTGCATAAGGAGGGTCTCGCGCGGCTCTGTGCGAGAGGACTGTGTGCTGAGTTGTCTATTTTAATTTCTAATTTTAAGGGTTTGTAAAATTAATTTCAAACAAATGAGTTCTAACTGGTGAAGAGGTTCATTATTCAATTTTTAACGTATTTAATATCGTAACTAGGGTTTACACTTACGGGGAGATTCCAAGTAGAAACGAAAGCCTACAAACTCCACTTTTTAATTATTCTTGGGATTTTCTATCATTGTGGATACTATTAGTATTTTGCTGATTTATTGAGGATTTGGAACGTTACTAATGGATTATATTAGCAATGGGTGTTGATAATTTTATCACTTCATCTTTCAATTATTTCTATTAGCCATGTTTAGCTTGATCATAAGGCTTTTGGTTCAGCATGAATAAACATCATTATGGGATTCTACGGATTTTTTAATATGTAGTTTAGTTGCATGCTTGAAGGTTGGACTGTTTAATTATCATTGCGGATTTCTATAATAGTTGTTTGCAGTATGACCAACGCCTTCACTTACCTTACTTTGAGTTTTCAGTACTTGTATAGAATTGATAATGAACATACAAGTATGGATTGTAATCATGATAGCATACGTATATGGTGCTGTTTTGTATGGCTTGTGTATTTCGTGAACCAGATAGACATATACTGTTTCACCGTATGAGTTAGAATAAGGTCTTGTGCTTAAATTCAATATGATTGCAATTTCACATAGACATATAGTGATTTTGGTTATATTGATGATTACATGGAGTCTATTGCTTGTGGATGTTGTGTAAGTAGGTCATAGTACATTGAAAAATGGCTATGACTCTATTAGTTCTCTTAGCTACTTTCCTGTGATATGTGAACTAGTCTTGCATGATAGTGGTGATTAGATGAAGTATTAAATGAAGTTAAGATCCCATTACTTTCAGATTTGATTTATTACATTTTTATTCTTGTTTTAGTCATTATTTGCGATTAGATTAATTCACCAATCATATTCATTAGTTTGAGCATATAAATATAGTGATTTAATTGATGCATAGTGATTTAAATTAGACAACGTTCTGGGGGCTCGATATTTACTTACTCTGTATTCTTGTTTGACACTTGTTAATGCTTGAATGGATTTAGAGCTCTTTTGTTAAAACTGAAAAAAGCGCAAAAAGTTTTTGGCCCGTTGCGGGAAAGGCATTTTAAATTATTTTAATTTATTATCATTAGTTTTAAGTATATGGTTGACTTAGATAATCTAATGCTTATCTAATTTAATTTGTTGGTCTTTATTTTTGTTTAGGAACTTGTATAAAATTTTATCCGCTAGGGTCATCCAACCCCGACTTACACCTGTCAGGAAAACCTAACGGGAGAGGTTGGAAAAACGAATGTGTTCATAGAAATTTACAAGCACAGTTAGAAGGTACTACATACCTTATGGCAGAAAGCCGGCTGAGGGACAAGGACAGAAGAGCAAGAGAAGCGGCATAGGGCTTTTGTGAGATAATATTCTATGCCCAATATTTAGGCTTACGCTAGCATAGTTCTAAAACAAGCGATAGAAGCCAATAACATCGAGATAAAAATGGGCACTATTCAGATGGTACAAAATCGATTCCAGTTTGGGGGGTGCGCTACAGATGATACGACTGAACACCGTGTTGAGTTTCATTGAGATATTGCCAGTTCAATATAAGGGGTTTGGATGGAGCGCTGCTATATCAGACTTAGGATATTTCCCATTTCTCATTACTGGGCTATAAAGCGGAGAAGTGGCTTAATTCTTTGCCAGCAGGATCCTCACTACATGGGACGACTTAACACATTAAATTTGTAGCCAGTTCTTCCCCACAGGGCTGAGACTTCAAAAGTGAGGGCAACTACTCTCAATTTGAGCAACAACAAGGCGCAATCCTTATATAAAAAGCATGGGAGGACGATAAATGATAGGGTGAGCGAATAGTGTCCACATCAAGGTATGCCAGCTTGGATGGTGCCAAACACATTTATCATGGATTGGATGGCAGTCTAGACCGATTGTAGATGCAGTTGACAGGAGGGGCATTATGGGCAAAAAGATAGAGGAAGATATAACTATCGAGACAATGGTATCAAACGATTTTTCAGAATCCTACATTAGAATGCCACAACCCAATGGGTTCAGGGTGTTGGAAGCTGGATGCTATCACACAGTTGTCCGGACAGATGGCAGCCAAGTCGAAGAAAATAGATATCAATCACAGAAGGTAAAAAGAAGAACGGTTTGCTTGATGTGAGATCTGTGCGGGGTCGCCATCAATAGAGCAACGGTGCTATCAGCTCGAGTCGGTACAGTAAGTGAGCAATTACAGAAAACCAAGGTCAGAGTTTAGAACAATACACCTGTAACGTCTAGATTTTAATTAAATATTTAAATAATTAGTTGAATATATCAAATATGTAATGGAAGTGTAAGATCCCTAATTTTATGAAATATAAAATATTCTAATTTTCTTCTCAATACATTAAGTACAATGGTTTAAATGATTTAAAAATTTAAAGTTAAGGGGTGTGTATATGAATTTTTTTTCAAAATAAGCAAAATGGTTAAAAATACTCATTGTTGTCGGGGAATATTCGTTTGGTCGTGGAATATTCTTTCTGTGGGGGAATATTCGTACGACGGCGTAGCCATTTGTGGGCCCCATAACAGAATAACTGTCGGATGAATAAAATGACAAAAGAGAGTTTTTATAAATAACGACGTAGTTGTTACCGTTAACACTGTTGGAATACCCGGTGGTTAAAACACAGTAATACATGTTGTTGCACAGTAGCACACGGTATTGCACCAATTATTGATTCTTACGTAAGAAGGCACTACTCAATAATTGTTACAGTAATTACTGTTCAATATTTTATTTTATTGATTCAATAATTGCTACATTGATAGTTTATATTATTGTTATTTTAATCATTGTCACTACATAGTATTTTCCATTAACGAAGCAATAATTCATATTATCTGAATAATATTATTAGATAACATTATTGGCAATGCCTAGAAAGTTCTGTCTAAGGAGAGGTTTGGTCACCTAATTGCATGCTAGTAAGGAGAAATTCTTATTGGAAATTCCCCTCTTTTCTAGTAAATGCCTGGTTGTCATTATTGTGATTCTATAATATTATTTGTGAATAATTAATTATTGATTTATATGATGAGGAAAAAATATTCATTTTATGTGGATATAGATGGAGAAAATTTTTAAAGTGACAATTGTTGAAAATCGATATTTTATCTTTTCTGATAAAATAATATTTTATTATATTATTATAATATAATAATGGTGATATTTTTACAATGAATGTGGGATATATGAGTATATGAAGATGAAGAGTATTTTTGTTACATTAAATGATTAACACATGTTTTGTGTGTCGGTGGACCCCATTTCTTGACTGAAATTTGATTATAACCTGTAAAATCGTCCGTATGTTGATTTCGGTCAATTTCTATTTGGAATTTGGAAAAACTTTCTTCTGCAAAGTTGTAGAGAATTGAATTTCCTATAAATAGTCAAGAGATTCGAATTTTCTGATAAAAGAGCTATTTATTATGAATTATTGAAGTTCCGAAGTTCCGAAATAATTGATTTTTGAAAGTTTTAATTATTTTTAATAACAAAAACATTTTTTTTGATTTAGTTGACTATTGGTGGCTGATGTTGGATCTGATTTAGTGTGCGTAGGAATTTAATATATATTATATTAATATTATATTAAATTTTCTACTTTGGTGTTCTAAGCATTTTCCTATAAATAGGGTGCTTAGGTTAGAATTAAAAATCACACCAGAAACTATAGTTTTCTCTCTATTTCACTCTCTATATTATCGAGTGTATTATTGTGAGTATTTTAATATCTTGAGTGTTGCTATACGGTGCAAGTTCGTTCAGCGTTATTCCAGTCAGAAGTACTGCTCTTTTGAGGTAAGAGATAGTAAAGAATTTTAAGGGATTGTAAGGGATATTTTTTTTAAAAAAAATGATATTATTTCTTCAATATCATTATGCCAAAATATTGGTTGGAACTTTTTATCAAATTTAGAACTTTTTCATGTCTGGGTTACTATTCATGAGTTACTATTCATGAGTTACTATTCACGAGTTACTATTCATGAGTTACTATTCATGAGTTACTATTCACAATTTACTATTCACGATGAGTTACTATTCACGAGTTACTATTTACGGGTACTATTTACTACAAAATTGGTTTCTTTTTCTAACCAAATTATAGTTGATTTATGAATATTACTGTGGAGATTAAAACTATGTATTGATTAAATTGATTTTATTATCATATATAACATTTTTATAACCCTGATGTTGAAATTCTCTTTCATTGGAGTGTAAAGATGGTTAGATTATTGGTATGATCATGACTAGGGTTCTCTTTGGCCAGTAGTGAAAAGTTGAATTGTGACTGGTATGATCATGACCATTGAATTTATAATTGAATATCTTTAGCTTAAGTGCAAAAGTGAATTGATCAACATGGTTATAATTATTGTTTATATAAATTCTGAAATGATTATATATTTCTTTAAGATATGAATATCTTTGGCAAAGATGACTTATTGATGAATATCTTTGGCCCGTAGTACAAAGATGAATGATTTCTGATGAATATCTTTGGCATGTAGTGCAAAGATGGTCTGTTGATGAATATCTTTGGCCCATAGTGCAAAGATGAATTTATTATTATGATTATAAACATGAACTGTGATTTGGTATAACCATGATCTTTGATGTTTCAGGTGATGAAAATTATCTTTGTCCTGGATGAGAAAAGGAATTTAAAACAACAATTACGATTATGAGTTATACATTTGATTGTGGACAGGAATTGTTGATTGATATTATAGGGATAAAACATTGTTGGTGGACTTTTAACATGGAGAAGATAATAAACTTTATAGTCTATTTGACTCTTTTAATGGATTGCTCATTCTGCTGCAACTATGGTTGAAAAGTTTTATCATTTACCATATGTTCTAAATCTCTGATTTATTACTGATGAAGACTATTGATAATTTATTTATCTTTAGTCATAATATTCTTTACTGAGCTAGTTGTGCTCACCCTTCTGTTTCACAATTCTTTTCAGGTAATAAGAGTGTAGCTGGGTCGAGCGAAGGTAACAGGAGACTGAACGGGTGGTCTCTAGCGTGGTAGTTTCCCCTAAACGTTATTGACTTTACTTTATGTAACTGGCTTGCAATTGTGACGTGCAATCCCAAGTTGGTGTCCCAGAGTCACAGTTTGTATATATTTGCATCACAATCTCAAATATATGTGTGTGTATTTGTACGACAATATGATAATAAAGTTGTAGTTATTTTCTGTACAATGTCTTGGAATAGAAGGGTTGGATGGATAGGACTATTTGGGGGGCGTCACAGACGTGATTATCGCATTGAATACGATTTGTTTATTGATTTGATTGATTGATATTTCTTTGTTAATAAATAATTAAGAGTTAAGGAAAAGTATGTATTTTGACATAGTAATTAATTTAATTAATATTAATTGTAGCGAGTTATCAATGGATTAATGAATTATTATAATGTTTTATTTAATAAAGTGTGACAAATAACCTTTATTATAAGTGGTTATTAAAATACATTTAAAGTAATTTATTAGTTTTGCCACACAAGGCTTATGTATATAAGTAGTTTAAGCTTTAAATTGTTTGCCAAACGAAGCTCTAGATTTTGGTGTTTAAATTTTGAATTAATAATAAACCAATTAAATAAATAATATATAAAAAAAATATTTATAATGGATATACGCTTATTATTTTGGGAACTGGTATAGTTATGGTGGATTATTAATTAGCATATCAGTTTTTTAGTTTAGGCATCTTGTTTCAGGGTTTAGTTTAAGTTATTCTATTGGCTAAATTCCTAAGTAAGAAAAGAGAAGAATTTCTGTCAAAGACAACTTAGAGACACGGGAGTTTGAGAGAGATGTCAAATGTCGCGGAGAGAAGTTCTAAGTTTTAACAGTGGTGGTCAAGCAAGTGAAGCTATGTCTATAAAAACTTAAAACATATCCTGATATTTTATTTGTAATATCCTACTGTAGTAGTGCTCACAAACCCCGTTTACCTGCACCACAGTGTGTGTGCATGAATCACGTTGTTATAATTACGTATGATATTACGGGTATTTGTAACTGTAATTGTTATATTAACACATGTATGTATATATGAGAAGTATGCTAGCATTCACAGAGAAAGAAGAATTGGTTTTATAGTGAAAACGTGAAAACATGTATGAGTGTATGTTTTGTATGATAACAAAGTTAGTAGGTGATTGTATGCTATTTATGAAATTAAATGTCATGTATGTTAATTGGATATGAATTTCAGAGAATCGTAGTCTCAAGGAATCAAATTAGTTTATAAATTTTGGTTACCATGTTCACTGTGTTTAACAAATGTCAAACATGGAGTTTTAATTTTAAAACATTGTTTTTACGGATTTAGTCTTTCTAAATTTGTTGTTCAGTAGTTTTAAGTTAATATATGTATGCTTGGTGAGGTTATGTGTAAATTACATCAGTTATATGTATGTATTTAGTAACTAGAATTTCTTAAACAGACCAAAAATGGTCTTCGTGCTCGGTTCTGTTAGTTTTCGGCACCCCAGCGCCAAAAATGGAGCCCCAACGCCAAAACTCGCGCCCCAGCGCTAGAAATTTGTGCCCCAGCGCTGAAATTCGCGTCCCAATGCTAATCTTGTGTTGCAGCGCCACTAGTTAGCCTAGTTCTCGCACCGCGACGCCGGAACAAAAGTCTGAGTCGGATAGTTTTGGTCTCCTGTAATAAATTGGCCATAACCTTTTCATACGAACTCCGATTGAGGTGATTCAAGATGATCTGGAACGAGGACGAGTAGATCTACATCTTTCCTTTTTTAAGATTTTCAATTGGAGGTCTATAACAGTAGTCAAAATGGTCATCTTTAGGACTATTGTATTTTCGGGGGCAATCGGAGGGCGTCGGGCATGCACATAGACATGTGTAGTGCTCCTGACAATAAAAGATGATGTCCTAAGTTATAAAACATGAATGTTAGTAAATATAATGATTCTTAACATTAATAAATGATGTATTAGATAAGTTATTGAAGCATAGTAAAAATACACACGATAGGCAAATCGTGCATGTAAAGATTGAACGTCGAAACACCGTGCCAAGTGTTAATGAACTTAAAAAGTGTTTCAATTCAATTGAAATGAATATTATAGGATATGAAATGGGTTTAATATAAAACCAATAAGTAGTCCTAGCAAGACTTGAGCACTTGAATGAACTTCGATTATGAAATATAGTGAGATATAAGTTGAAAGTTAACACAATCAAATTGAACATTGTGTGCTAATTAATAGGAAAGATTATGAGATATGGAGTAGAGTTTACATTATAATTAATATGTGTTGTTATGTGACTAATAGTTGATGTGTATGATTATATAATTGCGTAGGGCACGTGAAGTGCAGATAACTGTAAGCTGTTAATCTGTTATTGGTAAACAACGATCAAGGCAAGTCTTTCGGTTCCTATTTGTTACGTGGACTTGATGAACTGTTTTAAATTGCATGATATGTTATACATGTTGAAATCATGAAATGTTAAAGTCGATATATGACTGCATTATTTTGGCTAAGTAATGATGATTGAGTAAGGAACTCAATCTTTATATTTGTTATGTGAATTAAAAGCATGTATGCCATGTTACTTTAATGAGATGTATATCAAGCATGTTATTATGTGCTATGTGATGCATGAAAACTGTTAGACTTTACTGGGCTGTCGAGCTCACTCTTGCAAATAACCACTTTTGCAGGTCAAGATTTTAAGGTAAAGATATGTCCTAAGTGAGTTACAGAGATCTATATTCACGAAGATTACTTATCTTTTATGAGAAATGTATTTCACATTTTGAACGTAACATGTTGTTGAATTATAAGTTAAGATATCCAATGTATATGGATATTTAGTTATGATGTAAGACTTTGTATAGTCATTTTGTTGTAACGATTCATGATATAAGATTGAATCAAAGAGATGTAATGTAAAGGTTGCGATTCAGGGCAAGAAAAAAGGAAATTTATAAACATTTTTAATATTCCGCAATTTTAGTGATTTTAATATCGAATAATGATGTAAAAATTAGAGGTTGAATGTATGGTTAACGACCGAAGTCGAGATTTAAATGGTATGAATTTTGGGGTCGTTACAGTTGGTATCAGAGCCGATAAGTTATAAACCTTAGGTAGGAGTACTGTAGGCTATAACCTTAGAGAAGAGAGGTGAAGATAATGAAAGAATAAGCTCAAATAGAGTTTGAATAATAAGAAGTAATTTAAGAAATTTATAAAGAAGGGATTTAAACTTGCGTGAAAGGATTCAAAGAAGAATCTCGCAGAGTTATAAGGATTATGAATGTGGGGTTACGCAACTCCAATAATAAGGATGTAAGGTGATAATAAATAGACAATGTCTATTAGAAGAGAATGATAAAGAAGTTAAGAATAGAGAGTTATATCTAAGTATGGTGCAATTGTACTCTTTAGTAGTTGATGTATGGTATCTGGGCTAAACGATTCCTTCATAGAGCGGAGGTATATACGAACTAGTAACTCGAAACCTAGTTTGTTGGTTGTTTATGGGAAACCACTCAGCGTACCATATTGAAACTGTTAGAGACTCGATGTGTACCAAGTTTAGTAAATGGATACGTGTGATGAAAGTGTAGACCTTAAATGGAATGTTGAGCAATGTAATTGAAGTTAGAAATTCTTAAAGGAAGAATTGTTATATAAACAAGTAGATTCAAAGAAGAATCTTGAAGAGATATAAAGATAAGAAATGGGAGTTTCCTAACTCTAATAGCCAAGATAACGAATAATGTCGTAAATGATGAAAAAAAGGGAAAGAAAGAGGATCATAAAACAAAACGATCACGAGTTAAGAAAAGAATTTTAAGGGAGATGATTATAGAATAAGATCACGACGTGATCTGTTTAAGTTATAAAATGAAGATGGTTTGTAATGGTTGAATGATTATAGCTTGATGCTATGAAGATAATGTACTATAATAATACGAGATAAACTCATGAGGAGTTATAGATAATGTGATACGAGGAATTCGTATCGAGCAAAGAGCAAGTTATAAGTAAGATAGAGTTAGGAGGGATTTCAATTGAGAACTCAGGTGGTGGCTGAGTTATACAAACCTTTGTATGGGCGAGGGTTTTGTGCTTGTACTCAATTTATCATATTGATAATCATTGGAATGTTTGTGTCGCGCTATTTGCTATATGCCTGTTGAGAAGGTGATTCTTTTCTCATGTGTATAACAGATAGGTAGAGTATAGTTAGAGAATATTATAAGGTTAAGTGCAAGTTCTTCAAACTCATACTTATGGTAGGTTCGTGACTCATAATTATATGGTGTGTTTTTGAACCCCTCAGCGAATGGACGCCTATGGTCTGACTAGGATAAGTTCTTACAATCATATGATTGTGGCAAGTTCCTGAACTCATAACGTGTGGTAAGTTTGACGAACTGGGTATAGATAAGTGTGAATGGAGTATTGAGGATGATAGGAATAGATAGACCTATTAAGTAATTGATCATTATAGAAAGTGGAGTTTATGGTGGAAGCATATGTATTCTAAATCTACTAGCTATGCTTGACTTTCGAAATTTATTGACTTCGTGCTGATGTTTACACTTTTATTTTCTTAAAAAACATTGGATCAAATGAAGGAACCAACGAGTTTTAACAATAATACTGTTATTCGTATGTCTATGCTAATTGCTTCGGCTAGACAAAAATGATTTACAATATATCAAAATGTATTTTATATCATTAATGCATCATGTAACCTGGTGCAAAGATGATAAAAATGATGGAGTCATCAATGCAGTATTGCCTAGTGTTTGATGTGATCTAAGGATCGTCAGCCCACTATGGTATGATGTAGTATTATAAAATCACCAAATGATGGAATCCTCAACGGAATATAAATACAGTGCGGTATCATGACGTCATAAAAAGGTTTTTGAGATTTCTTTAAGATATGAGAATACATATGTATGTATGTATATGTATATTTCGGTTGATGTTCGAATTGTTGTAGAGGTCTATGCTATTTGATTCAGCTAGCAAATATTGAAAGATGTTCATAAAATTTAAGAGTTTCTTGAGAAGTTATGCCAAACCAAATTGTTTTGGTGCGGATGCAGATGTTGAAAAGCTGAGATGAACAACCCTATTATTTAGGGGTTGCACCTAGTTTTATACTTTGTGCTAAAATGTTTATGCACAATACATGTACGAAGGATTGATCTCCTAAGTACCATGAAGTCATTATAGTCGTATGACTATAAAAGTTAAAGTTGAAAGATTACTTATAACTGTGGACAAAGTTCGTGATCATTAGACCCTTAGTTGAATGCTTGCACTCTAAATTCTGAGATAAACAACTCTTTTATTAGAGGTTGCGCTTAGTTTATACTTTGTGCTGAAGTGTTTGTGCACAATACATAGTACGAAGGGATTAACACCCTAAGTACTGAGCGTAACGCATATAGTCGTTATAAAACACTACGTTGCACCCCAACGTAGTGGTACAATAGGCTGGCCACCTAGTGTACAAGTGGAGGGTGTTTTCCAGTCTTTGTGATTGATAAACATTCTGCCAAAGAGGGTTTAAAGTGTGAAGAACCGGAGGTGAAGCACTATTAAACCTAGAGAAGATTTCACGGTCTTATGACCCCTCAGCATGATTTGGAATCTTTTAAATTCCCGAGTTATTCATACTACTTCCCAATTATTGAACAATTGTGGAAGATTCTTGTTCTTCTGCAAGATGGAAGTGAAAAAGGAAAGTATTCCTTAGAAAGAAGTAAGTCGTAGAATGCGACACTGAATGATGAATATGTGAGTTATCAAAGAATAATGTGAAACTCTTAATAGAAAAGTTAATAGTTGTAGAATGATCTTTGTGGAAAGAAAGTGGTTATAGAAACCAATGAATGAATGAAATAGTGACGTAAAAATCTACTTTGATAGATTGAATGAATAAAGTTTAATAAATAAAATTTCGAGGACGAAATTCTTAGAAGAAATGGTGAATGTAATATCCCGAGTGTTTATGATAGCGATTCTTAGAAAAGGAAATGAATGAGTTAAGAATATAATACTCAGAATATATTGAGTTCAAGTGAAAGTTATGAAATTAAACCTAAAATTTGTTAAAGTAATGAATATAGTAGGAAATATAAAACCTATATTTAGATAAAATGATGAAAGATTACTCTGAGTTATTTGTTTAATTTGTGTCTTCAATTCTGGGGATAGAATCTTTGTAAGTAGGGAAGATTGTAATGAATGAGTGGTTTGAGTTGTGATTCTGAGGACAAAATCCTTGTAAGGAGGGAATGATGTAACAATTCAGATTTTAATTAAATTTTTAAATAATTATTAAATTATATAAATATTTAATGGACGTGTTTATCGTTGAATAAGTATTTGTTTAATTGATTTGATGTGATTTGATTATTTATTTGTTTAATAAATAATTAATGAGTTAAGTAAAGTATGTATTTTGAAATAGTAATCTAATTTAATTTAATAATTAAGTTAGAGAGTTTATAATGATTAAATGAATTATTATAATATTTTTTTAATAAAGTGTGACAAATAACTTTATTATAAGTGATTATTAAAATAAATTAAAGTAATTTTAATTTAGTTTTGCCAAACAAGGCTTATGTATATTAAGTCTTTAAGCTTTAAATTATTTTGCCAAACGAAGCCCTATGGATTTTGGTTTTTAAATTTTGAATTAATAATAAAACCAATTAAATAAATAATATATAAATAAAATATATTTATAATGGATATACGCTTATTATTTTGGTAACTGATAATAGTTATGGTGATTATTAATTAGGCCATATCAGTTTTTTAGTTTACGCATAATTATTATCAATTTATGTGACACCCCCAAATTCAGGTACTTCGATTCCACGGGATTTGGTGTTCACTGTACAAATATCATCTATCTATCTACCCATAATAAATGCAAACCATGCAATAGATAGAAATAAATCTTCCCCTTATGGGGGTTATAACATCTGAATAATAAACATAATCCCAGGTCATACTAACCTTAAACATCTGTGTGGAAACATAAACAAATAAGTCTTAAACAACATCATTAACTTAAGTCTTAAACAAAAATACATCATCATATAAAATAACAAGTCTTCATCACTTATTAATCTTGCTCTTGTCATTGCTAGTAGAAGGCTCGTCGGACCTTTCATTCTTAACTGCAATGTTATTATTACGCAAGAGTGAGCACTATTGCCGACAAGTGAAATAATGAAATAATAATGTATAATAACATGCGAGTGAATCAAAGACTTCTGAAATAAAAGCTCAATTTTTGAATCAAGATTGAATAACAAGAATCAAAAGATTTCTGAGGGTCATAAGACCTTGAACTATGTCCTAGGTTATCAAGGGTTATACTTGAAACCTTTAACAGTCATAAGACTATGGACTCTTCTTCTCGTACTTGGGGGGATCAGCCCTTAGTACCATACTGTACACAATATCTTAACGCTAATGCATAAGTAAATCCTTTTGCAGGGTTGTTCATCTCAGTTTGACATTCGAGTCCGCACCAAAGGAAGTTTGGCTTGGATAAGTCAATAAAGGTTCTGAAATTTAGAACGTTCATCAAGTATGGACTAGTCGAATCAATAAGGGTTCGCTAGTCTAATAAAGTTCAACAATAATGATAATTAAATTGAATAATAATCTCAATAGGTATACAATAGGACAATTATTGTATAACAGAATCATACTTTGAAAAGATAATCAATCATTAATATAACAATTGAACTTGATTAATAATAATGAGAATAACTCAATAATGATAACAAGTAGGATTAGAAAACTTGCCTCGTGCGTAGATTACACTTTAACTAAACTCGTTCCTTGTTTTAACTCCTACATATCAATTACTTTCACAATACCAGTCAATTATAACTTACTAAACATCTCACGTTTATTCTTTGTCTAACTCAAATTCAGGACTATACTTAGTCATATTACCATTGTGACGCCCCTAAAATAGGTATACATCACCCATTCTGAGTTGTCAATACATGGTACATAAATAACTACAACTTTATTATTACAACAGTAAAACTGTGAGTTTGAATACAAACATTATCTTCTAGACAATATACATACTCAAATAAATCCTCATCACATTTATTGATACATTATTTTACAAAAATGGTGAGGACTACTAAACAACTCTCTCTAGAACCTTCATTCCATACCCCGACTCGTACTCGCTATATTCTCGCCTCCTGAGAAGAAAAATGGAACAAAAAGGAAAAGGGTGAGCTCAACTAGCCCAGTAAAGAATATTATGACTAAGATAATATACAACAAATTATCGTTAGTCTTCAACAGGGAAAAATCTAATAGAATACAATAGTCAACAAGTTTTAAATCAATATTCGCAGTGAAAAATATTAATTCATAGAAGAGTTACGTAGAGGATGAAATCTACTAATATCTATGAATTTAGCAGTCCATCATCATTATTTTATCCATGTAACATCAATCAATATATATCTGGAATCAAATATTCATCTTTGCACTACAGGCCAAAGATATTCATCAGTTGGTCATGTTCATCTAAACACCTGTTCATCTTTGCACTACGGGCCAAAGATATTCATCAGAAATCATTCAACTTTGCACTACATGCCAAATTTATTCAATTATATCATCATTTAGGACTGAGGATGATGAAAAATATTTTTAAAGAAACGAATCCAGTGAAAAAAAATGACAAGGATTAAGGATTAAGGATTCGTACTTTGTTTTAACCATGTCCAAAAATACCTCAAAAATAATCATAGTGGTGTAAAATTTAAGAATGATCAAAACATGGATACAATAAAAGCTAGTATCCACAATAGATATTTTAGACGAAAAGGAAAATTTTCATTTTTCGATGAATAGTGCCGTATTCGTGAATAGTGTCGTATACGTGAATAGTGCTGTATACGTGAATAGTAACTCTGACACAAAAAGTTCTAAATTTGATTAAAAGTTCAGATCAATACTTCGGCATAATGATATTAGAAGAAATAATATCATTTTTTTTAAAAAAATATCCCTTACCTCGAAAGATCAGTACTTCTAGCTGAAACACCGGATATAGGCTATGACTAGAACTTGCACCATATAGCAATACTCAAAATATACTCAAAATACTCACAAGAATACGCTCGATAATATAGAGAGAGAAAACTTCAGTTTCTGGTGTGATTTTCAATTCTAACCTAAGCACCCTATTTATAGAAAATGCTTAGAACACCAAAGCAGAAAATTTAATAAAATATTAATATATATTTATTAAATTCCTACGTACACAAAATCTGATTCAAACCATCAGCCACCAAGAGTGACTCACCTTGCCTAAATAAAAAAACATTTTTCTTATTAAAAATATTTTAAACTTCCAAAAATCAATTATTTCGGAGCTTCGGAACTTCAATAATTCATAATAAATAGCCCTTTTATCAGAAAAATCGAATCTCGCGAATTTTTATAGGAAATTCAATTCTCTACAACTTTGCAGAAGGAAGTTTTTCCAAATTCCAAATAGAAATCGACCGAAATCCACAAACGAGAGATTTTACAGGTTATAATCAAATTTCGGTCAATAATTGTGTCCACCAACACACATAATATGTGTTAAACATTTAATGCCACAAAAATACTCTTCCTCCTCATATACTCATATATCCCACATTCATTATAAAATATCACCGTTAATATATTATTAAAATAATATATTTAAATGAATTATTTTATTAGAAAAAGATTAATTTTCAACAATTGTCACATTAAAAATTTTCTCCATCTATATTCATATAAAATTAATATTTTCTTCATCATATAAATCAATAATTAATTATTCACAAATAATATTACAGAAACACAGTACTGGCAACCAGGCCGTTCCCAAGAAAGAGGGGGCTTTCCAATAAGAATTTCTCCTTACTGGCGCGTAATTAGGTGACCAAACTTCTCCTTAGACAGAACTTTCTAGACATTGCCAATAATGTTATCTAATAATATTATTTAGATAATATGAATTATTTCTTCAGTAATGAAAATACTGTGTAATGACAATTATTGAAACAACAACAATATAAAATATCAACGCAGCAATTATAAAATAAAATACTGAACAGTAACTACTGTAACAATTATTGAGTAGTGCCTTCTTACATAAAAATCAATAATTGGTGCAATACCGTGTGCTACTGTGTTTTAACCACCGAGTATTTTAACAGTATTAACGGTAACAACTACGCCGTTATTTTCAAACAACTTATATTTGTCGTTTTCTTTATACAATCGCTTTCCGTTATGGGTCTTACACATGGCTGCGCCGTCGTACGAATATTCCCCGACAGTACGAATATTCCACGACCAAACGAATATTCCCCGACAAAAATGAATATTTTATAACCACTTGCTTATTTTGAAATATTTACGTATTTTTACCCATAACTATCCACATTAATCAAATCAACCCTTACTATTTCAAAATAATAAATAGAGAAAATTAAATTTCATTAATAATAAGTTGGGGTCTTACAACCATACTTGTTTCCACATAATATTACACTATACGAACAACAAGCTAAGTATATAATCAAAAATTCAATCAACACGTAATTGTCCTCTTGACTTGGTAAAAACTCACTTTAATGTCTCATTATATATCTAACCAGTCGTAGCGCACGATGATCGTGTCCCCTATATTTTATATATAGTTTTCTTTAATTATATATAAATTGTTATGTGCTTATTGTGATATGCATGGTGCACAGTTATGGCCTTTTGAACCATAGGTTAGTGGTTTTTGGTTTTGAAATACGGCTTGCATGTCGTGCCTTTCTATAAATTCTAATGTAATATTCTCATCTCATCTAAATCCCCTCGAATGTAACTCGAGGTTTCTTTATGTCATGTAATAATCTGTAATTGATGAAGATGTCAAGATGGAGAACACAATGGAAAGATGATGATGGAGAGGAGGCGCATGCTAGAGGAAGATCCAAGGAAGCTATTTATTTTAAGATCTTTTACCACCTTAGATTGACCTTTAATCTTTCATCAGCTTGAAAAGATTGATAGTGGATTGGGCCATAACTGTGACACATTTAATTTTGCACTTTATTTATGCTTGTATGCGATATGATATGATTAATAATGTGCATGCTTAATAAGATTAAAATTGGTGAGATCTAAATTAATAAAATCCCTCATTAAATTATTAAGTCCAAATCAGATGCTTTCCAATGAATAACACTCATCAAGACCTTGATCAATAGATGTAGGTTTGCCAAAGCAAAGTACCCTATTTATCTAGGTAAGATGCGATAGGATAATTGTGATATCCAAACTATTAAAATCATTGGGCCCGAATTAACTAAGTTATCTCAATAGGATTGTGGACTTAGAGGCATAGAGTTTGGTTGTCACCATTAGATGGACTAGAAACAAATGTTGTTTACCGAACTATCCAGGAATTATATATGATATAATTGACAAAGGGTTGTCTACCTAAATAATTATGTTTTGAGAGAATAGCCAAAGCTAACTTAAGGCATAAGGAAATATGGATCTTGGCTCACTAGAAAGATTTAATAGAAAATGCTTTCCGAATTAATGGTGAGGGCTATAAATTTGAATAAAATAGTGGGAGGCATATTTTGAATGTACTATTATCAATTATATAATATCAACTCTGTAATTTGACTTATTATTTTTGCACTTATAAATTGTAGATATCAAATGGCAAACAACAACAACACAAATAGTCTTTCATTACAATCAGTCCTTGAAAAGGACAAGCTAAGTTGAATTAATTTCCTTGACTGGCATAGGAACTTGAGGATTGTCCTCAAACAAGAGCGTAAGCTATATGTCCTTGATGGGCCCATTCCTGCAGTACCAGCTGTCACTGCACCACGTGCGGAGCACAATGCTTACAAGAAGCATCAAGATGATGCTCTGGATGTGAGTTGTGTCATGCTAGCAACCATGAACGCTGAGCTTCAGAAGCAACATGAGTTGATGGATGCTTATGAGATGATCGAGCATCTCAAGAAATTGTTCGAAGGGCATGCTCAACAGGAGAGGTATGATACAAGCAAGGCGTTGTATCACTGCAAAATGGGTGAACGTGATCCAATTGATCCACATGTGCTGAAAATGATTTGGTATATTGAGTACCTTGATAGGTTGGATTTTCCAATCACTCCAGAAGCCCAAACTGACCTTGTTTTGCAATCTTTGAACAACAGCTACTCTCAATTTGTTATGTACTATCTTATGAATGAAATTGAGAAACTCCTTACTAAGTTGTTGAGCATGTTAAGAACTGCCGAGAACAACATGAAAAAGGCAGGACCAGCTCCCATAATGATGGTACAAAAGGGGAATGCTAAGGGAAATTGGAAAGGCAAGAAGAAGATAGGATCTAAATCTTTTTCCAAACCCAATTCCAAAACCAAACAGGCTTTAAAACCTAAAGGTGGGGTGGCTAAAGAAGGTGAATGTCACTTCTGTGGAAAACCTGGACACTGGAAAAGGAACTGTCATGCTTATCTGGAAGAAGTGAAGAAAAGAAAAGGAAGTATGACTTCTGATTCAGTTATATATGTTATAGAAGTCAACTTGTCTACTTCTACATCATGGGTATTGGATACTGGATGTGGTTCTCATATTTGTGTTAATGTGCAGGGACTCCGAAGGAGTAGAACTTTGGCGAAAGGAGAGGTTGACCTACGAGTTGGAAATAGAGCAAAAGTTGCTACACTGACCGTAGGAATTTATCATTTATCTTTTCCCACTGGGCTAGTTTTAGAATTAGAAGATTGTTATTTTGTGCCTGCTATAAGCAAAAACATTATTTCTATTTCTTGTTTGGACAAGAAAGGTTTTTCATTTATAATAAAGAACAATCGTTGTTTGTTTTACTTAAATGATATTTGTTATGGTGTTGCACAATTGTTTAATGGTCTCTATATTCTTGATTTAGAAATGCCTAACTATAACATAAATACAAAACGATTTAAATCAAATGATTCAAATCCGACATATCTCTGGCACTGTCGTTTAGGCCATATAAATGAGAAACGCATATCCAAACTCCATAAAGATGGGTTCTTGGATTCATTTGATTTTGAATTATATGAGAAATGCGAGTCTTGTTTATTTGGCAAGATGACTAAAGCCCCTTTCACTGGACACAGTGAACGGGCTAGCGATGTATTGGGACTTATACATAGTGATGTATGTGGACCCATGAGTTCGTTAGCAAGAGGTAGGTTTTATTACTTCATTACATTTACTGACGACTTTAGTAGATATGGATATGTGTATCTTATGAGACACAATTCTGAATCCTTTGAAAAGTTCAAGGAATTCAAGAATGAAGTTCAAAACCAATTTGGCAAAAGCATAAAAGCCATTCGATCCGATCGAGGAGGTGAATACTTAAGCCAAGACTTTGATGACCTTCTAAAGGAGTGTGGTATTAAATCACAGCTCACTCCACCTGGAACACCGCAATGGAATGGTGTATCTGAGAGGAGGAATCGAACCTTGTTGGACATGGTACGATCAATGATGAGTCATGCAGATCTTCCAATAAGCTTCTGGGGTCATGCCCTAGAGACAGTTGCATTCACACTTAATCGTGTTCCTACAAAGACAGTTCAGAAGACACCATATGAAATGTGGACTGGGAAACGTCCTAGTATTTCGTTCATGAAGATTTGGGGTTGCGAGGCGTTCGTAAAATGTCTGGATTCTGACAAGCTCAGACCCAAATCTGACAAATGTAATTTTATGGGATACCCAAAGGAAACAAAAGGGTATTATTTCTACAAACCTTCTGAGAACAAAGTGGTTGTTGCTCGAACTGGTATTTTTCTAGAAAGAGAATTTGTCTCTAAAGGAAACAGTGGGAGAAAAGTAGAACTCGAAGAAATTCGAGAACCACAAAATATCATTGAACCTGAGTTGGAACATGAGTAGGAACCACAAGAAATTGTGGAAAGTGAACCTGCTCAAATTACACAAGTCATTCGTAGATCTGGTAGGACAGGCCAAGAGCCTGAGAGATATTATGGATATCTTGTGACTCAAAACGGCGATGAGATGCTCATAGATCAAGATGAGCCTGCTTCCTACCAAGAAGCTATGAATGGACCAGATTCTGAGAAATGGCTTGAAGCCATGAAATCTGAGATGGACTCCATGTATACTAACTAAGTATGGACTCTGGTTGATCCACCCGAAGGGGTAAAACCAATCGGGTACAAGTGGGTTTTCAAGAAGAAAACCGACATGGATGGTAATGTACAAACCTATAAAGGCCGACTGGTAGCAAAAGGTTTCAAACAAATTCAAGGTGTTGACTATGACGGAACCTTCTCTCCAGTGGCAATGATTAAATCCATCAGGATCTTACTTGCTATTGCAGCTTTTTATGATTACGAAATCTAGCAGATGGATGTCAAAACTGCTTTCCTTAACAGAAATCTCCTTGAGGATGTGTATATGACACAACCTAAGGGTTTTGTCACTCCAAAGGATGCTGGAAAGGTATGTAAGCTACAGCGATCCATTTATGGATTGAAGCAAGCCTCTCGGAGTTGGAATCTTCAATTTGATGAAGCAGTCAAAGAATTTGGCTTTATTAAAAATGAAGATGAACCTTGTGTATATAAGAAGGTTGGTGGGAGTCACATTGTATTCCTAGTATTATATGTTGATGACATATTAATTATTGGGAATGACATTCCTTCCTTACAGGCTGTAAAAACATGGTTAGGAAAATGTTTCTCCATGAAAGATTTGGGCGATACTGCCTACATTTTAGGTATCAAGATCTATAGAGATAGATCAAGAAAAATGCTCGGCCTAAGTCAAAGTACATATATTGACAAAGTGTTGAAATGGTTTAGCATGCAAGAGGCGAAAAGAGGAAACTTACCCGTGACTCATGGTGTAAAGATCTCTAAGGCCTAATGTCCTAAATCACAAGATGATGAGGAACTTATGAGAAAGATCCCTTATGCTTCGGCAATTGGATCTATCATGTATGCAATGATATGTACTCGTCCAGATGTCTCGTATGCTTTGAGCATGACGAGCAGATACCAGTCGAATCCAGGTAAAGGTCACTGGACAGCAGTTAAGAATATCCTCAAGTACCTGAAAAGGACTAAGGATTCATTCTTGGTATATGGAGGTGAAGACGAACAAGCAGTAAAGGGTTACACAGATGCTAGTTTCCAGACTGACAATGATGACTATAAGTCTCAGTCAGGTTTTGTGTTTTGCCTTAATGGTGGTGCTGTTAGCTGGAAAAGTTCGAAGCAAGAGACAGTAGCTGATTCTACAACAGAGGCTGAGTATATTGCTGCTTCTAGTGCAGCCAAGGAGGCTGTATGGATTAAAAAATTCATCACTGAACTTGGTATTGTTCCAACCATTGTTGATCCGGTTGCTCTATACTATGATAATAATGGAGCCATTGCACAGGCTAAGGAACCCAGATCTCACCAACGATCCAAGCATATACTTAGGCGGTACCATCTCATCCGTGAAATCATTGATAGATGTGATGTACATATAGGAAGAGTGCCAACAGATGATAATGTTGTAGATCCACTAACCAAGGCTTTGTCACAGCAGAAGCACGACGGTCACACTAGTTCCATGGGTATTAGATACATGAGTGATTGGCTCTAGTGCAAGTGGGAGACTGTTAGAGTTTATGCCCTAGAGGCCAATTATTTGATATAATTGCTTAACGTTTTGATATTATATTTGATTGAATAAATATATGATTTTATTATGGTTTTATTTACTGCATAATATAATTGTTAACATAATAAAATTCCTTAGAATAGTGATACAAATTATATAGTTTTAAGTATGTGACTTGAACATGAGATTATATATTACCATTAGTATCAGTGTTCTTAAATGTCCCTAGTCGAGTATCATTATTGATGGGATAACAATGATGCATTGAGACTAGTATGTGGATTGACTGATGACCAAATCTCATTGGTCATAAATATATGAGATATTAAGTCAATGCATAGGTACATGTTAGAGAACGATGTACTGGACAGACCCACCATGAGAATTCTATATGGAGCATTATGCGAAGTGTCATTAGCAATTCTCATAGTGACAATGATGTAATGGTCCTCCGACCTGAAATCGCTATATTACTACACGAGAATTTATGTACTTTGATATCATCAAATGTCACCTTTAATAGGGTGGACTATAAAGGTGATTATTGGGTTCATCATTAATCGTGTGAGAAATATGAGTGATCTAGATGGAATTTAACCATCCTATATATTATGGGTGATATCCAAAGGCCTCTTGATTGAGTAGGACTATGAAATGCATGGCCATGCTCAAATAGTGATTTGTTTCATATAGTCTACTCATTGATCAAGAAAACTTAGATTAAATTATAAAGAGTATGACACATTCCATGACTCCAGTTTAATCTAGGATATTAAGGTTAAAAGGATTAAATTACATTGAAACATTGGTCACGAAAAGGTTACATCGAATCATCGATCTTATTATTACTTGG
The DNA here is from genome assembly GCA_020205505.1 of Panax japonicus. Classification (NCBI taxonomy): domain Eukaryota; kingdom Viridiplantae; phylum Streptophyta; class Magnoliopsida; order Apiales; family Araliaceae; genus Panax; species Panax japonicus. Next base: position 56,141,022 of record CM035107.1, on the reverse strand, counting down.
GTAGCAGGTATGCATTACTAGATGCCGCTCACTGTTTATAATTTTATAATATGATTTTAAAATTATTGCCAACGTAATAATAACCTATAGGGTCACACACATAGAACATTATTTAAAAGGGAATTAATTTAAATTTTAAGGATTTAAATATATTAATATGATTAATAGTATTTAAATCACGAATTTAAATTAAAAGGATAATTTGTATATATGTATATTAATTAAGTAAGACTTAATTAATAGAGATATATATATAAATTCGGATTTTATGAAATTAGGTTTTGATTTGATTAATTCTTTTTAACTACTATATATATGATATATAATAGCTACTTAGGGATATATCATAATTGAAAAACCCTAGCCGCTCTTAGAGAGAGACTAGAGAGAAAACAGTTTCAGAAAATCCATTCCTTTTGGTGGCTAGTATCGCAAGTCCTTCTTATTGCAGAATCGTTCGACGGTTCGTGCGGCGTTCGTGTGGATACCGTAGAGGCGCAATCGGTTTGTATTGCGTTGGAGATTCGAGGTGCAGTCGGTTTCAGATTCTCGTTTTTTTTCATATCTGGTATAATCTCTAAACCTCTGAATTAATTAATTTTTTGCATGGATCCTGTTTTAGGGTTTCGGAAATTGCTTTAAAATTTTAATTTCCGCTGTGCGTTTCTGTGCCAAAGCCCAACAGTAACTCCCTTCCATGGAGCAACTCGCAACAATACATGATCCCCTATACTAAATTCCATGTCCTTTCGATGAAGATCTGCATAACTCTTTTGTCGATCTTGTGCCATTTGTATACGTTGTCGAATCGTTTGGATCTTTTCGGTAGTCATACGTACTAACTCGGGTCCCAACAATGTTGCTTCACCCACCTCATCCCAACATATTGGAGAGCGACACTTTCGTCCATATAATGCTTCAAATGGAGCCACACCTATACTTGCCTGATAACTGTTGTTGTAGGAGAATTCTACCAATGGTAAATACTTATCCCAACTTCCCTTGAAGTCTAGGACACAGAGTCTTAATAAATCTTCAAGAGTTTGAATAGTCCTCTCTGATTGTCCGTCCGTTTGAGGATGGTATGCCGAACTGAATCGTAAATCCGTGCCCATAGCTTTTTGCAAGCTAACACAAAATCTTGAAGTGAATCTTGGGTCACGATCCGAAACTATGGATATTGGCATGCCATGCAACCTCACAATCTCATTTACATATATACTAGCAAGATGTTCAAGGGAATAAGTCTCCTGTATCGGCAAGAAATGAGCAGACTTGGTTAATCTATCAACAATAACCCAAATAGCATTGATGCCTTGAGAAACCGTAGGAAGACCCATAAAGAAATCCATGGTAATGTGTTCCCACTTCCATTTTAGAATCTCAAGTGGTTGCAACGGACCCTTAGGTACTAGAAGCTCCGCCTTTATACGTTGACAAGTTAAACACATCGAGATAAACTTTGCAATCTCTCTCTTCATATCGTTCCACCAAAATGTATGTTGAAGATCACGATACATTTTAGTACTTCCAGGATGTATTGCAAATGGTGTATTGTGTGCCTCCATCATAATCTTGTACTTCAAATCAGAGTCGTTAGGAACACAAAGTCTAGAGTGGACTCGAAGTATTCCTTCTTCATCAATTCTCGCTTCCGGAATAGCTCCTTCTTGTACTTTCTTCTTCATACGCATCAGCTCCGTGTCGGTGGTTTGAGCAACCTTAACTTTTTCTATTAAAGTTGGTTCTATGCGTATACTTGACATCATCGCACTCGTTCCTGCATATAATCTTCTACTCAACGCGTCAGCTACCACGTTCGCTTTTCCAGGATGGTATTGAATAGTGTGGTCGTAGTCTTTCAATAGCTCGAGCCAACGTCGCTGCCGCATGTTGAGTTCTTTTTGAGTGAAGAAATATTTAAAGCTTTTATGGTCTGAATATATCTGCACTTTCTCCCCATATAGATAGTGCCTCCAAATCTTTAGCGCGAAAACGACTGCTGCCAACTCTAGATCATGAGTAGGATAATTCCTCTCATACTCTTTAAGTTGTCGCGAGGCATAGGCTATGACTTTCCCACGTTGCATAAGAACACATCCTAACCCTTTTCCTGAAGCATCGCTGTAGATAACAAATCCATCCGTACCAGATGGTATTGTTAGAACATGTGCTGAAATGAGTCTCCTCTTGAGCTCTTGGAAACTCTTCTCACATTCTTCGCTCCAAACGAATTGTGTATCCTTCCTAGTTAGCTGGGTTAATGGAGTAGCGATTCGAGAAAACCCTTCCACGAATCTCCGATAATAACCAGCTAAGCCCAAAAAGCTACGTACTTCAGTTACCGTCTTCGGTTGCTCCCAACTTTGTACTGCTTCAATCTTCGCCGGATCAACATATACTCCATGTTTCGACACCACGTGCCCAAGGAATGCTACTTCCTCAAGCCAGAACTCGCATTTCTTCAATTTGGCATATAGTTTGTTTTCACGAAGCCTTTGGAGTACCAGCTTCAAATGATGTTCATGATCTTCACAACTTTTGGAATATATGAGGATGTCATCAATAAAAACAACAACGAACTGATCCAAATATTCCTTGAATACTCGGTTCATCATATCCATAAAATCCGCAGGAGCATTAGTCAATCCGAAAGACATGACTAAGAATTCCTAATGCCCGTATCTAGTTCTGAAGGCAGTCCTTGGAATATCCTCAGTTCTAATCTTCAGCTGATGATATCCAGAACGAAGATCGATCTTTGAAAAGAATTGTGCTCCTTGCAACTGGTCAAACAGGTCATCAATACGAGGTAGAGGATACCTATTCTTTATGGTGACATGGTTCAATTCCCGATAGTCAATACAAAGTCGCATACTCCCGTCTTTCTTCTTTACGAATAAAACAGGAGCACCCCAAGGAGATGTACTAGGACGAATGAAACCGATGTCCAGCAATTCCTGTAGTTGGACCTTTAACTCCTGAAGTTCAATAGGAGCCATTTGATATGGGGTTTTAGAAATGGGCTTTGTACCAGGTTCAAGATCAATAAAGAATTCAACTTCACGTTCTGGGGGTAGACCAGGAAGTTCTTCAGGAAATACGTCAGGAAAGTCAATAACAACATGAATATTATTCAAATTTGACGTGTCTTTATTCAAATCCATAACATGGGCTAAGAAAGCTTGACATCTGTTTTTCAATAAACGAATAACTTTATAATTAGATATGACAATGATTGATTTTAATGGTTTAGTTGCCTGAATTCGAACAACAGGTTGATTAGGAATATGAAAACTAACAACCTTACGAAAACAAACAATTTTGGCATGATGAGTAGTTAACCAATCAATCCCTAAAATCACATCAAAAGCAAGTATCTTTAAAGAGATAAGGTCAACAGGTAATGTAATTGTGCCAACTTGGATTAGACAAGATTTATAAACAATGGATGTGATGAAAGTTTCTCTTAACGGAGTTTTCACAGATAAGTCAAAGTCTAATTTCTCCGGAGTCAAGTTTAAAGGTTGAGCACAAGCAGGAGAGATAAATGAATGGGTAGCACTAGTATCAAGTAAGGTATAAACTTCGCAAGAATTTATAAATAGCTTACCCGTGATCATCTCGTTTGGGTTCCTTGCATTTTGAGCAGTCACAATAAACGCTCTTCCAGGAACCGTTGACTTTGAATTTTCTGGGACAGTCTTTTAAGTCACCGTCCCCGCTGAACTAGGTTTCGCTACCGTACAATCTCGAGCAATATGTCATTCCTTTCCATAATTATAGTATACCTTGAACTGTTGTGGGCAGTTTGGACTGATATGTCCCTCTTTCCCGCATTTATAGCATATAACCGGTTGTCGGTCTCCTCCCTTTGAACCAATTGCTGCTGGCACTGTCCTCTTCACATGATCGTTGTTAAATCTCCTCTTTTTAAAATCTCCTCATGACTCGCTTCTTCTATTTTCATGGCCATGATTACCACCAGAGTGGATACCATTTTTGTCCGTCTTTTTCTTTCTCCACTGATTATCATTGTTTTGTTGACTGCTATCTCTGGTATGATCCTGATTGTGGTCCCTCAGTTGAGCGTACTTGTTATCTCGCTCTAATAATTGAGCACTGTTTACAACATCTGAATAGATAGAAAATTTATAAAAAATGAGATATTGTTGTATGCCGGGTTTCAAACCTCTCAGAAACATCCGCGTCATACGTTCCTCATTCTCCACCAAATGAGGTACAAACCTGGATAACTCTATAAACTTTGCCTTGTACTGAGACACCGTCATGTTGTTTTGTTCTAATCTGATGAACTCCACTTCTTTCATATGACGAACACTTTCAGGAAAGTATTTGTCATTGAATAGTTTTTGAAACGTCTCCCAAGACATGCTGAGTGCGGCTGGATGGGTACGCTTCACAGACTCCCACCAGTAGTCTGCCTCGCCACGGAACATAAAGGTGGGGAATGGAACCTTCTGTTACTCCGTGCATCTCAAGACATCGAATATCTTGGTAATTTGCTTGACCCATGTTTCCGTCATGATCGGATCTGGCTTTCCCTTAAATTCTGGTGGTCCCAACTCTTTGAACTGCTTGGCTGTGACAACCCGTGAATTGCTATCATTTCCTCTTGTATTTTGAACACGAGTCTCCCTCGTCTGATTTTGCATGAACTGCAAAAAGCTTTTAAACATCCCCTCGTTCATCATCTGCTCAATGGTGTTGTTCACAGGAGGAACATTGCCAGCCTGTTGCACGTTCTCCTCGTTGGTGAGTACAGGCGTCTCCATGGTTTCATTTCCACTGTTAATATTCTCAGTCGACATTCTCAAATACTGTCATAAAACAAGGTTTAATTAAGGAAATCAATATATCACATAATATCCCTATATACTGACCAACTAACAAATAAGCTTAGGTAGGACACACTAGCGAAGGATTCACTCGTCTCTCCCCTCCTAGTTCTATTCCCCGATCTCCGCAAGAGATCATATCCTTAAGCTCTGATACCAACTGTGACGCCCCCAAAATAGGTATACATCACCCATTCTGAGTTGTCAATACATGGTACAGAAATAACTATAACTTTATTATTACAACAGTAAAACTGTGAGTTTGAATACAAACATTATCTTCTAGACAATATCTATACTCAAATAAATCCTCATCACATTTATTGATACATTATTTTACAAAAATGGTGAGGACTACTAAACAACTCTCTCTAGAACCTTCATTCCATACCCCGACTCGTACTTGCTATATTCTCGCCTTCTGAGAAGAAAAATGGAACAAAAAGGAAAAGGGTGAGCTCAACTAGCCCAATAAAGAATATTATAACTAAGATAATATACAACAAATTATCGCTAGTCTTCAACAGGGAAAAATCTAATAGAATACAATAGACAACAAGTTTTAAATCAATATTCGTAGCGAAAAATTATTAATTCATAGAAGAGTTACGTAGAGGATGAAATCTACTAATATATATGAATTTAACAGTCCATCATCATTATTTTATCCCTGTAACATCAATCAATATATATCTGGAATCAAATATCCATCTTTGCACTACAGGCCAAAGATATTCATCAGTTGGTTATGTTCATCTAAACACATGTTCATCTTTGTACTACGAGCTAAAGATATTCATCAGAAATCATTCATCTTTGCACTACAGGCCAAAGATATTCAATTATATCATCATTTAGGACTGAGGATGATAAAAAATATTTTTAAAGAAACAAATCCAGTGAAACAAAATGACAAGGATTAAGGATTAAGGATTCGTACTTTGTTTTAACCATGTCCAAAAATAACTCAAAAATAATCATAGTGGTGTAAAATTCAAGAATGATCAAAACATGGATACAATCAAAGCTAGTATCCACGATAGATATTTTAGACGAAAAGGAAAATTTTTATTTTTCGATGAATAGTGCCGTATTCGTGAATAGTGTCATATACGTGAATAGTGCCGTATACGTGAATAGTAACTCCGACACAAAAAGTTCTAAATTTGATTAAAAGTTCAGATCAATACTTCGACATAATGATATTAGAAGAAATAATATCATTTTTTAAAAAAAATATCCCTTACCTCGAAAGATCAGTACTTCTAGCTGAAACACCAGATATAGGCAATGACTTGAACTTGCACCGTATAGCAATACTCAAAATATACTCAAAATACTCACAAGAATACGCTCGATAATATATAGAGAGAAAACTTTAGTTTCTGGTGTGATTTTCAATTCTAACCTAAGCACCCTATTTATAGGAAAATGCTTAGAACACCAAAGCAGAAAATTTAATAAAATATTAACATATATTTATTAAATTCCTACGTACACAAAATCTGATTCAAACCATCAGCCACCAAGAGTGACTCACCTTGCCTAAATAAAAAAAATGTTTTTCTTATTAAAAATATTTTAAACTTCTAAAAATCAATTATTTCGGAGCTTCGGAACTTGATTAATTCATAATAAATATCCCTTTTATCAGAAAAATCGAATCTCGCGAATTTTTATAGGAAATTCAATTCTCTACAACTTTGCAAAAGGAAGTTTTTCCAAATTCCAAACAGAAATTGACCGAAATCCACAAACGAGAGATTTTACAGACTATAATCAAATTTCGGTCAATAATTGTGTCCACCAACACACAAAATATGTGTTAAACATTTAATGCCACAAAAATACTCTTCCTCCTCATATACTCATATATCCCACATTCATTATAAAATATCACTGTTAATATATTATTAAAATAATATATTTAAATGAATTATTTTATCAGAAAAAGATTAATTTTCAACAATTGTCACATTAAAAATTTTCTACATCTATATTCATATAAAATCAATATTTTCCTCATCATATAAATCAATATTTTCCTAGGAAAGAGGGGGCTTTCCAATAAGAATTTCTCCTTACTGGCGCGCAATTAGGTGACCAAACCTCTCCTTAGACAGAACTTTCTAGACATTGCCAATAATGTTATCTAATAATATTATTCAGATAATATGAATTATTGCTTCAATAATGAAAATACTGTGTAATGACAATTATTGAAACAACAGCAATATAAAATATCAGCGCAACAATTATAAAATAAAATACTGAACAGTAACTACTGTAACAATTATTGAGTAGTGTCTTCTTACGTAAGAATCAATAATTGGTGCAATACCGTGTGCTACTGTGTTTTAACCACCGAGTATTTTAACAGTATTAACGATAACAACTACGCCGTTATTTTTAAACAACTTATATTTATCGTTTTCTTCATCCAATCGCTTTCCGTTATGGGGCCCACACATGGCTGTGCCGTCGTACGAATATTCCCCGACAGTACGAATATTCCACGACCAAACGAATATTCCCGGACAAAAATGAATATTTTATAACCACTTGCTTATTTTGAAATATTTGCGTATTTTTACCCATAACTATCCACATTAATCAAATCAACCCTTACTATTTCAAAATAATAAGTTGGGGTCTTACAACCATACTTGTTTCCACATAATATTACACTATACAAACAACAAGCTAAGTATATAATCAACAATTCAATCAACACGTAATTGTCCTCTTGACTTGGTAAAAACTCACTTTAATGTCTCTTTATATATCTAACCAGATTTTATATTCATTAGACTAGGTTACTAACACATTTCTATACTTGAACATTTAAAAAATACATTTATGGACATTCTGTTAAGTGGCGCTACGTCCCCACTTTTGTACTGGGTTTTTGGCACTGCTATGCCGTGGCGCTGCGACCTGGTACTTGGCGCTGCGGCTCAGTTGCGCTGCGACGTAGGAAATGAACTAGGAGTTGGCTCCGTGGCGCGACACTCCAGACTTAAAATTCCCAGTTCGCGAAGAACACAGAATTCAGCGAAATAAACACTGCATAATCATTAATTCTCCAAATTAAACATACCCACATGTTAGAATTCATATATAATCAGTACCCAACATTTATAAAGTTATTTTAACCCATTAAAACACATAATCACAGAATTAAATATATATAAATTTCATTGTTCTTGATATTCTTGAAGGTTTTGAACATAAATCATGAAAATTAATACTACGGGTTCGTTATAACACCGAATCCGTTCATTTAAAGTTTGGTGTCTTCATATTAACATGCATAATAATATACGAGTATAATTTTTACAAGACCATTTATGTTTGAAACATTAAATTTACGTATAAGGGCCATATGGCCAAAACCCATACTCTGTAAGTTTTGATCAACATATACGACGTATTTTCATGAAACTGGTGACATGATTTATAAAATATATATAATCAAATAAGATATGGTAACATTTAACACATATATAAACTCTTAATCATACCCTTTCCCAATTACAGAGACTTTACAAAGCTTGAAAGCAATTTTCATAAAAACTAAATGACGTAAAAAGGAATTGGATTGAATAGATTACCCAAGCGTAGAATTAATGGAATATGAATTCCTTCTCAGATGACTCCCACAATCCTCTTAACAATCTCTGAATTCTCAACTCTTTCTTCGTATCTCTCTCTGTTACATTTTCTAGACTTAGGCAAATAATGAAGAAGAAAGAAAAGAAGACGTAAACTAAATAAGGAACAACTGACGCGTTGGTGGTCAGTTATCCAATCATGGGTTAACTGCCCCTAACTCCCTTTAAGGCCATGTTTGGCTAGCTAGAATAGGTTTCAAAAACCATTTAATTTAATAAAACTTTATCATATAGTTTAATTAATGTCACACTTCTTCATAAAATAAATCAATATCTTATTTAATTTATTTTAAATAAAATATAATAATTTCTCATTAATTCACATTGTCACATAATTCAAATTATCACTGATTAATAATGTCAAATTCTTAAATCTCTAATTAATAATTAAATTAATTAAAATAACATTATGCTTATTAAATATTTCATTAAATTCAATAAGCTCATATAAATACATACTTGAATAATAAATATTTTTCACATTAAATTAATAAATATAACACATATCATTAAATTAATCTATCACGAGTGCATCAATTAATTATTTAATCTAATAATTAAATCATCGAAAATATTTATTTACTTCAATAAATATTAAAATTAAATTACAAAATTCTCGTTCGTCACATCTTTCCCCCCTTAAAAGGATTCTATCCCCAGAATCACGACTCAATAATTTTGATCCGTTACATTCTCCCCCCTTACAAAGATTCTATCCACAGAATCGCTTACACATAAATTAAGTAAATAAATGAGGGTAATTCTTTATCATATTCTCTTCGAGTTCCCACGTAGCTTCTTCAGCGTTGTGGTTCCTCCAAATTACCTTAACAGAAGGTATTACTTTATTTCTGAGAACTTGTTCTTTTTTGTAGACAATTTGGACAGGAATTTCTTCGTAAGATAAGTCTTTTTCAAAATGTAGGGGTTTGTATTTGATTACATGCTTGTAATCGGCTTTGAAGGGTCGTAACATAGAAACATGGAAGACGTTGTGGACATTCTCGAGTGCTGGAGGTAAGGCTACATCGTACGCGACTTCTCCGATTCTTCGAAGTACTTCAAATGGTCCAATGAATCTTGGGCTTAATTTCCCTTTCTTTCTGAACCTGATCTTCCCTTTTCAGGGAGAGACCTTCAAGAAAACATATCTACCTGATTCAAATTTGATATTTTTACGATGTGGATCAGCGTATTTCTTATGATTATTTTGAGCTGCTACCAGTCGTGCTCAGATCACTTTGAATATTTCTGTTGTCTGTTGTACCAATTCTGGCCCTAGCAATTGTCTTTCGCCAACTTCATCCCAATAAGGTGGAGTTCTGCACTTTCTGTCGTATAACGTTTCATAAGGCGGCATGCCTATACTAGCTTGGTAACTGTTGTTGTAGCCGAACTCCACGAGCGTTAGGTGATCATCCCAATTTCCTTTAAAGTCCATCACACAGGCTCTTAGCATATCTTCTAATGTCTAAATCGTTCTTTCGCTCTGTCCATCTGTCTGAGGGTGATATGCTGTACTCATTCGCAATTGCGTACCCATGCATTACTGGAGACGTTTCCAGATATTCGATGTGAAACGCGGATCCCTATCGAAAACAATTGACACTGGCATTCCGTGCCTCGAAACAATCTCTTTTACGTATAACCTTGCTAACTGATCTAAGTTGAATCTGATTTTTTATCGGAAGGAAGTGTGCGGATTTTGTTAGTCGGTCAACGATAACCCATACTGCGTCGTAGCCTTTCTGAGTCGTCGGAAGGCCAACCACGAAGTCCATTGTAATATGTTCCCATTTCCATTCTGGGATCTCCAAAGGTTGTAGCAATCCACTTGGTCTCTGATGTTCTGCTTTTACTTTCTGACAGGTCAAACACTTGGCAACACACTCTGTAACATCTCGTTTTAAATTTAGCCACCAGAAATGTTGTCGAAGATCTTGGTACATTTTGGTACTACCAGGGTGAATCGAATATCGTGAACTATGAGCCTCGCTCAAAATTTCTTCCTTAATTTCTTGTACTGACAGAACCCAAATTCTGCTTTCAAATCTCAGTATTCCTTCCTTATCCATCTTAAATCTCGGTTTAGTTCCTTCATATATCTTCTTTGTCACCTTTTTATATTCTTCGTCCTGAGGCTAAGCCTCATTTACTTTATCTAGTAGAGTTGTACCAGATTGCATCTGAAATAGCTTCTCATCAACCTCCATAGGATACATCACTTCCAACCCCAGTTTCTCCATTTCTGCAATTAGCTCCTCCTGAGCAGTTAACATCATTAATTTCTCACGACCCTTTCTACTTAAGGCGTCGGCAACCACATTTGCTTTACCCGGATGGTATAAAATCTCACAGTCTTAATCCTTAATTAATTTCAACCATCTTCTTTGATGCGTATTCAAATCCTTCTACGTGAAAATATATTTTAGACTCTTGTGGTCCGTATATATTTCACACTTCTCCCCGTAGAGATAGTGCATCCAAATTTTTAAAGCAAAAATAACTGCATCTAACTCCAAGTCGTGGGTCGGATATCCCTTCTCATAATCCTTCAATTGTCGTGATGCATACGCAATGACTTTGCCATTTTGCATCACTATAAATAACAAAATTTCCTGTATCATCCGAAAGAGATAACACAGGCGCCGTACTCAACCTCTTCTTTAATTCTTGAAAGCTTTCCTCACAATTCTCCGTCCAAACAAATTTCACAGCTTTTCCGGTTAAATTCGTTAGCGGAGTTGCGATCTTGGAAAAGTCTTGTATGAACCTTCTGTAATATCCTGTCAATCCAAGAAAACTTCGTACTTTTGACGGCGTCCTCGACTGATCCCAGTTAATCACGGCTTCGACTTTTGATGGATCTACCGAAATTCCGTCTTTATCGATCATGTGACAAAGAAATTATATCCGCTCGATCCAAAATTCATATTTTAAAAACTTAGCATACAACTTCTCCCTTCTCAATACTTCCAATGTTAATCTCAAATCCTCTTCATGTTCTTTCTTGGTTTTTGAATAAACCAAAATGTCATCTATAAATACCACTACGAACTTGTCCAAAAATAGCTTGAACACACCATTTATTAGTCCTATAAATGCTGCAGGAGCATTCGTAAGATCAAACGACATTACTAAAAATTTGTGGTGACTATATCGCGTTCTGAACGATGTCTTCGGTACATCCTCTGGTCTCATCAGTTGATGATAACCGCTTCTCAAGTCTATCTTGGAAAAGTATTTCACTCCCTTTAATTAGTCAAACAGGTCGTCAATCCTCGGTAATGGATATCTGTTCTTAATCATGACCTTATCCAGTTCTCTGTAGTCAATGCAGAGCCGCATCGATTTGTCCTTATTTTTCACAAATAACACCGACGCTCCCCACGGCGATACGCTTGGTTGAATGTACTTCTTATCCAGTAATTCTTGTAGTTATACCATTAGTTCTTTCATCTCTACTGGTGCCATTCGGTATAGTGCCTTCGATATTGGAGCAGTTCCGGGCGCCAAATCGATCACGAAATCTACTTCTCTATCTGGTGGAAGTCCTGGCAAATCATCTGGAAATACGTCGACGAAGTCCCTCACAATTGGTATTTCATCTACCTTCGGATTCTCTTTTCGACTGTAGACTATGTAAGCTAAGTATCCTACACAGCCTTGTCTTAATAACTTCCTGACTTGCATCATCATTAGATAACTCGCTTGTCTAGGCGACTTGCTACCATAAAATACAACCTTTGACGAAGTCATAAGGTTAATACGCTTCTTTTGGCAATCAATTACAGCACCGTAATTGAATAACCAGTCCATTACCAATATAACATCAAATTCCCCAAGACGAATAGGGATAAGATCTACATTCATGATATTACCCTTAATATCCACTCTACAGTTCTTATGTACGTACTTAACAGGGATTATTTCTCTATTCGTAATTTCTATGTTCATAAGATATTCCAACTCATATTTAGGCAAATCTAAATTCTTAGCAAAGTCATCAGATATAAAGGAACAAGTAGCACCCGAATCAAATAGTACATAAGCATTAATTTTATTGATCGGAATGATACCTGACACCACATCACGAGATTGAACTGAATCCCGCATCGTCATGTTAAAAGTCTTGGCGGTCGGTCAGTTTGTTGCAGTTGGTCCGGCGATAGTCAAGGCATTTCCACTGTTGTTTCCCCGATTTCCTCCTGATCCTGACCCTCCCGATCCTTTCTTAGGACAGTCTCTTGCCAGATGGTCCTTCGAACCACGAGTGAAACAAACACCCTTCTTTGGGTTAGGACAGTTAGGTGCTATGTGGCCTTCCTGACCACAATTGTAGCACACTCTTTTTTCCTTCATACAAACTCCAAGATGAGCTTTCCCGTAGGTCGGGCATGCTTCAATTCTTTTCTTCTGACTTCCTTGTTGATTCCCCGATGATGAGTTTTCATTCCACCTTTTCTTCTGATTAAAATTACCACCTCCTGTGCCACTTCCACTAGTCTTGTTATTTTCTTCACCTTCACTCTTCTTCTTCTTCTTCTTCTTCTGGTCTTGATTGTACTTGGTTACCGCATCGCTTCCACCTTAAACGAGGAAGGCCTTTTCCAGTACTCCAGCAAAAGTGTTTATCTGAAACATTGATACTTTACTGTATACCCAAGGCTTTAGTCCTTGTTCGAATCTTATGGCTTTTCTCTCGTCCGTGTGTACTTGATACGGGGCAAACCTCGCTAACTCGTTGAATCTACCCGCATAATCAGGTATGCTCATATTTCCCTGCTTCAATTCCAGAAATTGAACCTCCATCTGGTTCTGCGAGCTGGTTGGGAAATACATCTCGAAGAACATCTCTTTAAATCTCTCCTAAGTAATTACACCTTCACCTCCTCGTACTTTGTTTGCTTGCCACCAATAGCTAGTTTCAGACTTCAGCATAAACGTTGCAAAAGTGGTCTTCTAGTCTTCTCTAACCCTAGCGACGTCGAAAACCTTCTCCATTTCCATAACCCACGTTTGAGCCTCTATCAGGTTCATAGAACCTTTTAATTCTGGCGGTCCCACCGCCTTGAAATCCTTAAATGTAGTATTTGGTGGAGCTTGAGGTTAATTATTCATTGCTCCAGCTAGCAAGTTAACCAATTGCTGAACAGGATTATTATTAGCATTATTGTTGTTATTCGTAAACTCTTCCTGAGCTGGTTGACGTTGTTGTCTTCTTCTTGGCGGCATAATTCTTTTAAAATATATGTGACAACCCGACATTTTCTATATAAATGAATCATAAATTTTGCGTGCAATTTTTTATTTATTTATTAAAATAAATATGAATGATATGTGTCAAGGTAATGTGTTATTATAATTATATGTGTGATAAATAAATTTATTACATTAAGTATTGCAAATAAATTTATTTTAGAATTATTGATTATTATCAATTATATTTAATAATAATTAATTTTATAGTAAAAATGTTTTTAATGTTTATTTTCCATGAAAATATGATAATTATATTAATTAAATAATATATGATATGAATATAGAATTTTTATAATACTTATTTTATTATATGAATTTTGTTCAAGATATTAAGTAAATTATTTCTACTTAATTATAAGGTTAATTATGGCAGATAAATCAGATATGGAATCCAAACCCTAATTCTAGGTTTTGATCAAGGAATGAGAATAATAATATTATATTATTATTTGCCAGTGTTATAGATATGTATGGTTATGCGTGTAATGTTAATGTGTGGAACAGTTTTAGTGTTAATGATAACCCTAACTTTGGTTATGGGATAAGGAATAATGATAATAAAATTATAATGTTAATTATATTTTGATTTTTCAGTGCTATGAATATGTACTGTATTTCTGTATTGACAATGGTTGGTCAATTATGATGTAAAATGGTGCAATATTTAAAAATCCTAACATTAATTGATTTGACCCTGTTTTTTTCAATTTAAAGGGTAAATTCAAGACTGTTTTATAACTGTGCTATATGATTTAGGTTACGTATTATATTATGATATGTTAATTAGGGAATTATATTTATAAATATCAAACCCTAATTTAGATTTAAATTTCTGATATTAGAAACTCTAATAGAAAACCTAAATCGGATAATTTTATATGTCAGAAATTGTGTTACTATAATTAATAACACGTATGATAAACTTTAATTACTAATTAAGGTAAACCTAGTTAGTAAATTAAAACCCTAAAATCTAGAACCCTAATTGTATTATGGAAACCCTAATTTTTTGTTTTATAAACCCTAATTGCTATAATTGGCAAGGTTAATTATGATTAGTGATACTAAACCCTAATGTTTTCGTATAACTTTATTATTAGCCTACTCTAATTACAAAACCTCAATTTTATTATTTTAGAAACTAAAAATCAATTTATTTTGTACAAACCCTAGTTGCTAAATTCTAAATTTGGAATCCTAGACTTTTGCTAAAATTGGCTCAAACCCTAAACCATAATATCCAAACCCTAAACCCTAAGGGTTTGTCAAGAATCAATTTTGTCATTTAAAATGAATTATCAAATGACCAAAATACCCTTTTTGCATTCTTTAATGAGCTTGCTTGTAAATCTTTACAAAATGAGAGTTGTTGGCCAACAAATACCAACCCCATGTGACAATGCCAGCAATCAACCACAAATCTCAGCAATATTCAATGCATCCAACCTCTATATAAGATCAAGGAGAGAGAAAATATCATTGTTTAGCTTATTTTGTATAAACACAAATCCTAGACCATCTCTCTCTAAAAGCCACGAAAATATATAGTATATCAGTCATAGATTGAAGCCCCACGAAATCCCATACCAAATCAGTAACAAAAGATCAAGAATTTGTCCAAGAAAGGTATAAAACTAATCTTACAAATTTGATCTTTGATCCTTTGATAGATGTTGTGTTTAAGTATTTAAATATGTTGTATGTAATGTCTATAAGTGATCTGGGTTGGTAGAAAGTAGATCCATAACATCAAAGTGCTCGAATTCAAAGATTTTCAAAATCTGGAAAATTATTTTTTTGTGTTCTGACATCAAATGTCAGACGCTGTAGATTGTTATGTGTTTAATGTTTTTGTTGTTTAAGTGTTTGATTATGTAGCCTTGTATGAGATCTTTAATCTGGTTCAACAAGTAAAGTCCGATCTGTTATAGATTTAAAGATACTAATGGTCAAATGTCGTTGACCGACCATGACCGAGGATAATCTGGGCAACCCAGAATGCATAAACAGGCGTCTGACAAGAACTTTTTAAGTCCGGATCTGTCAGGTTTTAAGTGATTTAATCTTTTTGTTTGTTACATGCTGTATCTGGAAATATGGACTGTAGATTCATGATTTAAGATCCCATGAACAATTAGCAGATCAATCATGGAAAGCAGTCAAAGTAGGCCACTTGTACTGTTTTTGTATTTCTGGAATTTCCAGAAAAGTATATGAGCAAGCTTTCTGACAGCCTTTGACCGGCTTATAAATTATGATTTCGTTGTTTTTGATCTAATATGTTGCTTTCTAAATATTCTATGATACATGTACTATAACTTTGAATCATAAAATCACCTTAAACAAGACTGGAGCATAGATTAAATCAAGCATCAAAGTGACTGCTTGATCAGTCTGGGTTTCTGGAAAACCCAGAACCCACCTGACAGCATCTTTGAAGATCCAGATCTCCTTGTGTTTTTATAGTATGGCCTAGATGTTGATTTCTAGTTGTAGTGTTGTGTAATAACTACAAGATCAAAGTTATAACTTGCCCAGAAACACAACACTCACGATTGTAATCTCGGTCAAACAAGCCACCATGAAGCTGGGCTGTCAGTGTTCTTGAGGCTCAAGAACACCTACAGCGACGCTTTTTGTCGCTAAAGACCTACAGCGACGGTTTCTATTATATATTTTCCAAAAATTACTTAAAAATAGAAAATAAATAGAAAAAAATAGTTTTTAATTATAAAAAATACAAAATAAATTATTAAAAATTATTTTAAATTCCGAAAATTAGTTTTTAATTATTTTAAATATATTTTGTAAGACCCCGAAAATTTTTAAATAAAAAGGAATTTCCTTTATTTATTATTTTGAAATAGTAAGGGTTGATTTGATTAATGTGGTTAGTTATGGGTAAAATGCGCAAATATTTTAAATAAGCAGGTGGTTATAAAATATTCATTGTTGACGAGGAATATTCGTTTGGTCGTGGAATATTCTTACTGTCGGAGAATATTCGTACGACGTCGTAGTCTTTTGTGGGCCCCATAACGGAAAGCGATTGGATGAAGAAAACGACAAATATAAGTTGTTTATAAATAACGGCGTAGTTGTTACCGTTAATACTGTTGGAATACCCGGTGGTTAAAACACAGTAATACGCGTTGTTGCACAGTAGCACACGGTATTGCACCAATTATTGATTCTTACGTAAGAAGGCACTACTCAATAATGGTTACAGTAATTACTGTTCAGTATTTTATGTTATTGATTCAATAATTGCTGCATTGATATTTTATATTACTGTTGTTTCAATAATTGTCATTACACAGTATTTTCCATTATCGAAGCAATAATTCATATTATCTGAATAATATTATTAGATAACATTATTGGCAATGTCTAGAAAGTTCTGTCTAAGGAGAGGTTTGGTCACCTAATTGCGCGCCAGTAAGGAGAAATCCTTATTGGAAAGCCCCCTCTTTCCTGGGAACGGCCTGGTTGCTAGTACTGTGATTCTGTAATATTATTTGTGAATAATTAAATTATTGATTTATATGATGAGGAAAATATTGATTTTATGTGGATATAGGTGGAGAAAATTTTTAATGTGACAATTGTTGAAAATTAATATTTTATCTTTTTCTGATAAAATAATTCATTTAAATATATTATTGTAATAATATATTAACGGTGATATTTTTACGATGAATGTGGGATATATGAGTATATGAGGAGAAAGAATATTTTTGTTGTAATGAATATTAAAAACAGATTTTGTGTGTCGGTAGACCTGTTTCTTGACTGAAAATTTGATTATAGCCTGTAAAATCGCCCGTTTGTGGATTTTGGTCAATTTCTGTTTGGAATTTGGAAAAACTTCCTTCTGCAAAGTTGTGCAGAATTGAATTTCCTATAAAAACTCTCGAGATTCGAATTTTCTGACAAAAGGGCTATTTATTATGAATTATTGAAGTTCCGAAGCTCCGAAATAATTGATTTTTGGAAGTTTTAATTATTTTTAATAACAAAAACGTTTTTTTTTGTTTTTGTCATTATTGTGGAGCAACAAAGATGGCTGAAATCAGTTCTTAAAAGGATGGCGTAGGAATATTTATATAATATATTATTATTATATTAAATTTTCTGCTTTGGTGTTCTAAGCAATTTCCTATAAATAGGTGCTTAGGTTAGAATTGAAAATCACACCAGAAACTGAAGTTTTCTCTCTCTATATTATCGTGCGTATTCTTGTGAGTATTTTGAATATACTTTGAGTATTGCTATACGGTGCAAGTTCAAGTCATAGCCTATATCCGGTGTTTGAACTAGAAGTGCTGTCTTTCGAGGTAAGGGATGTTATTTTCTTCTCAAATGATATTATTTCTTCAATATCATTATGTTGAAATGTTGGTTGGAACTTTTTATCAAATTTGGAACTTTTTCATGTCGGGGTTACTATTCATGAGTTACTATTCACGAGTTACTATTCATGAGTTACTATTCACGAGTACTATTCACGAAGCGTGAAGATGTTTTTTTGTGAAATTTCTATCTTTTGGTGTCGGAGTTACTATTCACGTATACGGCACTATTCACGTATACGGCACTATTCACGAATACGACACTATTCACCGAAAAATAAAATTTCTCCTTTTCGTCTAAAACATCTATTGTGGATACTAGCTTTGATTGTATCCATGTTTTGATCATTCTTGAATTTTACTTCAGTATGGTTATTTATGAAGTATTTTTGAACTCAGATTATTTAAAGTACGAATCCTTAATACTTGTTATTTTGTTTCACTGGATTCGTTTCCTTTAAAATATTTTTCATCATCCTCAGTCATAAATGATGGTGTTACTGAATATCTTTGGCCTGTAGTGCAAAGATGGTTGATTTTGTTATGAATATCTTTGGCCCGTAGTGCAAAGATGTACAGGTGTTGAGATGAACATGAACAATTGATGAATATCTTTGGCCTGTAGTGCAAAGATGAGCAGGTGTTTAGATGAACATGACCGACTGATGAATATCTTTGGCCTGTAGTGCAAAGATGAATATTTGATTTGATTTGAGATATATATTGATTGATGTTACAGGGATAAAATATTGATGATGGACTTTTAAATTCATAGATGTTAGTAGATTTTATTCTCTACTTAACTCTTCTAATGAATTGTTGTTTCCGCTGCAGTTGTTGATCTAAAACTTGTTGTCTATTGTATTCTATCAGATTTTTCCCTGTTGAAGACTAACGATAATTTGTTGTATATTATCTTAGTCATAATATTCTTTACTGGGCTAGTTGAGCTCACCCTTTTTCTTGTTGTTCCATTTTTCTTCTCAGGAGGCGAGAATGTAGCGAGTACTAGTCGGGGTATGGAATGAAGGTTATAGAGAGAGTTGTTTAGTAGTCCTCACCATTTTTTGTAAATTATGTATCAATAATTATGATGGGGATTTATTTGCATGTGGATATTGTCTAGATGATAATATTTGTATTCAAACTCACAGCTTATGGGTTGTAAAAGTTGTAGTTGTTTCTGTACCATGTATTTGACAACTCAGAATGGGTTGGGTGGAATGGACCTATTTTGGGGCTGTTACAGTTGGTATCAGAGCTTAGGGATATGATCTCTGGCGGAGATCGGGGAATAGAACTAGGAGGGGAGAGATGAGTAATTCCTTCGCTAGTGTGTCCTACCTAAGCTTATTTGCTAGTTGGTCAGTATATAGGGATATTATGTGATATATTGATTTGTTTAATTAATCCTTGTTTTATGACAGTATTTAAGAATGTCGACTGAGAATGTTAACAGTGGAGTAAATGAGACCGTGGAGATGCCTGTACTCACCAACGAGGAGAATGTGCAACAGGCTGGCAATGTTCCTCCTGTGAACAACGCCACTGAGCAGATGATGAACGACGGGATGTTTAGAAGCTTTTTGCAGTTCATGCAAAACCAGACGAGGGAGACTCGTGTTCAAAATACAGGAGGAAATGATGGCAATTCACGGGTGGTCACAGCCAAGCAGTTCAAAGAGTTGGGACCACCAGAATTCTGGGGAAAGCCGGATCCGATCATGGCGGAAACGTGGGTCAAACAAATTACCAAGATATTCGATGTCTTGGGATGCACGGAGGAACAGAAGGTTCCATTCGCCACCTTTATGTTCCGTGGCGAGGCAGACTACTGGTGGGAGTCTGTGAAGCGTACACATCCAGCCGCACTGAACATGTCATGGGAGACGTTTCAGAAACTTTTCAACGAAAAATACTTTCCTGAAAGTATTCGCCATATGAAGGAAGTGGAGTTTATTAGACTAGAGCAGAATAACATGACGGTATCCCAGTACGAGGCGAAGTTCGCGGAGTTATCCAGGTTTGCACCTCATTTGGTGGAGAATGAGGAACGTATGACGCGAATGTTTTTGAGAGGTTTGAAACCCGGCATACGTCAGTATCTCATTTCTCATAAATTTTCTATCTATTCAGATGTTGTCAACAGGGCTCAGTTGTTAGAGCGAGATAACGAGTACGTTCAACCGAGGGACCATAACCAGGATCATACTGGTGACAGCAGTCATCAGAATAACGATAACCAGCGGAGAAAGAAGAATATGGACAAAGGCGGTAACCACTCTGGTGGTAATCGTGGCCATGAAAATAGAAGAAGCGAGTCGGGAGGAGATTTTAAAAAGAGGAGATTTAACAACGACCATGTGAAGACGACAGTGCCAGCAGCAACTGGTTCCAAGGGAGAAGAAAGACCACCGATCGTATGTTACAAATGCGGGAAAGAGGGACATATCAGCCCAAACTGCCCACAACAGTTCAAGTTATGCTATAATTGTGGAAAGGAAGGACATATCGCTCGAGAGTGTACGGTAGCGAAACCAATTCCAGCGGGGACGGTGATTCAAAAGGATGTCCCAGAAAAGTCAAAGTCAACGGTTCCTGGAAGAGCGTTTGTCGTGACCGGTCAAAATGCGAGGAACCCGAACGAAGTTAGCACGGGTTAGTTAATTATAATTCTTGCGAAGTTTATACCTTACTAGGTACCGATTCTACCCATTCTTTTATCTCTCTTGCTTGCGTTCAACGTTTGAACTTGACTACGGGGAAATTAGACTTTGACCTATCCATGGAGACTCCGTTAGGAGAAACTTTCATTACATCCGTTGTTTAGAAATCTTGCTTGATTCAAGTTGGCACTATCACATTACCTGTTAACCTTATTTCTATAGAGATATTTGCTTTTGATGTGATTTTAAGGTTAACTACTCATCATGCCAAAATTAATTGCTTTTGTAAGGTTGTTAGTTTTCATATTCCTAAGCAACCTGATATTCGAATTCAAGCAATCAAACCATTGAAGTCAAACATTTTTATATCAAGTCATGAAGTCAGTCGTTTATTGAAAAATGGATGTTATGTTTTCTTAGCCCATGTCATGGACTTGAACAAAAGTACATCAGATTTGAATGATATTTCTGTTGTTAGTAAATTTTTGACGTATTTTCTGAAGAATTTCTTGGCTTACTCCCAGAGCGTGATATTAAATTTTGTATCGACTTTGAATCCGGTACAAAACCCATTTCTAAAATCTCATATCGAATGGCTCCTATTGAACTTCAGGAGTTAAAAACCCAACTGTAGAAGTTGATACCCGAGCCTTAATCTTGTGACTTCCTTTGTGGAATGCACCGAAGCCAGACTCTTCGTAGGGGACACAATATTCGTGTGATAGTAAACTGATAGGTGTCATTGTAACGTGCTATCCAAGGTTGGGATATGAGTCACAGTTGAGAACCACCTAAGTTGATAATCGAAATACGTAGCTTTCTAGGCTTAGTTGGTTATTATCGAAAATTCGTTGAAGGATATTTTCGAATCGCTATTCCATTAACGCAGCTGACTCGTAGAGATACAAAATTCGAATGGAGCAAGGAATGTGGGAAGAGCTTCGAAGAACTCAAGAGGAGACTCATTTCAGCACATGTTCTGACCATGACGTCTTAGAAAAGCGAACGTGGTAGCTGACGTGTTGAGTAGAAGATCGTATACGAGTATGAGTACGATATTGTCAAAGACTCATTTCGTATAATTTATAAATAATAGAGATGGAGATGAAAACTCTAGGTATCCACGTGATGATATACGAGTATAATCGACTTTAATCGATAACGTTAAAGCTGTTCAAGCTACACACCGGAGCTGGTGAATATGAAGAAGCAGGTACAAGAAGTTGTTATTTCGAAAGCGAGAATTGGCGATGTGAGCAAAGCTCAAACTTTCGATTTATTAGTCCATTTGAAATTCTCGATCGAATAGGAACTGTGGCCTATAGACTCGTTTTACCGCTAAGTATGACGCGTTTTCATAACGTTTTTTTTTACGTATCGATGTTACGTAAATATGTGGACGACCCGAACGACGTCATCGAGTTAGAACCGGACAAAATAGCTGAAGACTTAACGTACGAGGAGGTATCTGTCAAGATGTTGGATGGGAAGGAGCATGTCCTACGCACGAAGGTCATACCACAAGTTAAAGTTTTGTGGAGGAATCATGCTATAGAGGAAATGACCTTGGAGTTGGAAATGGAAATGAAAGCGAGGTATCTTTACCTTTTCGAAACACCAGTTACGTACGTCAATTTCGAGGACGAAATTTCATAAGGAGGGGAGGTTGTAAGACCCCGAAAATTTTTAAATAAAAAGGAATTTCCTTTATTTATTATTTTGAAATAGTAAGGGTTGATTTGATTAATGTGGTTAGTTATGGGTAAAATGCGCAAATATTTTAAATAAGCAGGTGGTTATAAAATATTCATTGTTGACGAGGAATATTCGTTTGGTCGTGGAATATTCTTACTGTCGGAGAATATTCGTACGACGTCGTAGTCTTTTGTGGGCCCCATAACGGAAAGCGATTGGATGAAGAAAACGACAAATATAAGTTGTTTATAAATAACGGCGTAGTTGTTACCGTTAATACTGTTGGAATACCCGGTGGTTAAAACACAGTAATACGCGTTGTTGCACAGTAGCACACGGTATTGCACCAATTATTGATTCTTACGTAAGAAGGCACTACTCAATAATGGTTACAGTAATTACTGTTCAGTATTTTATGTTATTGATTCAATAATTGCTGCATTGATATTTTATATTACTGTTGTTTCAATAATTGTCATTACACAGTATTTTCCATTATCGAAGCAATAATTCATATTATCTGAATAATATTATTAGATAACATTATTGGCAATGTCTAGAAAGTTCTGTCTAAGGAGAGGTTTGGTCACCTAATTGCGCGCCAGTAAGGAGAAATCCTTATTGGAAAGCCCCCTCTTTCCTGGGAACGGCCTGGTTGCTAGTACTGTGATTCTGTAATATTATTTGTGAATAATTAAATTATTGATTTATATGATGAGGAAAATATTGATTTTATGTGGATATAGGTGGAGAAAATTTTTAATGTGACAATTGTTGAAAATTAATATTTTATCTTTTTCTGATAAAATAATTCATTTAAATATATTATTGTAATAATATATTAACGGTGATATTTTTACGATGAATGTGGGATATATGAGTATATGAGGAGAAAGAATATTTTTGTTGTAATGAATATTAAAAACAGATTTTGTGTGTCGGTAGACCTGTTTCTTGACTGAAAATTTGATTATAGCCTGTAAAATCGCCCGTTTGTGGATTTTGGTCAATTTCTGTTTGGAATTTGGAAAAACTTCCTTCTGCAAAGTTGTGCAGAATTGAATTTCCTATAAAAACTCTCGAGATTCGAATTTTCTGACAAAAGGGCTATTTATTATGAATTATTGAAGTTCCGAAGCTCCGAAATAATTGATTTTTGGAAGTTTTAATTATTTTTAATAACAAAAACGTTTTTTTTTTGTTTGTCATTATTGTGGAGCAACAAAGATGGCTGAAATCAGTTCTTAAAAGGATGGCGTAGGAATATTTATATAATATATTATTATTATATTAAATTTTCTGCTTTGGTGTTCTAAGCAATTTCCTATAAATAGGTGCTTAGGTTAGAATTGAAAATCACACCAGAAACTGAAGTTTTCTCTCTCTATATTATCGTGCGTATTCTTGTGAGTATTTTGAATATACTTTGAGTATTGCTATACGGTGCAAGTTCAAGTCATAGCCTATATCCGGTGTTTGAACTAGAAGTGCTGTCTTTCGAGGTAAGGGATGTTATTTTCTTCTCAAATGATATTATTTCTTCAATATCATTATGTTGAAATGTTGGTTGGAACTTTTTATCAAATTTGGAACTTTTTCATGTCGGGGTTACTATTCATGAGTTACTATTCACGAGTTACTATTCATGAGTTACTATTCACGAGTACTATTCACGAAGCGTGAAGATGTTTTTTTGTGAAATTTCTATCTTTTGGTGTCGGAGTTACTATTCACGTATACGGCACTATTCACGTATACGGCACTATTCACGAATACGACACTATTCACCGAAAAATAAAATTTCTCCTTTTCGTCTAAAACATCTATTGTGGATACTAGCTTTGATTGTATCCATGTTTTGATCATTCTTGAATTTTACTTCAGTATGGTTATTTATGAAGTATTTTTGAACTCAGATTATTTAAAGTACGAATCCTTAATACTTGTTATTTTGTTTCACTGGATTCGTTTCCTTTAAAATATTTTTCATCATCCTCAGTCATAAATGATGGTGTTACTGAATATCTTTGGCCTGTAGTGCAAAGATGGTTGATTTTGTTATGAATATCTTTGGCCCGTAGTGCAAAGATGTACAGGTGTTGAGATGAACATGAACAATTGATGAATATCTTTGGCCTGTAGTGCAAAGATGAGTAGGTGTTTAGATGAACATGACCGACTGATGAATATCTTTGGCCTGTAGTGCAAAGATGAATATTTGATTTGATTTGAGATATATATTGATTGATGTTACAGGGATAAAATATTGATGATGGACTTTTAAATTCATAGATGTTAGTAGATTTTATTCTCTACTTAACTCTTCTAATGAATTGTTGTTTCCGCTGCAGTTGTTGATCTAAAACTTGTTGTCTATTGTATTCTATCAGATTTTTCCCTGTTGAAGACTAACGATAATTTGTTGTATATTATCTTAGTCATAATATTTTTTACTGGGCTAGTTGAGCTCACCATTTTTCTTGTTGTTCCATTTTTCTTCTCAGGAGGCGAGAATGTAGCGAGTACTAGTCGGGGTATGGAATGAAGGTTATAGAGAGAGTTGTTTAGTAGTCCTCACCATTTTTTGTAAATTATGTATCAATAATTATGATGGGGATTTATTTGCATGTGGATATTGTCTAGATGATAATATTTGTATTCAAACTCACAGCTTATGGGTTGTAAAAGTTGTAGTTGTTTCTGTACCATGTATTTGACAACTCAGAATGGGTTGGGTGGAATGGACCTATTTTGGGGCTGTCACATATTTCATAAATATTTAATATTTTTGGAATATTAAAAGTATTTAATTTATTTAATGATAATATTAAATAAATTATTTAAAAATGATTTTAATATTTAAAAAAATCATTTAAAATTATATTATGGTATAAGAAAATAATTTAAGTTATTTTTGATAACTTTTAATATTATGTGATAATTTTCATTAATAAATTAATATTAATGATAATTAAGTTATTTATTAAATGAATTAAATAAATGAATTAAAAATGATTTTATTAAATTAAAAATCATTTTAAATAAGAATAAGGAATTTAAAAATATTTTAAGTTATAAAATATAACTTTTAATATTTAAAGGTAAATTTCATTAATTAATTATTATTAATGATATTAAAGTTATTTAATAATTATATTAAATAATTTAGTTTAAAAATGATTTTAATATTATAATAACCATTTTAAATGAAAATAAAGTGTTTAATGATATTTTAAGTTATAAAATATAACTTTTAATATTTAAGGGATATTTTCATTAATAATGTAATATTAATGATATTTATTTAATGATTAATGATATTAAGTTTATTTAATAATTATATTAAATAAATAGTTTAAAAATGGTTTTATTTATTTAAAAAATCATTTAAAAAGGATATAAGTGAATTAAAAATATTTTAAAGTTGTAATTAATAACTTTTAATATTTGGATAATGATAAATTAATATTTTAATATTAATGGTAATTGTTTAAGAATGATTTTAAATGTTTTAAAAATTATTTAAGGGTAATATAAATGTTTTAAAAATATTTTGAGTTATTATACATAACTTTAATATTTTGACAATGATTTCATTAATAGTTTAATATTGATTAAATGTTAATGATAATAGAATTGTGTACTATTTAAATCATTTAATAATGATTATGATATTTCAAAAATTATGGTAAATGGTAATAATTATTTTATAATTATTATAAGGTTATGAAAAATGATATGACTGTTATTTAATTAGTCTAAATGGTTATTGAACAACTGTTTAGAGACTTAGACTCGATAATTACCCGATAAAGATGTCGATAGACTGACATGGTTCAGAAATTGATCTGGACTTAGAAATTTAGTTAGTTAATTATTATATTTGTGATTCAATGGTGGATAAAGTTGTGTGACAATGTGATTAGGAATGAGTTGATGTTTGTTTGTGATAACATGATTGTTGAACATGTATTACAATGTGATTATGTTATGTGCTGACTGCAATAAGAAGTACTATGTGTTATGTTATATTGTTCTAATCGATAGAATGATTTGATTAATGATAGGTCGTGATAGAAAAGATAGGTCTAAGTTGCGTAATTGTAAGCAGCGCATCAGACAAGTATCCTAACTTTGCATTTTTTTTATGCAATGGACAAGTGTAAGAATGTTTCAGAATTATATTATTATTATAAAGATTGTTAAACCTATATTATATACGCCCATTGATTATCAACATGTTAGTATATGATAATTCAGATATATATTTTGTTCGTTAATTTCTACAAATGATTATACAAGTGTCCCCACTTGGATAATCATTGTATTTAATCACATGTTGATACACCTTTGATATACATATATGTTGAATTATATAAGACCTTTGTTATGGAAACCCGACAGGTATGAACATCCCGATAATGGGAAAATTTTTATGCGCTACGGCGGACAAAGGATGAACGATAATATCGTTCTAGCAATGTAGTATTGATCAATACAGGGCCCATGGACTGTACACCCTCAGGCCCGTAAGCAATGGTCGGTTTACAGATGAATTTCTGTTTAAACCCTTTCAAAA
This sequence comes from Panax japonicus, assembly GCA_020205505.1. Lineage (NCBI taxonomy): Eukaryota > Viridiplantae > Streptophyta > Magnoliopsida > Apiales > Araliaceae > Panax > Panax japonicus. The sequence continues at coordinate 56,113,935 of CM035107.1, read as the reverse complement.
ATGAAAAATAATGTTCATAATATGTCACAGAAACCCCATGTATAGACAATACATAGTTTCAAAAATTTGAAAGAGGGTTGTTATGTTATTGTTATTGGTATAGATTACTTCACAACTATTGACCGGTTGTAGAAGAATATTATAAAGAAAACATTTAAATTGTTTCAGCTTATATATATATATAATACTTGCTGGGCACTCAAATGCTCATCCTTGCTTAATTTAAATGTTTTCAGCTAAGTGTGAACAGCTAGAAGGCTCGGCCAAGAACAAGTGAAAAGAAAAGCAAACAGGACATGTTATTGGTATATCTTGTAATAGTTAAATTGTATTAATTTAATGATATGTATTATATATCATGTAAAGAATGTAGTAAATGTTGCGTACTTGGGATTAGACTCTAATAAATGTAAGTTAAGTTAAAGTTTTATATTATGGTTATTAGTATTAGTAATTATTCCGCTCATAGAAATGGTATCGTGAAGTACCGAGTTTGGGTTTCAAGTATCCGGGTTCGGGGACTTTACAATATATGTTTATTAAATCTCTATTAAATTCTCTAAATAGTTAAGACTTAACTCAACAATTTAATATAATTAAGTAACACATTATCTTAAATAACTTAATATGTTTAATTCAAATCAAGAGTTTTTCATCACATGATAGCATCACTGCTATTTACTTCAACTATCTTGAGATAAAGAATCCACATGATTTAATATTAAACTATTCCTTTGTTCATAACAACATCGGAATTTATATCTAGATATCAAATAAGTTTATCACATAATTAAAAAAATTCTATCACTGTTTGTCAAAGAACTGAATAGCCTTGCTACGCTCCTTTTCCAAGATGCGAGACATCGTCCTGCGATCCAGCATGTACGATGGAAGTCCTTCGAACTGGACGGGGTACCTCACAACTCGATCCTAGGCCTCATCCATTGCATGATTAAGTGTAGAGTATGTCTCACCAAGTTTCGCCTTCTTTGCACGACCATCCTCTTCTGCAAGATCAGCACGACATGACTCTCTTACCCAGTCTTACTCTGCTATGATCAGCCTTTCAGAGCTTTCCTTTTGTTCCTTCTTCAGGTTATCTATCTCCTCGGTCTTATCTTCGGTTTGACCCTTCTCGTGGACTAAATCCCATTCTACATTTCCCAGTCGTGAGTGAAGAGTCAAAATCTCCCCCTCCTTCTGTTCTAGAGTAATCTGTTGAATAATAGCCCGCTCAGTAAAATCCTGGACCTCATCTCGTAACTCCACGTTATGATCGTATAATGTGTCCTACATCTCAGCAACAATGGAGTGCTGTAGAAACTCCTCTTCTTCCTCTTCCTCGACAAATTCCTCCTCAGGATCAGTCTCAGGTTCATACTCCTGACCAACAACGGTGATCAATGAAGATGACTCCCTCTGTACCAACTGTTCCCTAATGACATGAATGTCTCGGTACTGTAGGTACTCGGGGTTCATCCTCCCCAGCTCGACTATTTCCTCCAACGTCAGACATACTGCCAACAAAATTTTAAGTTTTAGTTACTAAGTAGTATTAGTGAGCACATAATTTAACACATAAACACATAAAGTCTTTTATTATCTTCAATGAATTACAAAAATTCATTTCCTAGAACTCGATAAGAGTTTTCCATCTCTATGTTCTTCCTATAAGGCTACTACCTAAGGTTGTTCCCCACCTAAGGTTCATAACCTACGGCTCTGATACCAACTTGTGACACCCCCAAATCCAAGTACTTCGATTCCACGGGATTTGGTGTTCACTATACAAATATCATATATCTATCTACCCATAATAAATGCAAACCATGTAATAGATAGAAATAAATCTTCCCCTTATGGGGTTACAACATCTGAATAATAAACATAATCCCAGGTCATACTAACCTTAAACATCTATGCGGAAACATAAACAAATAAGTCTTAAACAACATCATTAACTTAAGTCTTAAACAGAAATACATCATCATATAAAACAACAAGTCTTCATCACTTGTTAATCTTGCTCTTGCCTTTGCTAGTAGAAGGCTCGTCGAACCTTTCATTCTTAACTGCAATGTTATTATTACGCAAGAGTGAGCACTATTGTCCACAAGTAAAATAATGAAATAATAATGTATAATAACATGCGAGTGAATCAAAGACTTCTAAAATAAAAGCTCAACTTTTGAATCAAGAATGAATAACAAGAATCAAAAGATTTCTGAGGGTCATAAGACCTTGAGCTATGTCCTAGGTTATCAAGGGTTATACTTGAAACCTTTAACAGTCATAAGACTATGAACTCTTTTTCTCGTACTTGGGGGGATCAGCCCTTAGTACCATACTGTGCACAATATCTTAATGCTAACGCATAAGTAAATCCCTTTGCAGGGTTGTTCATCTCAGTTTGACATTCGAGTCCGCACCAAAGGAAGTTTGGTTTGGATAAATCAATAAGGGTTCTGAAATTTAGAACGTTCATCAACTATGGACTAGTCGAATCAATAAGGGTTCGCTAGTCTAATAAGGTTCAACAATAATGATAATTAAATTGAATAATAATCTCAATAGGTATACAATAGGATAATTATTGTATAACAGAATCATGCTTTGAAAAGATAATCAATCTTTAATAAAACAATTGAACTTGATTAATAATAATGAGAATAACTCAATAATGATAACAAGTAGGGTTAGGAAACTTGCCTCGTGCGAAGATTACACTTTAACTAAACTCGTTCCTTGATTTAACTCCTACATATCAATTACGTTCACAATACCAGTCAATTATAACTTAATAAACATCACACGTTTATTCTTTGTCTAACTCAAATTCAAGACTATACTTAGTCATATTACCATACTTGTTTCCACATAATATTACACTATACGAACAACAATCTAAGTATATAATCAATAATTCAATCAACACGTAATTCTCCTCTTGACTTGGTAAAAACTCACTTTAATGTCTCATTATATATCTAACCAGTTTTTATATTCATTAGACTAGGTTACTAACACATTTCTATACTTGAACATTGACAAAATGCATTTCTAGACATTCTGCTAAGTGGCGCTGTGGCGCCACTTTTTTACTGGGTCTTGGCGCTGCGGCGCCATGGCGCTACGGCCTGGTACTTGGAGCTGTGGTGCGGCGGCGGTGCGGCGCATGAAATGAACTAGGAGTTGGCGCCGCGGCACGACACTCCAGACTCAGAATTCCCAGTTCGCAAAGAACACAAAATTCAGCGAAATAAACACTACATAATCATTAATTCTCCAAATTAAACATACCCACATGTTAGAATTCATATATAATCAATACCCAACATTTATAGAGTGATTTAAACCCATTAAAACACATAATCACAGAAATATATATATATATATATATATATATATATATATATATATATATATATATATATATATATATATATATATATAACTTTCACTATTTTTTGATGTTCTTGAAGGTTTTGAACATAAATCATGAAAATTAATACTACGAGTTCGTTATAACACAAAATCCATTCATTTAAAGTTTGGTCTCTTCATATTATCATGCATAATTATATACGAGTATAATTTTTACAAAACCATTTATGTTTGACACATTAAATTTACGTATAAGGGCCATATGGCCAAAACCCATACTCTATAAGTTTTGATCAACATATACAACGTATTTTCATGAAACTGGTGACATGATTTATAAAATATATATAATCAAATAAGATATTGTAACATTTAACACATATATAAACTCATAATCATACCCTTTCCCAATTACAGAGACTTTACAAAAGCTTGAAAGCCATTTTCATAAAAGCTAAATGACGTAAAAAGGAATTGGGTTGAAGAGATTACCCAAACATAAAATTAATGGAACATGAATTCCTTCTCAGATGACTCTCACAATCCTCTTAACAATCTCTGAATTCTCAACTCTTTCTCTGTATCTCTCTCTGTTACGCTTTCTAGACTTAGGCAAATAATGAAGAAGAAAGAAAATAAGACGTAAACTAAATAAGGAACAACTGACGCGTTGGTGGTCAGTTACCCAGTCATGGGTTACCTGCCCCCAACTCCCTTTAGGGCCATGTTTGGCTAGCTAGAATAGGTTTCAAAAACCATTTAATTTAATAAAACTTTATCATATTGTTTAATTAATGTCACACTTCTTCATAAAATAAATCAATATCTTATTTAATTTATTTTAAATAAAATATAGTAATTTCTCATTAATTCACATAGTCAAATAATTCAAATTCTCATTGATTAATAATGTCAAATTCTTAAATCTCTAATTAATAATTAAATTAATTAAAATAACATTATGCTTATTAAATATTTCATTAAATTCAATAAGCTCACATAAATACATACATGAATAATAAATATTTTCCACATTAAATTAATAAATATAACACATATCATTAAATTAATCTATCACGATTGCATCAATTAATTATTTAATCTAATAATTAAATCATCGAAAAATATTTATTTACTTCAATAAATATTAAAATTAAATTATAAAAATCTCGTTCGTCACAGTTTAGTTTTACGTATATTCTATTTGGCTAAAGCCTAAGTAAGAAAAGAGAAGAAGTTTTGTCAGAGAAAAACTTAGAGACAAGAGAGTTTTGAGAGAGACTGTCAAGGGTTGGAGAGAAAGTTCTAAGTTTTAACAAGTGGTGGTCAAGCAAGTGAAGGTATGTTATATAAAACTTCAAACATATTACGGTATAATTTTATTGAATATCACTGTGTATGTTATAAAGTTTTTAAAAAGTTGTATGGAAATCATGTTTTTATAATTACGTATGATATTATGGGTATTTGTATTTGTAATTGTTATATTAGCACATGTATGTATATATGAGAATTATGCTAGCATTCACAGAGAAAAAAGAATTGGGTTTATAGTGAAAACGTGAAAACATGTATGAGTGTATGTTTTGTATGATAACAAAGTTAGTAGGTGATTGTATGCTATTTATGAAATTAAACGTCATGTATGTTAATTGGATATGAATTTCAGAGAATTGTAGTCTCAAGGAATCAAATTAGTTTATAAATTTTGGTTACCATGTTCACTGTGTTTAACAAATGTCAAACATGGAGTTTTAATTTTAAAACATTGTTTTTATGGATTTAGTCTTTCTAAATTTGTTGTTCAATAGTTTTAAGTTAATATATGTATGCTTGGTGAGGTTATGTGTAAATTATATCAGTTATATGTATGTAATTAGTAGCTAGAATTTCTTAAACAGACCAAAAATGGTCTTCGTGCTCGGTTCTGTTAGTTTTCGGCGCCCCAACGCCAAAAATGGAGCCCCAGCGCCAAAATTCACGCCCCAGTGCTAGAAATTTGCGCTCCAGCACTAAAATTCGCCCCCTAGCGCTAATCTCGCCCTGCAGCGCCACTGGTTAGCCTAGTTCTCGCACCGTTGTGCCGGAACAAAAGTCTGAGTTGGATATTTTTGGTCTCCTGTGGTAAAATGGCCATAACATTCTCATACGAACTCCGATTGAGGTGATTCAAGATGATCCGGAACGAGAACGAGTAGATCTACAACTTTCCTTTTTTAAGATTTTTAATTTGAGGTCTATAAAAGTAGTCAAAATGGTCATCTTTAGGACTGTTGTGTTTTCGGGGGCAATCGGAGGGCGTCGGGCATGCACATATACATGTGTAGTGCTCTTGACCAAAAAAGATGATGTCCCAAGTTATAAAACATGAATGTTAGTAAATATAATGATTTTTAACATTAATAAATGATGTATTAGATAAGTTATTGAAGCATAGTAAGCATACACACGATATGCAAATAGGGCGTGTGACGATTGAACGTCGAAACACCGTGCCAAGTGTTAATGAGCTTAAAAAGTGTTTCAATTCAATTGAAATGAATATTATAGGATATGAAATGGGTTTAATGTAAAACCAATAAGTAGTCCTAGCAAGACTTGATCACTTGAATGAACTTCGATTATGAAATATAGTGAGATATAAGTTGAAAGTTAACACAATCAAATTGAACATTGTGTGCTAATTAATAGGAAAGATTTTGAGATGTGGAGTAGAGTTTACATTACAATTAATATGTGTTGTTATGTGACTAATAGTTGATGTGTATGATTATATAATTGCTTAGGGCACGTGAAGTGCATATAGCTGTAAGCTGTTAATATGTTATTGGTAAACAATGATCAAGGCAAGTCTTTCAGTTCCTATTTGTTACGTGGACTTGATGAACTATTTTAAATTTCATGATATGTTATACATGTTGAAATCATGAAATGTTAAAGTTGATATATGACTGCATTGTTTTGGCTAAGTAATGATGATTAAGTAAGGAACTCAATCTTTATATTTGCTATGTGAATTAAAAGCATGTATGCCATGTTACTTTAATGAGATGTATATCGAGCATGTTATTATGTGCTATGTGATGCATGAAAACTGTTAAACTTTATTTGGCTGTCGAGCTCACTCTTGCAAATAACCACTTTTGCAGGTCAAGATTTTAAGGTAAAGATATGTCCTAAGTGAGTTATAGAGATATATTCACGAAGATTACTTATGTTTTATGAGAAATGTATTTCACATTTTGAACGTAACATGTTGTTTAATTATAAGTTGAGATATCCAATGTATATGGACATTTAGTTATGATGTAAGACTTTGTATAGTCATTTTATTGTAACGATTCATGATATAAGATTGAATCAAAGAGATGTAATGTAAAGGTTGTGATTCAGGGAAAGAAAGAAGGAAATGTATAAACGTTTTAAATATTTCGCAATTTTAGTGATTTTAATATCGAATAATGATGTCAAAATTAGAGGTTGAATGTATGGTTAACGACCGAAGTTGAGATTTAAATAGTATGAATTTTGGGGTCGTTACACCACCCCAACAACCGAAATCATCCAAACTTTAGTTGGTCAAATAACCAAGGGAATTAGCAGAATCAGTTTCAGACGAAAAATCCGTTTCAGTCACAACCAGCGCAGCCACAGTTTACTCCTAGACCACCTTTTCCACCGGGTTTTTCTCAACAATAACAACATCACACTCCAGCTGCACCTTAGCAAGAAAAGAAATCAGAAATGGAGGAGATGTTGATGAAATACATGACGAATACAGAGGTTATGATCAAAAGCCAAGCAGTGGCTATTAATAATCTAGAAACTCAGATGGGGCAAATGGTGAACATGCTTAACAATAGACCCCAAGGTTCTTTTCCAAGTAATAAAGAATCAAATCTTAGAAGAGACGGGAAAGAAAAGTGTCAAACAATCACATTAAGATATGGGAAGAATATTGCAGACATTGCAAGTTGCGCGCCCGCGCCTATGTTACAAGGGGATGCCGCGCAGCCGCGCAGCCGCGCGAGGCAGAGTAGGTGACTGCTGAGAAGGAAAATCTAGAAAATTCTGAGGTCCAGCAGGAAGAGAAAGATAAAGTACTGTTAGTTGAGAAACCTATGAGTTCAGTACCACCAGTTCACCTTCGAGTTCCGTATCCGCAAAGATTGAATAAGTAGTGGGAAGATAAATAGTTCGGCAAGTTCTTGGAGGTTTTTAAGAAACTACAGATTAATATACCATTCGCGGAGGCATTGGAACAAATGCCAAGCTATGCAAAGTTCATGAAGGGTATACTGTCAAGGAAGAGGAGATTAGATGAATTTGAGATAGTAGCCTTGACAGAGGAATGCAGTGCAGTGCTTCAGCAGAAATTACCTCCAAAACTAAAGGATCCGGGCAGTTTTACAATCCCGTGCACAATTAGGGAAGATTAATTTTGAAAAATGTTTGTGTGATCTTGGGGCAAGTATCAATCTGATGCCCTTGTCATTGTTTAACCAATTGAGATTACCGGATCCAAGGCCAACAAACATTTCTTTGCAGCTAGCTGATAGATCCATCACGTATCCACGGTGAATTGTTGAAGATGTCTTGGTGAAGGTGGACAAATTTATCTTTTCGGATGACTTCATCATTTTGGATTACGAAGAAGATAAAAATATACTAATCATACTGGGGAGACCATTCTTAGCCACATGTAGGACTTCGATAGATGTGCAAAAAGGGGAACACATGATGCGTGTACATGATCAGGAGGTGACCTTTAACGTCTTTAAGGCAATGAAGTTCCCAACATATGAAGAAGTATGTTTTCGGGTTGATTCGGTGGATCGGGTCTTAAATGATGAGGAACAGAATTTGGTGAATTATGAACCGTTGAGGTGTGTAACTAGTGAAAATTCAGATTTGGAGGTCAAGCCATTGTCGAAAGTAAGAGATATTAAAGCAAGGGGTGAGGTGGACAGACATGAAAGCACCTTAACTCTTTCATCAACTTGAGATTCAGAGACAGTCAAGCTAATTGACTATAACTTAGTGCTTGATGGGAGGCAACCCATTATTTCTATCTCTATTTTTTTTATTCAGTTTAGATTATTTTAGTTGGTTCATCTTTATTTCATTATTGATAGTTTGTCGGAGTTGCATAATTAAGTGTGTAGCAAGATTTGCATTGAGAATGGTTAAAACAAGTTAGAGTTCATTTGGTCAGGATTCATGTCTTAACAGAGTGCATTAATGCCTATTTAGGTATATGCAATTGAAGTCATCACTAATAAGTAGTTTGGGAATAAACTCAGTAGTGCAGGAAGCATGGTCACGCGGCCGCGCAGTGAATACAACATAAGACCACGCGCCCACACGCTACACATACCAGACCAGATATGCCACTCGCGCGCCTGCGCCTGAAAGCTATTGAAAGAGCGTGCGGCCGCGCGCGACACCGGACTGAGACAGTGTTAAAAGTTTTAAAACGTGTGGAGACTAGTTGGACTCTCATTTAAAATTATAACAAATGTGCAATCACAGTGTTTTCTCTATAACACGTCTCTTCCTTTCTACCCATTACACAAATTAAAGCCGTACATCTCTCATCACATACCTATAATTTTCTCCACGTTCAAAGCTCAAACCCACGCTCTCATCTACTGATATAAACTAGGGTTTCAATAGAGGGTTGTGCGACATCAGTGTGGGAAGAATCAAAGCTTTTGCTAGCACTCATTCTCAGTCAAATCATCTGCACTATCTTTATCAATTGTAAATGGGTCCAAAGCGAGCTCGCTCCATTTCATCTTCTTCTTCATCTTCCTCGGGCAGTCAAGGGGAGGATATTGTTGATCACACCAAGTTTCTAAACTTAGAAGCTCAGCAGGAGTATTACAGAATTATGGCAAAGAAGTTTGTCAAGGAGCATGGTTTCAAACTGGAGGGGCAAGATGGTCAGTTATGTTCCATGATTCATGAGAGATGCTGGGGTGGACTGATTGCCACTCCCACGCCCATTCCGATGAGCAAAGTCAGAGAGTTTTATGCCAATGCCAAGGTTACCATGAGCGGTATATCTATAGTTTGCGGTTTCAAGATAGATTATAGACCCCCTGCCATCCGAGCAATTTTTAGACTTACCGATACACCGCCAACGGGGGCTGCTAACTGGGTCACCGGTGCACATTTGGTGACGGACTTGGAGTTGGTTATTGCTGAATTGTGCGCGCCTGACACGAAATGGACCTATAAAGTTGGCATGAATCAACCTCGCATATTCCCAGCCGCAACCCAGAATCGATATGCAAAGGCGTGGAATCTATTCATATGTGCCAAGCTCGTGCCTTCCTCTCTTCAGCACGAGATCACAACGGAGAGGGCAATTATTCTGTAGGGCATAATCACCGGGAGCATATGTTGCGATATCTGCGGGGAGGCACCACTGGGAGCATTCCACACACATCAGTGGTTGCTATGATGTGTTCTCATCAGGGATGCAACTGGGGCAACGAACAAATGCAATACCCAAGTCAGGACATAACTCATGCCACCATTGAAAAATTTGAGGATTGGGCAGGCGGCGAACCACACCTGCACGGATGAGGATTTATTCTCTGACCCACAGTTCTAGAACCATCACAGCAGCCCCCTCAAACTGATGAGTTAGGCCCATCCACGCAAGCACCTGCTGCCCATGGTGATCGCCAGCTCCGAAGGTTGAAGCGAAAAGTCGATGCCATGTACGATAATTTTGGAATGTTTGCAACGGGACTCACGAGGGCCTCAGTTTGGGACAACAGTGCCATATCTACCACCAGATTCACCACCCAAGGAGGGTGGTACCACTGATCATTAGGGGAGTTTTCTTTACCTTCATTCAATGGGGCATTGAATATTATAAGTTTGGGGGTATTGGGGTAGTAGTTTAGTTGCATGTAGTATTGGCATGATTAGTTTAAATTTTGCATGTTTATGTTTAGTTTATTTGTTTATGTGTTAGAATTTTTTTTAGTTTGCATATCTCACAGTTCTTGTTGTATGGAAATTTTTGTCTAGCCGATGATGATAGTGAATTTTGAAAGATTTTTGAGTATGTTGGAGAACATGAACCTAGCTATAATGTTTTACACGATGAAATTCATGTTGCTGTTTAATTGCTTTCGATTTGCACGAATGTGTTCACAATCACTTGTAGGTATAAGAAGTATGTGTTGCATTGCTCGATAAAAAATGTAGTGTCAAAAAGTGAAATATGTGGAACATGGATGTAGACTTGCAAAACATTGACATTCAAAATTGGAGAAAACATGGGTATGTTATGTAGAAAAAAAAATCAAATAGCAATAACGTGGCTAGTCTTATTTCGGGGCCTTGGCTACTTGAGTAAATATGCCCGAAGGGATTGTCTCTACACCTAGCGCCCTAAGGTCATTCATGGTCTGGGAGTCGTTGGTTGAAAGCTCACTAAGGGGTAGCAGTGTTGCCTAATGGAATTAGACATTGCACAGTCATGTTAAAAAAAATTCAATAAACACCACGAGAAAGCGCGAAAATCGCCCTCGTGAGTAAAAATAAAGCAGTTAAGCCCATTGTTGAACCTCAGTTTGTTTTGATATGTTGGAATAGTCTTCGTTGCATATGTATACATGAGTCTTGATTTAAACTATAATTTTCTATTTTGAGCAATTTAGTATTGTATTCTTTTCTTAAATCAAGTTTTGGTGAACATAACACACACAACATATCTGTAGCATGTCTGAATTATTTGAGTGTATGATATTATGCCTATGGTTCGGTTTGAATTTGTATTCTTGAATCTGGATAATTCGCTGAGGCATTTTGGACTGAAATTCTATTAGAGTTGGAACAATGTGAGACAAGTTTGCATATTAATTTAGTTGCATAGTAGTGCTTTTGCATTTTCATTGTTATTTAGCATGCATTGCTTGAGGGCAAACAATAGTTCAAGTTTGGGAGTATTTGATAAGTGGGTTTTACACGTACTTATTGGATATTAATTCACGCGAACTAGGCCCATCTCAAGTATATTTTAGTGTGTTTTTAGTTGCATTTCATGTTATTTTGCATTGCATTTACTTAAAAATCCTTTGGTGTAAAAGTGCAGGATATGGCATGATTTATGTGACACCCCCAAATCCGGGTTACCTGACTCCCGAGTTTGGTGTTCACGATCCACACTATAATTAACATTTAACTACCCATAATATATATAGATAGTAACTTTCATAAGATTTTATCAGAGTTTAATAATAATACATCACCCAGGTTCACTAACCTTAACTTTACAAACATACCCTTTGGATATACAAAAAGGGTTTACAATACAACATATTAAATATGCTAATCATAATTAATTTATTACAATGCCTTTGCCTTTATCCTTCACAGCACCTCCTGCCACTTCGTCCCTAGCTGAAAAGTTTTATTTAGCAAGGATGAGCAACTAATTTGCCCCGCAAGTTAATACATACAATAAATGTATAAGGATTCAAAACAACAGACTATCTATTTTGATAGAATGAAACCAAAGTTCGGGGAACTTTGAAATAGCTTGACAAATCGTTATTAGATAACAAGTTTTCTCGTATTCTATACAACATAATAATTCACTAATGAAAGAGTACAACGCTTTCAAAGTTTCTACGGTATTCTAGTGAATAATCTAGAATCAATTCTACGAATGAAATATTTCTCCAGATTTATACTGAGTGATCACACAAGATCTTGAACTTTATTTTCTCGGATAGATATCAAAGATTTACTTTGATAAATACTCAGGTGTATCAGATAACCATAAAGATTAAATCATACATCTCTGCAAGTACTCAGAGCCGGCCAACTCTTTGTACCCTATATTATGCATAATACTCAAAACGCGCACAAAGGTCGAATTCACGACCAACAAAATGTTCCCTTTATATAAAAGGTTGTTCTTCTCAGTCTTGGAATCAAAAGTTTGATTTTACAACGAAATACTGGGATTTCAAATTCTATTTGCTTCTTTTCTCAAACCTAACAAGTTTTTACCAATGTTTGTCTAACCAGAATAATTGGCTAAGACATTTCTCAACATAATTCAACAATAAACAGGAATTATCTGTACTGTCAATTCTAACTTCTACATATATGAATATCCAACAACAGTAATTCTACGAATATATATTTTCTAATTCAATAATTTAATTTCAACAATAAATCCCTGGACGTGGTATAATTAGCAATAATTATCCACCAATAATAATTGAATGAAATAACTCAAGGTTGAGTTAGGGAACTTGCCTCTTCCGCTGATTACAGCTACACATAATACTTATCTGCTTTCGAAAGACCTATAACCAATAATATCGGTCTAACAATTAGCACAATAATCCACATAACACACAACACTGTAGTTCACAGTCAAACTTCTCCTAAACACATTACCACATAGCCACAACAGTGTTTATAATCTATATAAACACTTAACAAGTCAAACTAATTCAGTCTGGTTGGACTTCGGTCCATTCTCGGTGTTCTGGTCACCCTACCTGACAATTAACACATTGATTGTCAACTAAACTTGGTCTCTAAGCTTCAATATTAATTTAGATAAGTCAATTATCATTAAAATATTTTTCGGAAGCTTTTAATAATTATCAAACAATTATTATAATTTATAATAATTTTTCAAACACTTAAATCATTTTTTAAATGATTTAATTATCAAATAATCTTATCATTATTAATATTTAATAATATCCAAATACAATAACATATATTCCAAAATATTAAAGTTATCATCAATAACTTAAAATATTTTTAAATCATCAATATTCTACTTGAATGATTTTTAAAATAATAAAAATCATTTTTAAATCATCACCATTAATATATAAATATTAATAAAATTATTATCCAAATATTAAAAGTCATTAATTATAACTTAAAATATTTTTAAACCATTTTTCTCATTTTTAAATGATTTTTAAATCAATAAAATCATTTTTAATTCATTTATTTTATATATTAATTAAATAAATCAAACATCATTAATATTAATTTATTAAGGAAAATTCTCCAAAAATATTGAAAATTATATTTTATAATTTAAAATTTTTTCTAACACTTTATTCTCAATTAAAATGATTTTTACATCATTAAAATCATTTTTATCTTATTTATTTAATTTAATAATCAACTAAATCTAATATCATTAATATTAAATTATTAATGAAAATTCTTCAAAAATATTAAAAGTTACATTTCATAACTCAAAATATTTTTAAATACATTATTCTTATTTAAAATGATTTTTCATAATATTAAATCATTTTTCTCTAATTTATTTAATACACTAATTAAATAAATTAAATACCTTTAATATTTAAATAATTATAAATATTAAAGAAAAATATTCCAATTGGTCAAAAATTATTTTTCATAATTTAAAATAATTTTTAAAACCATTTTTGGTAATTTTTAGAATTTATTTCTATTTTTTAATTAATTACCGGAAATTCTGAAAATAAAATTAATTAAAACCGTCGCTATAGGCCTTTAGCGACACAAAGCATCGCTGTTGGTGTTCTTGAGCTCAAGAACACTGACAGCCGACAGCTTCAAGGTGCTACTTTGACTGCCTTTAATTCTCAGCCAAAATGGTTTCTGGACTTGTTTGAAGTGTGATCGTGTAGCCAAAATGTAACACTACAACATGCAACTCACACTTAGATCAAACAACAACACAACAAGATGATCTGGGCTGTCAAACATCCTGTCAGACGGTTTCTGGGTTTTCCAGAAACCCAGACAGTGCGAGTAAGCACTTTCATGCTCAAATTATTCTATGTTCCCTTTATCAAATGGCTCAATATTTGGTCCATAACTATAGTAATCATGACAAGGAACAACGAGATAACAATATTTCAGTCTAAAAACAACATATCAATAACTTATCACATGGTCAAAGGCTGTCAGAAAAGCTGATTCTACCGTTTCTAGGTTTTCCAGCAACTATTCCGTGAACGGATGGTCTAGTTTGACCATTTTTTATGTTCGGTCTGTTGATGTTTTAAAATACCTAAAGATCCAGATCTATAGTCCAGTGTACATTCTACAACATGGTTATAATAACACTTACATATCAAGTAAATTCTGTCAGATAAAGGCCTTCAAAATACTTGTCAGGTTCGATTTTTCACTTTCTGGGTTACCCAGATTTTTACTCGGTCAAGCCCGGTCAACGGGTTTTGACCGTTAATAACTACTGATCCTGACATCAAATAGCTCTGAATTCTTTTGCAGACTAAAGAACGCATACCAATCTACAAAATCAAAACTTAAAACTGGAAAATGCTTAAACGAGCAAAGATCTGTGGCGACTGACATTACTTGTCAGACCACAAAAACTGCTCAAGAACAGTTTTCAAAAACTTCGATTTTTATCAACTTTGATGCTATGGATCTATGTTATATCAACATAGATCATCATAAAACATCATCTAGCACTAACCTAAACACATAAACACCAAAGTTGTCTAAGCATATATGATCAAATTAGATTTTAGGGTTTATACCTTCTTGTTCCAATTCTTGATCTATGCTCCCCAATCTGTTATTGTTTGATCTAGGGCTGGTATTATGACTGATTTACTAAGCAAATTCGGAGGTTGAGAGAGATATAAGAGTTGGTGAGAGCTTGTAGGTAAAATGGCAATTTCTATGCATTTTCTCTTTCTTGATTCTTTATATAGCATATTTAGTTGATAGATCAGATCTTGCTGGCACATGGAGCTGATTTTCTGGGATTTTTTTAAGGCCACAAAGTCAATGGAGTTGGTCACCAAATAAAGATTTGGCCAATTTTGCAAGTTATCTTATAAAAATCCCATAAAGGGCAATTTTGTCATTTGCAATTTAAATTAAATGGTAAACATATAATTTGTACAAATCCTTAGGGTTTGGGGCTTGGATTAGGGTTTAAGATTTGAACCCTTTAGGTATTAAAAATTCTAGTTCCCACAATTTTCAAATTTAGGGTTTAATTAGAAAAATAAATTTTCTAAAATAAAATTAGGGTTTCTAAAATAGAAATTTAACTTACAAAAATATAATTAGTGTTTTCTAATCATATTTAAGTTTATCAAACACTTTAGGCATGCTAATAAAAATTAGGGTTGCCTAATTAGGGTTTACAATTCCCAGTTTTGAAATTAGGGTTTCCCGGCGTACAATCAGGGTTTTAATTGTACAATTTATTTTCTAAATTTAAGATTAGGGTTTTAAATCCCTTATTAAGGTTTATTAAATACAAACCTTATCCGATCAATTGTTGATCAACATAACCAACATACAACACAAACACATTATTAGCAATATAATTATTTTAATTATATTTTCTACTGAATCCCTATCCGAAAATTAGGGTTAGGGTTTTCTAAAGTTGTTAAGCACAATTCTACCCTAAATTTATTAGTCAATACACAAATTGACTTTCTCGAGACTCGTATCATAGATACTTGTCACAAAATTGATAATTTATATTAATTAAAAAAAAATTTATTCGCAAATTTGAGATTATTCGAAATCCTGGGTTATCACATTCACCCCTCCTTAAAAGGATTCCGTCCTCGGAATCACCGCTTTCTTATTCTCTACAATCTTTTAAAGTTGTATCATCAATTTATTTTGATCAACACAATATTACTTTGTGTTTCAAATTCTAAACTGTGACTTAAATCTATAAAAGAAAACAGTTCACAGAATTATCTAAATCATAATAGTCGCGTAATTAAATTTCTAAACGAAATCATTACCTGCTACTACCTCCTGAGTAGCCACTGCATCTAGCGCCGTCATGTTAAATGTACGGGCTGTTGGTCTTCCTGGTTGTGCAGGTCCTTGAATCGCCAAAGTACCACCACCAGGTCCCTTGTTGGCACTTCTTTTTCTGCATTCTTCTTCGGACAGTTCCGCACCAGATGATCAATCGATCCACACGCATAGCAACCTTGAATCTTTTTCGGGCTGGGACAATTTGGCGACATATGCCCCTCTTGTCCGCAGTTGTAACAAAACTCCTTCTTTTTCAGACAAACTCCCGCATGATTTTTCCCACAATTTGCACAAGGCCCTCCTCCTTTCTTATTCCCTTGAGCTTTACTACCTGATTGGGTATTTTCGCTCCACTTCCTCTTGTTTGGGTTACTACCACCACTGCTTCCACCCTCACTGGTATTCTTCTTCTTCTCCTGGTGAAAACGAGATGCAGCCTCGCTTCCTCCTTCAGCAATTAATGCTTTCTCCAGTAGAGCCGCAAACGTGTTGATCTGCAGCACAGCTACTTTGTTGTAAATTCTCAGCTTCAATCTGTTCTCAAATCTTCTTGCTTTTCTTGCTTCTGTGTCCACCTGATGAGGTGCAAATCGTGCCAATTCGTTGAATTTAGCAGCATACTCCGAGACAGACAAATTCTCCTGCTTAAGTTCCAAGAACTTAACTTCCATCCGAGCTTGCATACTCGGCGAGAAGTAGTTCTCAAAGAACAACTCCTTAAATCTTGTCCATGTTACTACCGCCGTACCCGCTCTTGCTTGATTGGTTTCCCACCAATAATTGGCTTCTCCCTTCATTAAGTATGTCGTAAAAGCCGTCTTTTGCTCTTCCGCCACACGCGCAATCACGAACGCTTTCTCCATCTCCTTTACCCAAGTTTGGGCTTCAATCGGATCCATAGTCCCCTTGAATTCAGGCGGTCCTACCGCTTTAAAATCCTTAAAATTAGCCAATCTGTCGGCTGGCTGATTCCTTGGTCTTCCCCTAGCTGGAACCCTATTTTCCATAGCTTGGGCCAGCATATCCACAAAATTCTACATCGGGTCCACTTGACCTTCTTCCTTATTCACTGATTGTTCTTCTCTTTGGTTTCGATTCTGTTGTCTTGGCGGCATGATCTGATTTAAATGAAAATCTTATATTAATACTCTTATTCTACACAAATTCTTAACACAATAAGAATTCAACACATAATTCTCAAGTAATTGTATATTTATTCAAATAGCACATAGTACCTATAGTACTTAACACATAAAACTATCCCTTTACAATAATACTAGGGTTAACACACACAACTTTACAAAAGTTGCAATTCCCCAACTTTACACAAAAAGTTGACATTCTCAAATTTCACATTACTATTTCCAGTTCATCAAACTTACCACACTTAGGAGTTCAGTAACTTGCCACAATCATATGAGTGTATGAACTTATCCTAGTCAGACCTTTGGCGTCCATTCGCTGAGGGGTTTAGGACATTTCATATAATTATGAGTCATGAACATACCATAAGTATGAGTTTTAAGAACACACAAATTCATTTTAATCTTATATTCATATAGAAAATAAAGATTTTATTCATACAAACATATATTTACATATGTTCAAACATCGTTCTTGATATTACATATCTTAATATCAGAAACTTCTACCAAAAGATACGATTACATATATCTAAGTTGTCTACCGACCACTTCCTTCTCCAATCTTCTTCTTGCTGGGACACTTGTTGAATCCGTGACCCGTCTGCCCACAGGAAAAACACTTCCTCAAATTTGGCTTAGGACAATGCAAAGAGATATGTCCTTCCTGCTTACAGTTGAAGCACACGTTCTTCCACATCATGGATTCTCCCACGTGAGTTTTACCACACTTACTGCAAGCTTTCTTTTTCTTCGGGTTTGAATTTCCAGAGTTGTCGTTGTCTTTGTTCCTCTTTCTTTTCTTCTTGTCCTTTTTGTTGGTTCCTTCAGATGATCTACCACCTTCAGCCTTCATTCGTTCCACCTACGCTTTCAGTTCGTTCCGTTCTTCAGTCATTTCACGTAACGCCCGCTCCGTCTTCCACAACTCCTCCAAAAGAAATGCTTTGCTTCGTTGTTCTTGGACTTCTATAGATAGCTGATCTTGTTCACCAACCTTGATCATATTCTTTAGTTCCACCTTAGCTTCTTCGGACTCCGCCTCCTCATCACCACTTAGATAAATCTCAGGATAATCGTCATGATCACTCCCAAGATTGATCATTGGTTCATCTTTCCCCACTTCTTCAACCGATTCGCTCTGTGCTGGCACCTCGGCTACTGGCATTGGTGCGACAGCCGCTGGCTTCTCCGTACTCATTTCATCTTTTCCTGACATCCTACAATCAGTTTTAAACAACTTGATTAGTACTTCACCAGTACAAATTTCTCTCACTACGAATTTACATATCTCACTATCGATACACTTCAACAATCCCTCACTTAGTACTCTAAATGAGTATTCTCTATCTCACTATGGTTATAATCCTAGGGTTTTCCCCACCCCACTTAAGGTTATAACTTACAACTCTACTACCAGCTGGTGACACCTTGGTCACTACAGCTCTGATACCAACCAGTGACACCCCCAAATCCGGGTTACCTGACTCCCGAGTTTGGTGTTCACGATCCACACTATAATTAACATTTAACTACCCATAATATATATAGATAGTAACTTTCATAAGATTTTATCAGTGTTTAATAATAATACATCACCCAGGTTCACTAACCTTAACTTTACAAAAATACCCTTTGGATATACAAAAAGGGTTTACAATACAACATATTAAATATACTAATCATAATTAATTTATTACAACGCCTTTGCCTTTATCCTTCACAGCACCTCCTGCCACTTCGTCCCTAGCTGAAAAGTTTTATTTAGCAAGGGTGAGCAACTAATTTGCCCCGCAAGTTAATACATACAATAAATGTATAAGGATTCAAAACAACAGACTATCTATTTTGATAGAATGAAACCAAAGTACGGGCAACTTTGAAATAGCTGGACAAATCGTTATTAGATAATAAGTTTTCTCGTATTCTATACAACATAATAATTCACTAATGAAAGAGTACAACGCTTTCAAAGTTTCTACGGTATTCTAGTGAATAATCTAGAATCAATTCTACGAATGAAATATTTCTCCAGATTTATACTAAGTGATCACACAAGATCTTGAACTTTATTTTCTCGGGTAGATATCAAAGATTTACTTTGATAAATACTCAGGTGTATCAGATAACCATAACGATTAAATCATACCCCTCTGCAAGTACTCAGAGCCGGCCAACTCTTTGTACCCTATATTATGCATAATACTCAAAACGCGCGCAAAGTTCGAATTCACGACCAACAAAATGTTCCCTTTATATAAAAGGTTGTTCTTCTCAGTCTTGGAATCAAAAGTTTGATTTTACAACGAAATACTGGGATTTCAAATTCTATTTGCTTCTCTTCTCAAACCTAACAAGTTTTTACCAATATTTGTCTAACTAGAATAATTGGCTAAGACATTTCTCAACATAATTCAACAATAAACAGGAATTATTTGTACTGTCAATTCTAACTTCTACATATATGAATATCCAACAACAGTAATTCTACGAATATATATTTTCTAATTCAATAATTTAATTTCAACAATAAATCCCTAGACGTGGTATAATTAGCAATAATTATCCACCAATAATAATTGAATGAAATAACTCAAGGTTGAGTTAGGGAACTTGCCTCTTCCGCTGATTACAGCTACACATAATACTTATCTGCTTTCGAAAGACCTATAACCAATAATATCGGTCTAACAATTAGCACAATAATCCACATAACACACAACACTGTAGTTCACAGTCAAACTTCTCCTAAACACATTACCACATAGCCACAACAGTGTTTATAATCTATATAAACACTTAACAAGTCAAACTATTTCAGTCTGGTTGGACTTCGGTCCATTCTCGGTGTTCTGGTCACCCTATCCGACAATTAACACATTGATTGTCAACTAAACTTGGTCTCTAAGCTTCAATATTAATTTAGATAAGTCAATTATCATTAATAATATTTTTCGGAAGCTTTTAATAATTATCAAACAATTATTATAATTTATAATAATTTTTCAAACACTTAAATCATTCTTTAAATGATTTAATTATCAAATAATCTTATCATTATTAATATTTAATAATATCCAAATACAATAACATACATTCCAAAATATTAAAGTTATCATCAATAACTTAAAATATTTTTAAATCATCAATATTCTACTTGAATGATTTTTAAAATAATAAAAATCATTTTTAAATTATCACCATTAATATATAAATATTAATAAAATTATTATCCAAATATTAAAAGTCATTAATTATAACTTAAAATATTTTTAAACTAATTTTCTCATTTTTAAATGATTTTAAAATCAATAAAATCATTTTTAATTCATTTATTTAATATATTAATTAAATAAATCAAACATCATTAATATTAATTTATTAAGGAAAATTCTCCAAAAATATTAAAAATTATATTTTATAATTTAAAATTTTTTCTAACACTTTATTCTCAATTAAAATGATTTTTACATCATTAAAATTATTTTTATCTTATTTATTTAATTTAATAATCAACTAAATCTAATATCATTAATATTAAATTATTAATGAAAATTCTTCAAAAATATTAAAAGTTACATTTCATAACTCAAAATATTTTTAAATACATTATTCTTATTTAAAATGATTTTTCATAATATTAAATCATTTTTCTCTAATTTATTTAATACACTAATTAAATAAATTAAATACCTTTAATATTTAAATAATTATAAATATTAAAGAAAAATATTCCAATTGGTCAAAAATTATTTTTCATAATTTAAAATAATTTTTAAAACCATTTTTGGTAATTTTTAGAATTTATTTCTATTTTTTAATTAATTACCGGAAATTCTGAAAATAAAATTAATTAAAACCGTCGCTATAGGCCTTTAGCGACACAAAGCGTCGCTGTTGGTGTTCTTGAGCTCAAGAACACTGACAGCCGACAGCTTCAAGGTGCTACTTTGACTACCTTTAATTCTCAGCCAAAATGGTTTCTGGACTTGTTTGAAGTGTGATCGTGTAGCCAAAATGTAACACTACAACATGCAACTCACACTTAGATCAAACAACAACACAACAAGATGATCTGGGCTGTCAAACATCCTGTCAGACGGTTTCTGGGTTTTCCAGAAACCCAGACAGTGCGAGTAAGCACTTTCATGCTCAAATTATTCTATGTTCCCTTTATCAAATGGCTCAATATTTGGTCCATAACTATAGTAATCATGACAAGGAACAACGAGATAACAATATTTCAGTCTAAAAACAACATATCAATAACTTATCACATGGTCAAAGGCTGTCAGAAAAGCTGATTCTACCGTTTCTGGGTTTTCCAGCAACTATTCCCGTGAACGGATGGTCTAGTTTGACCATTTTTTATGTTCGGTCTGTTGATGTTTTAAAATACCTAAAGATCCAGATCTATAGTCCAGTGTACATTCTACAACATGGTTATAATAACACTTACATATCAAGTAAATTCTGTCAGATAAAGGCCTTCAAAATACTTGTCAGGTTCGATTTTTCACTTTCTGGGTTACCCAGATTTTTACTCGGTCAAGCCCGGTCAACGGGTTTTGACCGTTAATAACTACTGATCCTGACATCAAATAGCTCTGAATTCTTTTGCAGACTAAAGAACGCATACCAATCTACAAAATCAAAACTTAAAACTGGAAAATTCTTAAACGAGCAAAGATCTGTGGCGACTGACATTACTTGTCAGACCACAAAAACTGCTCAAGAACAGTTTTCAAAAACTTCGATTTTTATCAACTTTGATGCTATGGATCTATGTTATATCAACATAGATCATCATAAAACATCATCTAGCACTAACCTAAACACATAAACACCAAAGTTGTCTAAGCATATATGATCAAATTAGATTTTAGGGTTTATACCTTCTTGTTCCAATTCTTGATCTATGCTCCCCAATCTGTTATTGTTTGATCTAGGGCTGGTATTATGACTGATTTACTAAGCAAATTCGGAGGTTGAGAGAGATATAAGAGTTGGTGAGAGCTTGTAGGTAAAATGGCAATTTCTATGCATTTTCTCTTTCTTGATTCTTTATATAGCATATTTAGTTGATAGATCAGATCTTGCTGGCACATGGAGCTGATTTTCTGGGATTTTTTTAAGGCCACAAAGTCAATGGAGTTGGTCACCAAATAAAGATTTGGCCAATTTTGCAAGTTATCTTATAAAAATCCCATAAAGGGCAATTTTGTCATTTGCAATTTAAATTAAATGGTAAACATAGAATTTCTACAAATCCTTAGGGTTTGGGGCTTGGATTAGGGTTTAAGATTTGAACCCTTTAGGTATTAAAAATTCTAGTTCCCACAATTTTCAAATTTAGGGTTTAATTAGAAAAATAAATTTTCTAAAATAAAATTAGGGTTTCTAAAATAGAAATTTAACTTACAAAAATATAATTAGTGTTTTCTAATCATATTTAAGTTTATCAAACACTTTAGGCATGCTAATAAAAATTAGGGTTGCCTAATTAGGGTTTACAATTCCCGGTTTTGAAATTAGGGTTTCCCGGCGTACAATCAGAGTTTTAATTGTACAATTTATTTTCTAAATTTAAGATTAGGGTTTTAAATCCCTTATTAAGGTTTATTAAATACAAACCTTATCCGATCAATTGTTGATCAACATAACCAACATACAGCACAAACACATTATTAGCAATATAATTATTTTAATTATATTTTCTACCGAATCCCTATCCGAAAATTAGGGTTAGGGTTTTCTAAAGTTGTTAAGCACAATTCTACCCTAAATTTATTAGTCAATACACAAATTAACTTTCTCGAGACTCGTATCACAGATACTTGTCACAAAATTGATAATTAATATTAATATTAATTAAAAAAATTTATTTGCAAATTTGGGATTATTTGAAATCCTGGGTTATCACAATTTGGTGATGTAAATGACATGAGGCTGTTGGATGCATGACATGAGGATCAATTGGAGCACGAGGCATGGATGGACAAAAGAATGAATAGGTGAACAGATCAGTTGCATCAGCATATCAGAATTCAAAGTTGTAGAAGCCGCGCGGTCGCGCGGCAAAATAAGCTTGAGGACGCGCGCCCGCGCGAGCACCCGGCTGGACAGACATTGCACATTGCAAGTTGCGCGCCCGCGCGAGGATTGCAAAGGAGGGGCGCACGGCCGCGTGCGATGCTTGATGCTGCTGAGCTGTTTATTTTAATTTCTAATTTTAAGGGTTGTAATTAATTAAAAAAAACGATTTCTGACTGGTGTCAGAGGGATCATTATTCAGTTTTTACGTATTTTCATATCGTAACTAGGGTTTACACTCTGAGGGAGATTCCAACATAGAACGAAGCCTAAACTCCAACTTTTCTAATTCTTCTTGGATTTTCTATCATTGTTGATAATTATTAGTATTTTGTTGGATTTATATGAGAATTTAAACGTTACTAGTGGATTATAATAAGCAATTGGGTTTGATCGTTTCTATCCTTCATCTTTCAATTGTTTGCTTATTAGCCATGTTTAGCTTTGATCCCATAATGGCTTTTGGTTCAGTCATGAACTAAACTCCATTATGGGATTCTATTGGATTTTAATATGTAGTTTAGTTGCATGCTTGAATGCTGAACTGTTTTACATATCATATGAGATTTCTATCATGGTTGTTTTGCATGTATGAATGCTTGATCACCATTCGTTTTCAGTACTTGTATGGAATTGACAATGAACATTCACGTATGGATTGTAATCATGATAACATACGTATATGGGGCTGTTTTTTATGGCTTGTGTATTTTGTGAACTAGATAGACATATATTGTTTCACCGTATGAGTTAGAAAAAGGGCTTGTGCTTAAATTCAATATGATTGCAATTTCACATAGACATATAATGATTTTGGTTATATTGATGATTACATGGAGTCTATCGCTTGTGGATGCTGTGTAAATAGGTCATAGTACATTGAAAAATGGCTATGACTCTATTAGTGCTCTTGGCTACTTTCCTGTGATATGTGAACAAGTCTTGCATGATAGTAGTGATTAGATGAAGTATTAAATGAAGTTAGGATCCCATTACTTTCAGATTTGATTTATTACATTTTTATTTTTGTTTTAGTCGTTATTTGCGATTAGAGTAATTCACCAATCATATTCATTAGGTTGAGCATAAAAATATAGTGATTTAATTGATGCATAGTGATTTAAATTAGACAACTTTCTCTGTGAGATCGATACTTTACTTACTCTGTATTACTTGTTGACACATATATGCTTGTATGAGTTAGAGCTCTTTTGTTAGAACTAAAAAAGAGGCAACACAGGGACCGGCGCAGCTGCGCCGTCCCAGCAGTACAAACTGGCGCAGATGCGCTAGTGTTCAGTGTGAGAAAGTGAGTTTCTACTATAGCAAATGAAATGTAACACTTTGTTGTAAGGTGTGACATGCATAAAATCATATGATAAGAATATTTTCTAATGATATGAAGTATCATATAATGCAATAAAATCATAAGTGAGTTTTAAACAGAAATAATTAAATATCCGTGTATTCTAGAAATTGGGATAGAATTTATGTGTGTACAGCGGAATAGATAGTATTAAATAATATGATAAGGTGGTTATATGCGTAGAAAAATATAATCATGGAGCTACCCGGATAATAATACTTAACTGTGTTATTTTAGTTGTGTGTATTTAATGTACATGGATTATATGATATGAGTACCTAAATGATCCCTAGATTTCCTAATATGGTGATAACTATACATTAAGATTTCATTTTGGGAATATAAAGGGGCCAAACCAAGCCTTAGAATAACAAATGCTGAGTTTTACTTCTTGTCCGAAATTTAGTGGCACAAAGGTACAATGAATAGTAATCTGTCACCTAACTTACGTATTGTTTAAATGGCTAAAACTTAGGCAATGATTTTAAGGCCAATGGCCTAATGGGGAGTTGTTGAACCACTCCTTAGTAACCAATGTATTCTTCCTTTGCAGTATGAGCTCCAACATTTGGGTAATGTCATTATCTAGTCCATGCCCCGTCTATAAGAACAAGCTCCAAAATCAGTTTTTAGGTTGTTAGAATTGTTTGATAAGTCTAATATTAGAGGTTCTAAGTTGCTGAACAATTGTGGAAGTATACTCAGAGGGTAGGAAGTTTAATACAAGCTTAAGAAGGTATAAGTTCTAATTATATGCTTCAAATGGGTCTTGTTTAATTATTGGAAATTCTTGAATTCATTTGTTAATTGATATGAACAAGCATATTATAAGGTGTGTAAGAAGTTTTCTAACATGTATGAACACTTTAATAATGATTTGGAGCATGCTTGAATTGTTGGAAAACAAGTTGGTAGTTACTCTGCAAAACAGAGTAACCTTAATGCTTCTGAACTCGACCTGGCGCAGTTGCACCCTATTTGTACTAAAGTGCAGCGCAGCTACGTCGTACCTCAGATTCAGTTGATGGTTTCTGTTGTGTATAGTGTTGCTAATATGGTATTAAGACTCATGTTAACATGAAGAATATGTATAAACATGTGTTGTAGGGTTTCCTTATGAATTATGATGTGAGTAACATGATTCTAATAGGAAATGTAAAGTTTAGAAAACAAACTTTGAAGTAATATATGTCTTACAAGTTCTTAACTTATGAGACCATATACGTGACTGGTGTGGAACCTAAGTGAGCATGATATATGATGTATAGCGTCTTTACCATGATTTAAACTTGTTAGATTTGTGTTAGAGAATGTTTTAAAGGAAAAGTTTGTTATATTAAAGTAATATACATGAATACTACATGATGTAGGTTTTGATGTTTAAAGATGTTAATCATAACTTAATCACACATGATATGAGTTCTAAAGTTGTCTTGTATGTGTATATTGCATTATTCATTCTAAAAAGATTTCAAAGATAACCTTGAACATGTTTTCAAACTTAAGTTGAATATTATGTGAGTACTTATGTACTAAAGTAGTAAGATGTCATGTTATGGCTATAGTACTCCTAAACATGATTCATAGGTATTAAACATGATGATTACATGACCCTTTTTATGTTTTAATGACATATAAATTGTAAGTTAAACTTGAAGTAATGAACTCAAGTATGATCATGTGTTATATGTGAACCTCTAGCATGTATGTATGTTAATATGTAAGTATAGGTGTATGTTAGAGTTGGAATGAAGTCAGGAAGTGCAGAAGCTCAACCTTGGTCTGGCCAAGGGACATCGCAGCTCTGCCGTCCCTAAGCCTAGACCAGGCGCAGCTGTGTCGTCCTGCAGTCTTGCCAAGATTTTGTTTTTGGTTTGAAGTTTCAAGGCATGCTTATATGATTACTTTATCTTGTATTATATGACCAATGTGCTTTGTAATGTGTTAATAAATATGTTATGTGATGACTTGATTTTTGTTAGTGTAAACACATATTAGTTTACACATACTAATTGAAATGATCGACTTGATAACGTTAGGTCGTTTCAACGCAAGTAGTTAAAGCTGGAATTATATTGTAGCTGAGAAAACAGGAAAGTTCCCTAACTTTACTCAAATTATTATTGAGCAAGTTTCCTTGAACTTCACTCTTTGGTTGTGCAAGTTCCTTAATTCTTACTCTTTTACTTAAGCAAGTATCCGAACACTAATTTTATTGTGTTGCAATTTTCCTAATTTACACAACTTTGAATTTTGTGAAAGTTTCCTATCCTTCTCATATTATATTTGAGCAGGTTATTGTTGAATTGAAAGTTATTCATGTAAGCTTGAACTTTATTTCCAAGCATGCTATTAAGTGTTTTAATTACCTTATAATTAATCCACATCGATATTATTGATATTCGCACTTAGTGCACTTGAGTTCGTACAGTCTTGGACTTGTACTTCATTTAAAGTTCTATAATTCTTGAACTGTGTCAGATAGAGTCTGAGCCTTTGTTCGGTTAGACAAATTTATAAGGTTTTATAAAATCTATCCAAACCAATTGATGGTAAGGATTCTTAGACTGAAAGAACACCCCTTCTATGATAGGGGCGTACCCCAGGTATCTAATATAAGATACAAAGAACAAATTTAAATGTTATGCATATACATGGTGTACGCGAGGATGATCCCCTCAAGTACTTATTCTGTAGTCAGTAACCAAATGGTCAATTAATTATTGATTCCATTGGAGTGTTATAGTTCAAAGTCTACTTGACTAGCAGTTATTCTAAAAATAATCATTATCTTTGCTTCTAATATTCATATTTTTGAATCCTTCAGATATTCATATTGTTGAATTCATTGTCAGATATTTTTCATTCATCATGATATATCCTTATTGTTGTATTAAAATTTGTTGAGCAAACTTGTTGCTCATCCTTGTTATATCATGAATTATATTGCAGCTAAGCCCGAGACCTCAGGAAAGGACAATGATAAAGGAAAGATGTAGGATAGTCACCAGGAGAATACTTTACTATATGCCTAGTTTAAATTACTGTTATGTAATGTAAACCCTAATTATTATTTAAGGGTATGTTTGTAAGATTGTATTAAGGTTATCGAAACTTGGGACTAGTAACACCTTTTGAGTGAACGACGTACGTTTATTATATTCCGCATTTTAGTTATTGTATGTTGTTTAGAGGTGTATGTTTGTATTTTATCGTGATGACCAAACCGGGGTTAGAGGACCCGGATTCGGGGGCGTCACATGAAATTCTTATTCAGTGCTTCATGATATCAAACATTCAACATAGTATAAACTTAAACTTAATAAAGTTATTATATCAAAGTTATTCTAATCCCAGGTACGTAGACCTTTATGTGTTCATTACATGATAGTTTAATATTTAAAGACATTTAACTATCCATTACATCAAATCCCAACTATTCTGTTGCTTTTCCTTTCCCCTTGTCTCTACTAGACCCTTCCACTTGAGTTTGCTCGGCTGAAAAAATTTATAACAAAAAAAGTATGTGCATTCAATTGCTCAGCAAGTAATAGCATTCTCTAATGGCTCAACAAGAAATAAATATTTTCTTTGAGGCATGCTTTGACAGTGAATCAAAAATGTAAAACAATTAAATCTTGAATCATTCACATTTCTGGAATATCATAACAATATTGAATAACTGAAAGGTCATAAGACCATGAACATGCTTTTTCTTTTCTTCAAAAGGTTCAATCAGAAATTTATATGTGAACCGTCTTATTTTACGAGCACAGAGGGTGATCAGCCCTTTAAGCCTTGTATTGATCAATATTATCTTATCTAGAATAATTTTCATGTTCAACGTCACCGCCCAGTGTAAGACCCCAACTTTTATGAATAAAGATAAATTTTTTTCTCTAAATATCATTTGGAATAATTATGGTGTTGATTTGTTATAATATTATAGTTGTGGGTAATATTTATAAATTTTGCAAAGTATGCAAGTTGTAATAAAATTTTCGATTGGTCGGGAAATATTCATTTTAATAGGAAATACTTGTACGACAACACAATCATTGGTGGACCCCACAACAGAATTATTATCGGAGTTAGAAAACGACATAAATATCTTTTTATAAACATAACCGCGAGAGTTTTACCGTTAACTGTTGAAATACCCGGTGATAAAAGTACAGTAATACGCGTGGTTGTATAGTAGCAGACGATATTGATTATTGATGCTTACGTAAGAAGTCACTCAGTTATACTCAATTATTGCTACTATAATTGCTGCAAAGTGTGACGCCCCCAAAATAGGAATACATCACCTATTCTGAGTTGCCAAATACATGGTACATAATACAAATACAATCTTAAATATACAACATGAGCTGTGAGTTTGAATACAAATATTATTTACTAGAGAGTATACAAACTCAAAAGGAGTCCTCATTACTATTATTATCACACTATTTCACAGAATAGTGAGGACTACTAATGCAAACATCTAGGACCATCACTCTATTCCCCGACTAATCCCAACTACGTTCTCATATCCTGAAGAGAACAATGAAAGAAAGGGTGAGCTCAACTAGCCCAGTAAGAAATATTATGACTAAGATAATGCAGAATAAATTATCATTAGCCTTCAACAGTATAACAACTGATAGAATATAATAGACAACAAGTATTAGATCAAAAACTGCAGCAGGATAAACAATTCATTAGAAGAGTCAAGTAAAATATAAAATCTACTATCTTCTATGATTTAAAAAGTTTTTCACCAACTTTATTGCTGAGACTCAGCTTAATAAATAATCCACATCATTAACTCATCCCTGCACTACAAGCCAATGATATTTTTAGTATCACGACCACAAATTATCCATGCACTACAGGCCAAAGATAATCGTGTTTTCATCAACGGTCCTAATCATGCCATAAAACAATTCATCTTTGCACCCTTGGCCGAAGAGAATCCATAGCCATAATCATACCAAAAACTCTCCATCAATGCACTACGGGCCAATGAGGACTTTTACCACATCATTGTAACATTACGGTCATGATTACACCGAATAATTCCTGGTAATATTCATACCAAGTCCATCTATGCACTACAGGCCCCAAATGACTTTCAACAAAATATAAACATGAGGATGATGACAATGATATAAGAATTCAATAAAACAAGTTCAAGAATTAATTTATCTAGGAACTAATAATGTCCAAATTGTCAACATGATACTGCTTTGTAGAGTAATATTCAAGAATGCTCAGAAGAATATTTCCATGAAAAGATACTGGATGAAGCGCACATATCAAGGATATTCCACTAATTTCATGGAGTATAGAAGTCAAAACTTTAACCAACTGAGTATAATAAAGAATGGAATAACAAAAGAAATCACCATGTATGCGGTACTTTGCATAGACAAGTTATTCCAATAGAATACTAAATAATGGAACCAGGTCAGGCGAAATTCACACCGACAAGATGTTCCAACAGAATAATAATGAATGAAATAACAACATAAATCACCATGCATGCAGTACTTCGCATAGACAGGTTATTCCAACAGAATACTAATAAGGACGGAATCAGGTCCGGCGTAAAACGCACAGACATGATATTCCAACAGAATAATAATAAAGAATGAAATAACAACAGAAATCACCATGCATGCGGTACTTCGCATAGACATGTTATTCCAATAGAATACTAATAAGGATGGAATCAGGTCCGGCGTAAAACGCACATACAGGATATTCCAACAGAATAATAATAAAAAATGAAATAACAACGGAAATCACCATGCATGCGGTACTTCGCATATACATGTTATTCCAATAGTATACTAATAAAGACGGAATCAGGTCCGGCGTAAAACTCACAGACAGGATATTCCAATAGAATAATAAAGACGGAATCAGGTCCGGCATAAAATGCACAGACAGGATATTCCAACAGAATAATAAAGACGAAATAATAGAAGAATGCCACCAAGTACAGGGTAGCCCGCGTATACAGTATATTTCAACAGAATAATAAAGAATGGAATAATAGAAGTTCTCTTCATGAATACAAAAGAAATAATGCTCCCTACGAGTATAACAAATAATATTCCCTACCTTAAAAAAAACTGGATACTGGAATAGTGAGGTAGCAGACTTCTCTTCTTCTTTCTCTCTATAATTTTTCTCTATAATAATTGCTCTAAACCTTTTGTGAATTGGTGAGAAATGAAGGAAGAATGAGCTTCTATTTATAGAAAAATATAGTTTCGATAATTGCACGTTTTGGGGCTCGAAAAATTAAAGTACAATACCTCCAACTTTTCTTTTATTTTTAATTTAATCATTGAAGTATTATCAAACTTGCACCACCTCCCCTAATAGTAAATAATGTGATTCAATAGTAAATTATGTGAATCAATAGTTCTAGACATGTGAAAATACGAATTACAGCATAGTACCTCCATCTATACCTCCATTTTTAACTTAGTCATGCAAGTATTATCAATCTTGCACCAACTCCCCTAATAGTAACAAGAATGTGAAACAATAGTATACACATGTGAACAAATAGTTATAATCATGTGAAATAATATCAATCAATTGCTCATTTATCCTATTAAATACCCGATTGGTCAATATAACCTCCAGACATCAATTATTATCGAAATAATTGTCGATTTTCACTAACACAAATAATTCCAACACAATGAAACCATTTTTATTAAAGATATAAATTTTGAAATTTTGAAGTTTGACTTTTCCCGAAAAAGTCAATTGTGTCTTTTTGACCAAATAGTGAATTCCGGAAAATTTTGTGTTTATAGACTATTTTTACTAATTTCATCGTTCCGGACTCAAATATCACGTTCGCGTTTCCAAATTCAACTCCGAACACAACTTTAATTTTAATAACATTCATCATTAATATTATAACTCACAATATTTATCAACCAGGTCGTTCCCAGGAAAGAGGAGGCTTTCCGATAAGGATTTCTCCTTATTGGCGCGCAATTAGGTGACCAAACCTCTCCTTGACAGAACTTCTAGACATTGACAATATTGTAAATAATAATATTAATAACTTTGTCGTCTCAATTATTGATTTAAAATTATAACATATTATGAAGATGATACTGTGACAATAATTGAATCAATAATATGAGAGATATGATGCAGCAATTACTATAGCAATAATTGAGTATAATTGAGTGACTTCTCACGAAATCATCAATAATCAATACCGTGTGCTACTATGTAACCACGCGTATTACTGTACTTTTACTACCGAAAAGTTCAACAGTTTTAACGGTAACACTTCCGCCGTTATTTTTATAAAAAGATAATTCTGTCATTTTCTAACTACGATAATACTTCCGTTGTGGGGTCCACCAATGATTGTACTGTCGTACGGATATTCCCCGATAAAAAGAATATTCTCCGACCAATCGAATATTATATAACAACCTGCGTACTTTGCAAAATTTATAAATATAACCCACAACTATAACATTATATCAAATCCACACCATAATATTTAAAAAATTATTTTGAGAAAATTAAATATTATTCATAAAATTTGGGGTCTCACAATCTCCTCTCCTTATGGATTTTGCCCTCGAAATTTACGTACATACTTGATATGCCAAAGAGGTGAGGATACCTTGACTTCATTTCAGATTCTAACTCTTGAGGTTATAACCTTTGAGTGTTGAATACGATCCTTCTTATCCAATATTTTAACACGTATCTTTTCATACATTAAATCTTCTGCGATATCGTCTAGTTCTAATTTAATAATATGGTTCAGGTCGTCCATATATTTACGTAACATCGATACGTGAAAAACGTTATGAACACGCGACATACTTGGCGGTAAAACGAGTCTATAAGCCATAGTTCCTACTCGATCGAGGATTTCAAATGGGCTAATTAAATCGAGGGTTGAGATTTCCTCTCTTCGTCGATTCTTGCTTCTAGAATAACGCCCTCTTGAACCTTCTTCATTCATCAGCTCCGGGTGTGTAGCTTGAGCGAATTTAACTTTATCGATTAAAGTCAATTCTAATCATATATTCATTATCTTCACGTGGGTTCCTAGAGTCTTCAACTCTATCTTCATCATTCGTAAGTCATACGAAATGGGTCTTTGTGTTAACAACATCGCACTCATAAACGCATACGATCTTCTACTCAACGTGTCAGCTACCACATTCGCTTTCCCACGATGGTATTGAATGGTACGATCGTAATCTTCAACAGCTCGAGCCAACGTCTTTGGCGCATGTTACGTTCATTTTAGTTGAAGAAATATTTGAGGGTTTTAGAAATGGGTTTTGAACTGGGGTCAATAAAAATTCGATTTCACGCTCTAGGGATAGGCTAAAAAGTCTTCAAGAATACGTAAGGAAATTTATTAACAATAGAAATATCATTCAAAACTATGACTCTCATCCAAGACTTAGGTACCACGTCATATTGATACCTATCAACTTGCCATCATCATTCACAGCGTCGCCTACAGAAAGTCTGGCTTCGGTGCATTCCACACAAGGAAGTCAACAACGAAAGGACCGAGGCTCTTTACTTATAGCTTTATATGACCATGATTGACTTTAGTGATTTGGTTGCTTGAATTCGCATAACAGGTTGGTTAGGAATATGAAAGCTAACAACCTTACGAAAAGTATGACGAGTAGTTAAACAATCAATTTCTAAAAATTGCATCAAAGGCAAGTATTTTCAAAGAGATAAGATTGACAAGTAAAGTGAAAGTGTCGATTTGAATCAACAAGATTTATAAATAGTGGAGGTAACGAAGGTTTCTACTAACAAAGTTTCAACAGATAAATCAAAATATAACTTCTCCGGAGTTAAATTCAAACATTAAACACAACTAGGTGAAATAAAAGAGTGATTAGAACCGGTATCTAACACGGTATAAACTTCGCAAGAGTTTATGACTAACATACCCGTGATAATTTTATTCAGGTTCCTCGTCACGAAAAAAATGCTCTCTTAAACTACAGGCTTTGGCTTGTCTGGGACATCCTTTGGCTTCACTATCCCAGCTGGAATTGACTTCACCATACGATAAAATTGATCTAAGTGTCCTTCTCTTCCGCAATTAAAACACGCTTTGGATTGCTGCGTACAGTTTGGACGGATGTGTCCCTCCTGTCCTCATTTGAAACATATGACCGGTGTTCGTTATTCTTCCTTTGAAATGGGTGCTAGTGCCGACGTCTTCACATTATTGTTGAACCTTCTCTTCTTGAAATGTACATTCTTATTGTTTTGGCCATGATTACCACCAAAATGGTTACCATTCATGGCATGATAATTTCCCCCACGATGGTTATCATTGTTCTGATGGCCGTTGCCACCGGTACGATTACTATCATATTGTTGGTCGTTGCCTTTTGGTTGTGCTAACTCGTTATCGCGTTCCAATAACTGAGCCCTATTCACAACATCTGAATATAAACAAAGTTTGTGAGAAATGAGGAATTGGCGTATATTGGGTTTCAAACCTCTTAAAAACATTCGCATCATTCGCTCCTCATTATCGACCAAATGGGATGCAAACCGAGAAAACTCGGCAAACTTAGCCTCGTACTGCGACACGGTCATATTGTTTTGCTCCAGCTTGATGAACTCTACCTCTTTCATGTGACGAATACTTTCAGGAAAGTATTTGTTATTGAACAACTCTTGGAACTTCCCCCAAAATATCTTGAGTGCGTTAGTCTGGGTGCGTTTTACAGATTCCCACCAGTAATCTGCCTCTTCACGCAACATAAAGGTGGCAAAGGGAACCTTTTCCTCCTCTGAGAATCCCAAGACATCAAATATCTTGGTGATCTGCTTTAACCATGTCTCCGCCTTAAGTGGTTATGGCTTTCCCAAAAAGTCCGGTGGTCCCAGCTCCTTGAACTGCTTAGCGGTGACCAGACGTGGTTTGCCATTGTTTCCTCCTACATTATGAACACGAGTCTCTCTCGTCTGGTGTTGCATGAATTCTAAAAAGCTCCTAAACGTACCGTCGTTCATCATTTGGTCAGTGTTGTTATTTATAGGAGGATTATCGCCATCCTATTGCACATTGTCCTGATTATTGATCTGTAGAGACTCAACGGTCTCCTGTGCTCCATTCTATTCTCAACATTCTCGGATGTCATTTTCAAATACTTCCACAAAACAAGGGTTAATTAACATATCATATATTATCCCTATACTCTGACCGGCCAATTAAATATCAAATAAACTTAGGTAGGTCATACTAGCGAAGGAATTCCCCATCTCTCCCCTCCTAGTTCTTATCTCACATCTCAGTCAGGGATCATATCCCTAAGCTCTGATACCAACTGTGACGCCCCCAAAATAGGAATACATCACCTATTCTGAGTCGCCAAATACATGGTATATAATACAAATACAATCTTAAATATACAACATGAGCTGTGAGTTTGAATACAAATATTGTTTACTAGAGAGTATACAAACTCAAAAGGAGTCCTCATTACTATTATTATCACACTATTTCATATAATAGTGAGGACTACTAATGCAAACATCTAGGACCATCACTCTGTTCCCCGACTAGTCCCAGCTACGTTCTCATTTCCTGAAGAGAACAATGAAAGAAAGGGTGAGCTCAACTAGCCCAGTAAGATATATTATGACTAAGATAATGCAGAATACATTATAATTAGCCTTCAATAGTATAACAACTAATAGAATATAATAGACAACAAGTTTTAGATCAAAAACTGCAGCGGAATAAACAATCCATTAGAAGAGTCAAGTAAAATATAAAATCTACTATCTTCTATGATTTAAAAATTTTTTCACCAACTTTATCGCTGAGACTCAGCTTAATAATTAATCCACATCATTAACTCATCCCTGCACTACAGGCCAAGGATATTTTTAGTATCACGACCATGAATTATCCATGCACTACAGGCCAAAGATAATCGTGTTTTCATCAATGGTCCTGATCATGCCATAAAATAATTCATCTTGGCACCATTGGCCGAAGAGAATCATAGCCATTATCATACCAAAAACTGTCCATCAATGCACTACGGGCCAATGGGGACTTTTACCACATCATTGTAACATTACGGTCATGATTACATAGAATAATCCCTGGTCATAATCATACTAAGTCCATCTATGAACTACAGGCCACAGATGGCTTTCAACAAAATATAAACATGAGGATGATAACAATGATATAAGAATTAAATAAACAAGTTCAAGAATTAATTTATCCAGGAACTAATAATGTCCAAATTATCAACATGATACTGCTTTGTAGAGTAAAATTCAATAATGCTCAGAAGAATATTTCCATGAAAAGATACTTGATGAAGCGCAAATATCAAGGATATTCCACTAATTTCATGGAGTATAGAAGTCAAAACTTTAACCAACGGGATATAATAAAGAATGGAATAACAAAAGAAAACACTATGTATGCGGTACTTCGCATAGACAGGTTATTCCAACAGAATGCTAAATAACAGAACCAGGTCAGGCAAAATTCTCACCGAGATGATGTTCTAACATAATAATAAAGAATAAAATAACAACAGAAATCACCATGCATGCGGTACTTCGTATAGACAGGTTATTCCAACAGAATACTAATAAGGACGGAATCAGGTCCAGCGTAAAACACACAGACATGATATTCCAACAGAATAATAATAAAGAATGAAATAACAACAGAAATCACCATGCATGCGGTACTTCGTATAGACAAGTTATTCCAACAGAATACTAATAAAGACGGAATCAGGTCCGGCGTAAAACGCACAGACAGGATATTCCAACAGAATAATAAAGACGGAATCAGGTCCGACGTAAAACGCACAGATAGGATATTCCAACAGAATAATAAAGAATGGAATAATAGAAATTCTCTTTATG
Source organism: Panax japonicus (assembly GCA_020205505.1). Lineage (NCBI taxonomy): Eukaryota > Viridiplantae > Streptophyta > Magnoliopsida > Apiales > Araliaceae > Panax > Panax japonicus. The sequence continues at coordinate 56,077,188 of CM035107.1, read as the reverse complement.
AATACAAAAGAAATAATACTCCCTACGAGTACAACAAATAATATTCTCTGCCTTAAAAAAAACTGGATACTGGAATAGTGAGGTAGCAGACTTCTCTTCTTCTTTCTCTCTATAATTTCTCTCTATAATAATTGCTCTAAAGCTTTTGTGAATTGGTGAGAAATGAAAGAAGAATGAGCTTCTATTTATAAAAAAATATAATTTCAATAATTGCACGTTTTGGGGATTGAAAAATTACAGTACAATACCTCCAAGTTTTTCTTTATTTTTAATTTAGTCATGGAAGTATTATTAAACTTGCACCACCTCCCCTAATAGTAAATAATGTGATTCAATAGTAAATTATGTGAATCAATAGTTCTAAACATGTGAAAATATGAATTACAGTATAGTACCTCCATCTATACCTCTATTTTTAACTTAGTCATGCAAGTATTATCAATCTTGCACCAACTCCCCTAATAGTAACAAGATTGTGAAACGATAGTATTCACATGTGAACAAATAGTTATAATCATGTGAAATAATAGCAATCAATTGCTCATTTATCCGGTTAAATACCCGATTGGTCAATATAACATCCAGACATCAATTATTATCGAAATAATTGTCGATTTTCACTAACACAAATAATTCCAACACAATGAAACCATTTTTATCAAAAATATAAATTTTGAAATGTCAAAGTTTGACTTTTCCCAAAAAGTCAACTATTAACTTTTTGACCAAATAGTGAATTCCGAAAATTTTTGTGTTTATAGACTATTTTTACTAATTTCATCGTTCCGAACTCAAATATCACGTCCGCGTCTCCAAATTCAACTCCGAACACAACTTCAATTTTAATAACATTCATCATTAATATTATAACTCACAATATTTATCAACCAGGTCGTTCCCAGGAAAGAGGGGGCTTTTCGATAAGGATTTCTCCTTATTGGCGCGCAATTAGGTGACCAAACCTCTTTTTGACAGAACTTCTAGACATTGACAATATTGCAAATAATAATATGAATAAATTTGTGATCTTAATTATTGATTTAATAATATAACATATTATGAAGATGATACTGTGATAATAATTGAATCAATAATATGAGAGATATGATGCAGCAATTACTGTAACAATAATTGAGTATAACTGAGTGACTTCTCACGTAAACATCAATAATCAATACCGTGTGCTACTATGCAACCACGCGTATTACTGTACTTTTACTACCGAGTAGTTTAACAGTTTTAACGGTAACACTTCCGCCGTTATTTTTATAAAAAGATAATTTTGTCATTTTCTAACTACGACAATACTTCTGTTGTGGGGTCCGCCAATGATTGTACCGTCGTACGGATATTTCTCGACAAAAAGAATATTCCCCGACCAATCGAATATTATATAACAACTTGCGTACTTTGCAAAATTTATAAATATAACCCACAACTATAACATTATATCAAATCCACACCATAATATTTAAAAAGTTATTTTGAGTAAATTAAATATTATTCATAAAATCTGGGGTCTCACACATAGTATCTCACGTTATTTGATTCAATTATTGTCAATATTTTATATATATTATTAAATCATTAATTGAGATGACAAGTTATTCATATTATTATTTGCATAATTAACAATGTCTAGAAAGTTCTATCGAGGAAAGGGGTTTGGTCTCCTAATTGCGCGCCAATAGGGAGAAATGTGACAACCCGAGAAATTATACAATTTATTAAAATCTTAAATGATTTATTTAAGGTCAAATAATAGACCTAGACAGAAAATAAGTGTATGCGTTTGATATTATTAGGGTGAAATTTTGATGATTTCAAAATTCTGTGAAGGATATAGGTGAATTATTCAGGATTAAGGGTATACGAGAATATGTTCTGTGAATATGATAATATTTGTGTACAGAATGTGGATAAAGATCAAATTTTGATCAAGATTACTTACATAGGTGACAAACCCTAAATTCATGATAAGAATATGGTGATTAAGTTAGAAAATCCTAACGATATGTTCAGAAACCCTAATTTCAGTTTCGAGAATTTAAACCCTAATTTGGGAATCCTAATGCGAAGTATTAAACCCTAAGGGTTAAAAAGTTGTGTGTAAGGAATATGAAAATTATGTGATGGTTTATATTTGTTTATTATATAAACAAACAAAAGAAACTAGTGTAACCCTAATTATATATATTAGGAATGAAGGATTTAATAACTTAAGGGTTAAGGAAAAAGAGAATTGTGGTATTTAGAATACTTACTAATTCTAGGAGATTTATTTTATATATCTCAAATGATTAATTTTATAACCTAATTATAGCAAGTCTAATTGGGTTAAGGAAATAAGTGGGCATGAGTAAGGATTTGTGTTATAATTGAGGAAGTAAAAACCCTAATTAAATGAATTGGGTTGGATAAAAATTAAGGTATTGAACTATGTATATTTTATTGCCCAAGTGTTGGCCAATAAAATTAGTTAGAGGTCCAAGCAATACATTAATTGAGTGACTTATTTTTATTGATAAGCCCAAAAGATTTAAGGGTGGCTCAAACATAGAGCCCAATTGAAGGAAGGACATGATGGACATTTGATATTATTAAAAGTGTTGGACTATGATTGATTTACATGACCGGTGGATAGAGAAGGAAAAAGGAGGGGAGATTGAGCATGTGACTAAGATTTATTTTGGTCTCTTATTTGTCAAAAGTTGGTCACCAACTCTCCACCAACTCTCCTACCAACTCTCCACCAACTCCCACCTACTCTTCTTATTTGTCATTTTGCAATTTAGCCAACGTATTTGTTCAAGTTGGTAAGTAATCTCTTGGTAGTTAAGAGAGTGTGAGAAAGAGAGATGTGGTGGATGCATTACTGGGCCATATGGCCGGTTCTAGTGAAGAGAGGAGAGGGGGGATTACTGTATTAATTATCTACTTTAGTTGGTGAACAACTCTTCACCCACTAGCCATGTGTCGTCTTATTATTTTTGCCAACACTTATGGACATTCTTGCAAGCAAAGTTTTAGTGGTTAGTGTGAGAGAGAAAGAGTAAGAATTAGTGGGATCTAGTAATGCTACATGGCCGGTTATGGAAGGGAAGAAAAGAGAGGGTGGCATGTAATAATTTAAGCCACAATTTGTAAAGATATGTACAAGAATGCTAGGTGTCAAATTCATAAAGAAGTCACCTTATTTCACCAAGATTTCAAACAATCTAAGAGATATTGGAAGATATTATGGGACAAGTGGCAAGACTAGATAAGGAGGAAAAGAGATTGGATTAGATATACAAAATATATCTACTCAAATTACTAACCCCAAGACCCATTCCATTTCTCTCTCATTTCTTATTTTCCAACTAAGAACTAAAGAGAGAGAGAGAGAAAGTGTGAGATTTTGGATGCTCGTAGGGAGGAGAATGAGAGAAGATTTTGATCTTTCTTTCCATTCAAGATCCATCTCATATCTTAGAAGAAGAAGAAGAAAAGGAGCATGAAAAATCAAAGGTATAAACCCTTTTTGTTCATGTAATTTTTGGTTGAAGATCAAAACTTGAATCTATAGTTATAATCTCAAAAACCTTAGATCTATGTGTTAATGAGTGTTTCATGTTTAGATCTAACCATATTGAGTGTTGATTTGGTTGAAATCAAAAGGAATTGAAAAATAGAATTTTTCCGGAAAAGTTTAAAACTAGAAAGTATGATCTAGCTTTTGATTCTTGAAATCTATGATGGATATTTGTGATTTATGTTCTTGGGATGCTAGATCTATGTGTGTAGGATAAAAATCCTTTGGAATCTCTCAAATAGGTTGAAAAATGAGCAAGTTATGGAATTTTTCCCAAACTACTCAAAGTTAAGAAAATTGTTAGAAAGACAGTTTTGAATAGCCACTTCCGGGCTAATTTCTGGGGGCTTAACATGTCCAAATATAGATTGTGATAGATGAAAACTGTAGTTTGGAAAGATAGGAATCCAACAAAATTGACGGATCATTAATCGGAGTTATAGATTTCATTTTATTTAAGATTTGGTAAAGGACTCCAAAACTGTAAAATGGCAAAAAGTTTCTGTCCAGGGGCTGTTTTGGCAACTTAAAATGTGAAATAAATTCTGGCCTTTAGGAAAATGAAAATATATGGTATTATGTAGCTCGTGTCCAAAAATGAGCTAATTCTGATTTAAAACGACCAAGTTATGACCATTACAATTTTTGTGATTTTTCGACGAAAATAGCTATAAACGGAGTTCTACAACTCCGATTGCCACGAAATTTAGAATGGAGCATCACGTTAACATAAGGAAGTTGGAAAATTATGGAAAAATAATTTTGGTGGATGAAATATGTGTATATATGTTTGGACTAAGGATAGAAAAATAATAAACTGATTTTGTATTTTCATGATACGAATTTAGAATACAGTTTGCTGGATTATATAATTTGTGATTCCAATTTGCTGGATTGAGAAATAGTTTACTGAATTAGAAAATATGTTAAATCTAGTTTGCTGGATTGCAGTGTAGATTGCTGGATTTGGAATTCAGGTTGCTGGATTTGGAATCAAGGTTGCTGAGTTGGTAATTTAGTTGCTAGATTTAGAATCCAGGTTGCTGGATTAGTATTTGACTTATTAGATGTTAAAGAATACTTATGAAATGAAAAAACGAGTATTAAATCATATAAATATGACTCTATGGTATGATTAAGCGCTTAGGAAGAGTTTAATTGAACTTAAACTCGATATTTGTCCGACTAGACCATCGGGATGATAAAATTGTGTTGGTATCAACTCAAACTTAATAGTCTAATTTGATGCTAAGTCTTGTGTGTATTATAGACTGATAGGATTATGTGCTATGTGTTTAGGTTATTTTGTGGATATAAATATAACAATATTATACTATGATGATATTATTCTATTAATGGAGATCTATATTATTAATATTAGGTCTTCGGGTAAAGCGTTAAAAATTGCGTTGCGATAATCAACGGTTCAGGCAAGTTTCATTGTACTTAACTCTAATAAGAGTGTTTTATTCAAGCTGATGGTTAATCATTGCTGATTGCCACGAAAATTGTACTCTGTACATCTTGCATGTATAAGTCAGGTATGAATGATCACCTTCATTACCAGTTGGTTCAGAAATGTTGTTCATGTTTAAAACTTGTTCAGTCAAAAGTTTGTTCGTGCTAGTTCTCAATTATATTGATGAATTATAGCCAGCTTATTATTCATACTTTTCAATCATGATATATCGTTATTTTGTTGTATTTAAACTTGCTGGGAAACTTTCATGCTCACCCTTGCTATATCATGATAAAACATTGCAGATAAGGCGAATGCGTTCAGATACAGGAAAAGATAATACCAAGTTCAGCTTGGGATAAAATGTGCGGCTATTTTGTAATAGTATATTTTGATAAATATTGTTATATGATAGAAAGTTTATGAATTGTATTTAAGTTAAGGTTACTCGATTTTGGGGAAATGTGTGTAAAGTTTAATGTATAAACAATTTATGTTTATATCTTCCGCAATTAGTTATAGAAATAGTATACCGGATCCGCAGCGATTTGGGGCTCGGATTTGGGGATATCACAGTTGGTAATAAAAGCTGTTGGTTATGAAGCTTAGGTAGGAATACCTGAGACCAATAACCGCAGTGATTAGGATAAGACTAACTCAAATAGAGTTAGTTGGTCGGTAAGATTCAAAGATGAATCTCGGCGAGTGTAAAGACACAGAGTTCCCTAACTCTGATAATAAAGTTGAACAGTAACGGTAAATAGATCGAGTCTAAAAGACTGAAAGTGCAGGGATAGGAGATCGTAAAACAAAACAATCAAGTCATAGAATTGAATCATAATATATACGATAAGATCACCCCGTGATCTGATAAGGTTATGACAGCCAGAAATAATCAATCTGATGATTGAAAAGTTTATAGCAAGATGCTGTATATCAATTGTACTATGAAAACTCATGAAAGAGTTATGGATTATTGAGAAGGGGGTTAAGTATTAGGTGGGGATTCAATTGAGGACTCTTGTCGGCAGATCAGTTGTATGATTCCTTGTATGGGCGGGGAATTTGTACTTGGTTTTAGAATCACTTAACTTCCTGTTCGATGTAGTGGTTAGGTTGATTAATTCTTTGTATGGGCGGGGAATTGTCCGCTTAGCTTTCTATATTGATTAGTGGCCGAGTTTGATTTGACAACCACTTAGTTTCTAGCATTGATAATCATTGAAATGTTGTGTCGCACTATTTGCTATATGCGTGTTAAGAGGGTGATTCCTTTCTCATGTGTATAACAAATAGATAGGTCATAGGTAGAGGACATAGGGTTATGTGCGAGTTCTTAAAACTCATACTTATGTGACATTCTTGATTCATAGTTATATGAAATATTTATGAACCCCTCAGCGAATGGACGCCAAAGGTCTGTCTAGGAAAGTTTTTAAACTCATATAATTGTGGCCAGGTTATGAACTCATAAGTGTGGTTTTATGAACTGGGTATAGTTGTGTGTGAATGGAGTGATAAGAATTATAGGAACAGATAGATTATTAAGCAAATGATCATTAGTGGAGACTTAGGTTTTTCTAAACTCCTAGCTATGCTAGATTTCGAAATTTTGACTTCAAGCTAAATACGCACTATGTGCCTTTTAAAAAAAAATTGTTTTTATTTATCACTTATGTACCATATAACCTGGTGCAGAGATGATAAAAAATGATGGAGTCATCAATGCAGTATTACTTAGTGTGAAATTGACCTAAGTCATTGTTCCACTATGGTATGATGTAGCATGATAACATCACCAAATGACGGAATCCTCAACGGACTGTAAATACAGTGCGGCATCATGACGTCATTCTCAAAAATATTTTTAAAAACTCCAAGTGTTTATTGAAAGAAATTTCCTGAACCAAATTGTTTTGCTGCGGAATCAAATAAGACTGAGGTAAGAAATTTTGTGCGCCTAAGGCGGATAAGAGGAACAAATTGTTCCGACCAGCAGTACTTGGCCAGTACAGGGCATATCGGGCTAATCACCCTTTGTGTCCGTAAGTAATGACGGTTTGCGGATGAATTTCCATAAAACCTTTGCGAAAATGACAGACAAATAGTCTATACGATTCCTCAGCACAAATTTAAAAAAAAAACCTTTTTCTCTTGTGAGTGGTGTATTGGGTATCATGTGATATGTGTGAATAATGTAAGGTGCACGATGTAAGGTGTAAGGTGAATTTCGGGGACGAAATTCTTAAAAGGAGGGGTGAATGTGACAACCCGAGAAATTAGACAATTTATTAAAATCTTAAATGATTGATTTAAGGTCAAATAATAGACCTAGACAGAAAATAAGTGTATGCGTTTGATATTATTAGGGTGAAATTTTGATGATTTCAAAATTCTGTGAAGGATATAGGTGAATTATTCAGGATTAAGGGTATACGAGAATATGTTCTGTGAATATGATAATATTTGTGTACAGAATGTGGATAAGGATCAAATTTTGATCAAGATTACTTACATAGGTGACAAACCCTAAATTCATGATAAGAATATGGTGATTAAGTTAGAAAATCCTAACGATATGTTCAGAAACCCTAATTTCAGTTTCGAAAATTTAAACCCTAATTTGGGAATCCTAATGTGAAGTATTAAACCCTAAGGGTTAAAAAGTTGTGTGTAAGGAATATGAACATTATGTGATGGTTTATATTTGTTTATTATATAAACAAACAAAAGAAACTAGTGTAACCCTAATTATATATATTAGGAATGAAGGATTTAATAACTTAAGTGTTAAGGAAAAAGAGAATTGTGGTATTTAGAATACTTACTAATTCTAGGAGATTTATTTTATATATCTCAAATGATTAATTTTATAACCTAATTATAGCAAGTCTAATTGGGTTAAGAAAATAAGTGGGCATGAGTAAGGATTTGTGTTATAATTGAGGAAGTAAAAACCCTAATTAAATGAATTGGGTTGGATAAAAATTAAGGTATTGAACTATGTATATTTTATTGCCCAAGTGTTGGCAAATAAAATTAGTTAGAGGTCCAAGAAATACATTAATTGAGTGGCTCAAATATTTTTATTGATAAGCCCAAAAGATTTAAGGGTGGCTCAAACATAGAGCCCAATTGAAGGAAGGACATGATGGACATTTGATATTATTAAAAGTGTTGGACTATGATTGATTTACATGACCGGTGGATAGAGAAGGAAAAAGGAGGGGAGATTGAGCATGTGACTAAGATTTATTTTGGTCTCTTATTTGTCTAAAGTTGGTCACCAACTCTCCACCAACTCTCCTACCAACTCTCCACCAACTCCCACCTACTCTTCTTATTTGTCCTTTTGCAATTTAGCCAACGTATTTGTTCAAGTTGGTAAGTAATCTCTTGGTAGTTAAGAGAATGTGAGAAAGAGAGATGTGGTGGATGCATTACTGGGCCATATGGCCGGTTCTAGTGAAGAGAGGAGAGGGGGGATTAATGTATTAATTATCTACTTTAGTTGGTGAACAACTCTTCACCCACTAGCCATGTGTCGTCTTATTATTTTTGCCAACACTTATGGACATTCTTGCAAGCAAAGTTTTAGTGGTTAGTGTGAGAGAGAAAGAGTAAGAATTAGTGGGATCTAGTAATGCTACATGGCCGGTTATGGAAGGGAAGAAAAGAGAGGGTGGCATGTAATAATTTAAGCCACAATTTGTAAAGATATGTACAAGAATGCTAGGTGTCAAATGCATAAAGAAGCCATCTTATTTCACCAAGATTTCAAACAATCTAAGAGATATTGGAAGATATTATGGGACAAGTGGCAAGACTAGATAAGGAGGAAAAGAGATTGGATTAGATATACAAAATATATCTCTCATTTCTTATTTTCCAACTAAGAACTAGAGAGAGAGAGAGAGAGAGAAAGTGTGGGATTTCAGCTGCTCCTAGGGATGAGAAGGAGAGAAGATTTTGATCCTTCTTTCCATTCAAGATCCATCTCATATCATAGAAGAAGAAGAAGAAAAGGAGCATGAAAAATCAAAGGTATAAACCCTTTTTGTTCATGTAATTTTTGGTTGAAGATCAAACCTTAAATCTATAGTTCTAATCTCAAAAATCTTAGATCTATGTGTTAATGAGTGTTTCATATTTAGATCTAACCATATTGAGTGTTGATTTGGTTGAAATCAAAAGGAATTGAAAAATAGAATTTTTCCGGAAAAGTTTAAAACTAGAAAGTATAATCTAGCTTTTGATTCTTGAAATCTATGATGGATATTTGTGATTTATTTTCTTGGGATGCTATATCTGTGTGTAGGATAAAAACCTTTTGGAATCTCTCAAATAGGTTGAAAAATGAGCAAGTTATGGAATTTTTCCCAAACTACTCAAAGTTAAGAAAATTGTTAGAAGGACAGTTTTGAATAGCCACTTCCGGGAATATTTCTGGGGGCTTAACATGTCCAAATATGGAATGTGATAGATTAAAATTGTAGTTCGGAAAGATAGGAATCCAACAAAATTGACGGATCATTAATCGGAGTTATAGATTTCATTTTATTTAAAATTTAGTAAAGGACTCCAAAACTGTAAAATGACAAAAAGTTTCTGTCCAGATCTGTCCAGGGGCTGTTTTAGCAACTTAAATTGTGAAATTAATTCTGACCTTTAGGGAAATGAAAATATATGGTATTATGTAGCTCGTATCCAAAAATGAGCTAATTCCGAGTTAAAACGACCAAGTTATGACCATTACAATTTTGGTGATTTTCCGACGGAAATCGCTATAAACGGAGTTTTACAACTCCGATTGCCATGAAATTTAAAATGGAGCATCACGTTAACATATATAAGGTTATCCCAAGAGATGGGAATGTTTGGAGTTAAGCACGAGGTAGCTAATTTCTTAAGCTACGCACTAGAATTAATTTTTGAAAAATATCAAAGGAAGTTGGAAAATTATGGAAAAATAATTTTGGTGGATAAAATATGTGTATATATGTTTGGACACAGGATAGAAAATTAATAAATTGATCTGGTATTTTCGTGATACGAATTTAGAATACAGTTTGCTGGATTATATAATTTGTGATTCCAGTTTGCTGGATTGAGAAATAGTTTACTGAAATTGAAAATATGTTAAATCCAGTATGCTGAATTGTAGTGTAGATTACTGGATTTGGAATTCAAGTTGCTGGATTTGGAATCCAGGTTGCTGAGTTGGTAATTTAGTTGCTAGATTTAGAATCCAGGTTGCTGGATTAGTATTTGACTTATTAGATGTTAAAGAATACTTATGAAATGAAAAAACGAGTGTTAAATCATATAAATGTGACTCTATGGCATGATTAAGCGCTTAGGAAGAGTTTAATTGAACTTAAACTCGATATTTGTCCGACTAGACCGTCGGGATGATAAAATTATGTTGGTATCAACTCAAACTTAATAGTCTAATTTGATGTTAAGTCTTATGTGTATTATAGACTGATAGGATTATGTGCTATGTGTATAGGTTATTCTGTGGATATAAATATAACAGTATTATATTGTGATGATATTATTCTAATATTGGAGATCTATATTATTAATATTAGGTCTTCGGGTAAAGCGTTAAAAATTGCGTTGCGGTAATCAACGGTTCATGCAAGTTTCATTGTACTTAACTCTAATAAGAGTGTTTTATTCAAGCTGATGGTTAATTATTGCTGATTGCCACGAAAATTGTACTCTGTACATCTTGCATGTATAAGTCAGGTATGAAAGGCTGATCACCTTCATTACCAGTTGGTTCAGAAATGTTGTTCATGTTTAAAACTTGTTCAGTCAAAAGTTTGTTCGTGCTAGTTCTCAATTATATTGATGAATTATAGCCAGCTTATTATTCATACTTTTCAATCATGATATATCGTTATATTGTTGTATTTAAACTTGTTGGGCAACTTTCATGTACACCCTTGTTATATCATGATAAAACATTACAGATAAGGCGAATGCGTTCGGATACAGGAAAAGATAATACCAATTTCAGCTTGGGATAAAATGTGCGGCTATTTTGTAATAGTATATTTTGATAAATATTGTTATGTGATAGAAAGTTTATGAATTGTATTTAAGTTAAGGTTACTCGATTTTTGGGAAATGTGTGTAAAGTTTAATGTATAACAATTTATGTTTATATCTTCCGCAATTAGTTATATAAATAGTATAACGGATCCGCGGCGATTTGGGGCTCGGATTTGGGGATATCACAAGAAATCCTTATCGAAAAACCCTCTCTTTCCTGGGAATGATCTTGTTGTTAATATTGCGAGTTATAATAATGATGAATAAATATTGTTAAAAATATTGAGGAAATTTTTTTATGAAGTATTTGTGGTAAATTTTACTTATTATTTGGACCCCCATTTACCCCTTATTTAAAATAAATCGGTAGAAAATTATTCAGTATATATATTAAAAGGTGGGGCCCACATTTGATGATGACTTTTTGTGGGGGAGGGGAAATGGAATAGTCGGGAGAGAGTATAAAATTTATATATATATATATATAAATTGAATTATAAATCTTAAAAATTTATCCTTTGCTTTCATTTAATTGAATTCGTATATCATTGTCATCATCATCATGCTTATATTGTGATGAAAGTCATCGTTGTCCCGTAGTGCATAGATGGAATGTTGATTGGGATGATTATAACTAGGGATTATTCGGTATAATCATGACCTGTAATGTTACAAATGATGTGATAAATGTCCTCATTGGCACGTAGTGCATGGATAATTCATGGACGTGGTCCTAATGAATATCCTTGGCCTGTAGTGCATGGATAATTTGATTATGTGGATTATTTATTAAGCTAAGTCTCAGCGATAAAATTGATGACAAACTTTTTAAATCATAGAAGATAGTAGATATCATGCTCTACTTGACTCTTCTAATGGATTGATATAGTTAAACTGGATGTTTATTGTATTTTATCAGTTTAACACTGTTGAAGGCTAACGATAATTTATTCAGCATTATCTTAGTCATAATATTTCTTACTGGGCTAGTTGAGCTCACCTTTTTTTCTTTCATTGTTCTCTTCAGGAAATGAGAACGTAGCCGGGACTAGTCGGGGAATGGAGTGACAGTCCGAGATGGTGGCTGTAGTAGTCCTCACTATTTTATAAAATAGTGTGATAATAATTGCAATGAGGACTCCATTTGAGTTTGGATACTGTGTACTAGACAATATTCATGTAAAAAATCTCAACTACATTTTTGTCGTATTGTATAAGGAAGTTTGTATTTAAATTATGTACCATGTATTTGGCGACTCAAAATAGGTGATGTATACCTGCCGCATTGAAAATATCTTGGGAGAAGTTCCAAGAACTGTTCAACGACAAGTACTTTCCCGAAAGTATTCATCACATGAAGGAGGTGAAATTTATCAAGCTGGAACAAAACAATATGACCGTGTCGCAGTATTAAGCTAAGTTTTCCGAGTTATCCCGGTTTACGTCCAACTAGGTTGATAACGAAGAGAGAATGACGTAAATGTTTTTGCGAGGTTTGAAACCCAAAATTCGTCAATACCACATTTCTCACAAACTGTGTTTGTATTCAGATGTTGTAAATATAACTCAGTTATTGAAGTGAGATACTGAGTCAACCCAACCAAAAGAGAGCAACCGAGAAAATGATAATACCAGGAGTAACAATCATCGAAGCGGTGACAACAAACGTGGAGGAAGTCAACATGCCATAAATGGAAACCACTTCGGTGGAAATCATGGCCAAGACAATAAAAGTGGAAATTTTAAGAATAGGAGATTCAATAATGATGGAAAGATGTCAGCCCCAACACCCATTGTTAAAGAAGAGAACGATCACTGATTGTATGCTACAAATGCTGAGGGGAGGGACACATCAGTCCAAACTGTACGTAGCAGTTCAAAACATGTTATAATTTTGGAAAAGAAGGTCACCTAGCCTGATTTTGTCGTGCAGTGAAGTCAAGTCCAGCTGGGATGGAGGCACCAAAGGACGTCTCAGAGAAGTCAAAGTTAGTAGTTCAAGGGAGAGCGTTTATCGTGACCTCCCAAAAAGTGAGGAATCCGAATGAGGTTATCACGTGTAAGCTAATTATAAACTCTTGCGAAGTCTATATCTTATTTGATATCGGTTCTACCCATTCTTTAATTTCTCCTACTTGAGTTCAACGTTTAAATTTAACTCCGGAGAAATTAAACATTGACTTATCTGTTGAAACTCCCATTGGGAGAAACATTCATTACATCCACTGTTTATAAATCTTGTTTAATTCAAATCGGAACCCGCACATTACTCGTCGATCTTATCACTTTAAAAATACTTGCATTTGATGTGATTTTAGGGATTCACTGGTTAACTACTCATCATGCTAAAATTAATTGTTTTTGTAAGATTGCTAGTTTTCATATTCCTAACCAACCTATTATGTGAATTTAAGCAACCAAAAAACTAAAGTCAATCACTATCATATCTAGCCATAAAGATATTCGTTTATTGAAAAACGAATGTCAAGCTTTCTTAGCCCATGTCACAAATTTAAAAAAAAATACGTCAGATTTGAATGATATTTCTATTGCTAATAAATTCCTGATGTATTCCCTGAAGAACTTCCTTGCCTACCCCATAGCGTGAAATTAAATTTTGTATAGACCTTGAACCCGATACAAAACCCATTTTCAAAGTCCCATATAGAATGGCTCCTATTGAATTTCATGAGTTAAAAACCCAATTGCAGGAATTGTTAGACATCGGTTTCATTCATCCTAGTACGTCTCCTTGGGATTCTCTTGTTCTATTCGTAAAGAAGAAAGATGGAAGTATGTGACTTGGAATTGACTATTAAGAGTTAAAATATGTCACCATCAAGAATAGGTATCTGTTACCTCGCATTGATGACCTGTTTGACTAGTTACAAGGAGCTAAATTCTTTTCAAAGATCGATCTTCGTTCCGGATATCATCAGCTGAAGATTAAAACTGATGACATTCCAAACACTGCTTTCAGAACTCGGTACATGCATTATAAATTCCTAGTCATGTCTTTTGGATTGATTAATTCTCTTGCTACCTTCATGGATATAATGAACGGAGTATTCAAGGAATATTTAAATCATTTGGTGGTCATCTTTATTGATGACATCCTCATTTACTCCAAAAGTTGTGAAGATCATGAGAAACACTTGAGGCTGATACTGTGACGTCCCCGAACCCGGATACTTGAAACCCGAACTCGATACTTCACGATACCATTTCTATGAGCGGAATACTACTAATAATAATAACAATAATATAAAACTTAAACTTAAATTTACATATACATCAGAGTCTCTCTCCCAAGTACGTAACCTTTAAACATTCATTACATGTCATAATATATATTAATATACATATCATAGTCTTCATAATCTATAACTATTACAAACAGTAGCATAACAAGTCATTCAGCAACTTTCCCTTTCCCTTTATTCTTGACAGATCCTTCTGGTCCTTCACACTTAGCTGAAAATATTTAAATTAAGCAAGGATGAGCATTTGATTGCCCAGCAAGTATTATATATATATAGGCTGAAGGAATTTAAATGTTTTCTTTATAATATTCTTCTACAACTAGTTAGTAGTTGTGAAGTAATCTGTACCAATAATAATAACATAACAACCCTCTTTCAAATTTTTGAAACTACGTATTGACTATACATGGGGTTTCTGTGACATACTATGAACATTGTTTTTCATTTTCGAAAATGTTTGAACAGAAATTCATCTGTAAACCGTCATGACTTACGGGCACGGAGGGTGATCAGCCCTGTTGTACCCTGTATTGATCAATACTACATGTATAAGAACGATGTTATCGTTCAATCTGTCCGCCTTGGGCGCATAAAAATTTTCCCATTATCGGGATGTTCATACCTGTCGGGTTTTCATAACAAAGGTCTTATATAATTCAACATATATGTATATCAAAAGGATATCAACATGCGATTAAGTACAATGATTATCCAAGTGGGGACACTTGTATGATCATTTATAGAAATTAACGAACAGAATATATATAACTGAATTATCATATACTAGCATGTTGATAGTCAATGGGCTTATATAATATAAGTTTAACAATCTGTACAATGATAACATTAATTCTGAATTTCTCACTTCTATCCATTGCATAAAGAAAATGCAAAGTTAGGATACTTGCCTGATGCGCTGCTTACACTTACTCAACTTAGATCTACCCTTTTCTATCACAACCTATCATTAATCAGATCATTTTACTGATTAGTATAATATATCATATCATATAATACTGATTATTGCAGTCAGCACATTCCTATTCACATTGTCACATAACTTTAACACCATTGAATCACAAATAAACAGTTACTTAACCAATTTATCTAAGTCCAGATCAATTTCTGATCTATGTCGGTCTACCGACAGCTTTATCGGTTAAATATCGAGTCTAAGACTCTAATCCGTAGTTCAATATCCATTTGGATATCTTAAACATCAGTCGCACTATTTTTTATAGTCTTATAATAATTATTAAATAATTATTATCATTTATCATAATTTTGAAATATCAGAATCATTATTAAATGATTTAAATATTAAATAATTCTATTATCATTAATATTTAATTAATATTAAACTATTAATGAAACCATTGCCAAAATATTAAAGTTATGTATAATAACTCAAAATATTTTTAAAGTATTTATAATACCCTTAAATGATTTTTTTAAAATATTTAAAATTATTATTAAATAATTACCATTAATATTTAAATATTAATGAACTATTTATCCAAATATTAAAAGTCATAATTATAACTTAAAATATTTTTAAATCATTAATATCCTTTTTAAATAATTTTTAAATAAATAAAAACATTTTTAAACTATTTATTTAATATAATTATTAAATAAATTTAATATCATTAATCATTAAATATCATTAATATTAAATTATTAATGAAAATATCCCTTAAATATTAAAAGTTATATTTTATAACTTAAAATATATTTAAACACTTTATTTTCATTTAAAATGATTATTATAATATTAAAATCATTTTTAATCTAAATTATTTAATATAATTATTAAATAACTTTATTATCATTAATCATAATTAATTAATGAAATTTACCTTTAAATATTAAAAGTTATATTTTATAACTTCAAATATTTTTAAATACCTTATTATTATTTAAAATGATTTTTAATATAATAAAATCATTTTTTCTTATTTATTTAATTCATTTAATAAATAACTTAATTATTATTGATATTAATTTATTAATAAAAATTATCACATAATATTAAAAGTTATCAAAAATAACTTAAATTATTTTCTTACACAATAATATAATTTTTCATGATTTTTCATGAATTAAAATCATTTTTAAATAATTTATTTAATATTATAATTAAATAAATTAATTACTTTTAATATTCCAAAAATATTAAATATTTATGAAATATATTTTAAATAATTAAAAACTAATTTTCAGAATTTAAAATAATTTTTTTATAATTTATTTTGTATTTTTAATAATTAAAAACTATTTTTTTCTATTTTTTAATTAATTTCTGGAATTATTAATTAAATCTGTCGCTAAAGGCCTATAACGACGCTTGTCTGTCGCTATAGGTGTTCTTGAGCTACCCAGAAACCATAAGGCAGAAACCGAGTAGCTATGTTTGACCGTGTGTAACGCTTAGCACAAAATGTTTCCGAGTGATCTAACACATAAATATTGTATTACTCATGTAATACTACAAGTGCATAACAAATTTCGTGGTTAAACAACATCAGATCTAAGAGAAATCATCAATCAAAGTAGCTAACAACACTGTTTCTCACGAAGAACAGTTCGAGGTGCCTACTTTGGACCTCTAGAACTTGCAATCCATGTAACGTTTTTGTGATCTATCACTTCCAGTATGTATTACTAATGTAGGATTACAACTTTAACACATAACATACATATAACAACAACGGATCGAACTAGAAATAACCGGTCAAAGTTCACCACGGAAATTGCTAAAAAAAATCCTGGGTTCGCTGTTTTAGCAGTTTCGGTCAACGGGTTTTGACCATGAATAACACCCGATCTATAAATTATCTGGCCTTGATTCTTTTTGCATCTTACAGACCACATAACAAGATATACATAACATCTTACAAACACCAAAAATACTAAATAAGCACAGAGATATAAGGCTTGACATTTGCCTAAAAATAACAGATTTTAGTATTTTTAAAAGTTGGAAAAACTTTGATTTTGAGCACTTTGATGTTATGGGTCATGAATCTAACAACCCAGAACATTAATACACTCCTTATTACACATATTTAACAAATCAATTTCAATAATTAACCACGAATTGAAGGATTTCAAAAATTAAAGAAATTATACCTTTCTTGATCGATTTTTGATTTTTGGCTTCTGATATGTTGATGATCTGTTATGGGTGATGGTGGGGCTTGATAAAGGGACTGATATAGCAATATAATTCGTGGGTTTGAGAGAAAATATGGGTTGGTTGAGTTTTGTATAAGTTTGGCTAGCAAAAATCACTTTTTCTCACTCTTAATCTATTTATAGGCAACATGGATACATGAATTGGCTGAGTTGTGGCTTGTTGCTGGAGTTTTAGTCACATGCTAAGCTATATTTTAGGTCTAGGGTTGGTCACCAACCAAAGACTTTGCCAAACTTGCAAGCTAAGCTAAATAATACAATAAAGGGTAATGTTGTCATTTCCATTTTGTTCTAGAAAATTGTCTTAGGTTTAGGGTTTTGATATTTTAGTGTTTAGGGTTTAACATTTATCCCTTAAAGATTTAGCAACTAAGATTTCAAAAATTTCCAATTTTAGGATTTAGCAATTTAGGGTTTATTACAAAAATAATAACTAAATTTTAGTTTCTAATATTTGAAAAATTAACTTTGTTAATTAAAATAAGTTTGTAATTATCTAACACATGGGCATTAGGGTTTAAAACCCTTAATCACAATTAACTTTGCTAATAAAGCAATTAGGGTTTATTCTTTTGGTAATTAGGGTTACCAAATTACTATTATAGTTTGTAATTACTAAATTAGGGTTTTAGTTTAGTAATTAAGGTTTAACAATTTAGGGTTTCTAAATTTAATTATTATAAACACCATACTTGTTAATTAATCACATTATCGATACTTACCAACAATCTCAAACTCTAATTTTAAATTAAGGTTACTAATTATAGCAATTAGGGTTTCCAGAATTTTTAATTAGGGTTTACCTAATTAATACATTAAATACATGACATAATTAATATTATACACTTATAAAATAACCTTATACTCTAATTTGGATCTCAAATTAGGGTTTAACATGATTACTAGGGTTTGGGTCAAAATACACCGTAATTGACCAACTATTTTCAATATGGACATACCGTACATATACATAGCACTGAAAAATCAAAATATAATTTATATTATATCATTATTCTCATACCTTGACAATAATCCAAAAATTAAAATTTGGATTCCATATATGATTTATCTTTTCAATTTAACCTTAATAATTAAGGTAAAATATTTAACTTAATAATCTGTACAAAAATTCATATAATAAAATAATTATTATATTTATTCTAAAAATCACTTCATATATTATTTAAATAATATATGATTATATATTCATGGAAAATAATTAATAAAAACATTTCTATCTTAAAATTAATTATTATAAAAATATTCTTTACAATAATCAATAATTCTAAAATAAATTTACTTGTAAATATTCATGTAATAAATATAGTTTTATTTACCACATAAATACATATACACATAATCTTGTACAAATCCTCATCCTTAAATTAATAAAAAAAAAATTATACGCAAAATTTTAGATTTATTTATATCGAAAATATCGGGTTGTCACAGATACTCCAAAAGCTTCATGAAAACAATCTTATTCCAGGTTGAAGAAGTGCAAGTTCTGGCTTGAGGAAGTAGCATTCCTTGGGAACGTGATATCAAATCATGGAATATCTGTTGACCCAGCGAAGATTGAAGTAATACAAAGCTGGGAACAACCTAAGTCAATAACCGGAGTATGTAGCTTTCTAGGCTTAACTGGTTATTATCGGAGATTTGTGGAAGAATTTTCTCGAATCGCTATTCCATTAACTTATATGACTAGAAAATATATAAAATTTGGTTGGAGCGAGGAATGTGAGAAGAGTTTTCAAGAACTCAAGATGAAACTCATTTTAGCACCTGTTCTAACAATCCCATCTAGTTCGGAGGGATTTGTCATCTACAGCGATGCTTCAGACAGAGGGTTAGGATGTGTTCTCATGCAACATGGAAAAGTCATAGCCTATGCCTCACGACAACTCAAAGAATATGAGAAGAATTATCCTACTCATGATCTAGAGTTGGTAGCAGTCGTTTTTGTGTTAAAGATCTGGAGGAATTACCTGTATGGGGAGAAAGTGGAGATCTATACGGATTATAAAAGCCTCAAATATTCTTCACCCAAAAGGAACTCAACATGCAGCAACGACATTGGCTCGAGTTGTTGAAAGATTACGATCATACCATTCAATACCATCCTGGAAAATCGAATGTGGTAGCTGACGCATTGAGTAGAAAATCATATGTGGGTACGAGTGTGATATTTTCAACACAAAGGCCCATTTTGAATGACTTGCAAAGGATGAAGATAGAGTTAAAGACTCTAGGGATCCATGTTATGATGTCAAATATACGATTAGAACCGACTTTAATCGATAAAGTTAAAGTTGCTCAAGCTATAGACCTGGAGCTGATGCGTATGAAGAAGAAAGTACAAGAAGGTGCTATTCCGGAAACAAGAATCGATGAAGAAGGAATACTTCGAGTCAACTCCAGACTTTGTGTTCCTAACGACTCGGACTTGAAGTATAAAATCATGATGGAGGTGCACAATACAACGTTTGCAATCCATCCTGGGAGTACCAAAATGTATCATGATCTTCGACATACATTTTGGTGGAGCATTATAAAAATAGAGATCGCGGAGTTTATCTCAAGGTGTCTAACTTGTCAACATGTTAAGGAGGAGCATCAAGTGCCAAAAAGGCCTATTGCAACCACTTGAAATTCCAGAATAGAAGTGGGAGATGGTGCCGCAGCGCCGTGACCGAGTTCTAGAAACAAGAAGGCTACGCCGCAGCGCGAGGTACAGAAAAAAAGCTGGCGCCGCAGCGCCAGCACTAGGAAGTAAATAGAGAAGAAAAGTTTTGAATATAAAGTAAAGGAGAAGCATATGAAGAGAGAATTAATTTCTTAATTTACGTAATGTAACCTCATTAAGGATGTTATAAACCTTAAGTGTAACACTAAAGGTTGAAGATAAGCAATTGAACCTGAACGATATACAATAAGTGTACTAAAGCAATGACAATCGAGTTTCGATTAATAATAAAGTTAGTAAGTCGTGATGAAAGATGATTAACCCGAAACGAGTTATATTAATGAAATAATTTCAATTAAGTTATAGAAAGGGAAGAAGTTGGTTAGAATGATGTAAAAGAACGACGGCAAGCAGGAACCAATAATAACAAATCTAATACATGATTAGATTGAGAAGAAGGGTAAGATTCTTTAGGAACTATGTATGTTCATTCATGACCTAATGTGGTATGTTATGTGATTATGTGTTGTAGAGACCGTAAAGACTCAAAGGAAAAGTAATTATATTATAGCAGATGTTCAAGGCAAGTTTTTCTTAAACACTTGTCTAACCTTCGTGTTAGCCAAGTTCTTTGTGGTTCATGTTATGAGATGCCTGAATTATTTTACTAAAGGGTCGATGCCAGTTTTACCTTTGCTAGACTAAATCTTTAAGAGTTAATTGATTTCTTTACAAGTTTTCCATATAGAATTGATAACGCTATCCTACGCCAATTGTTTGGTATGGATTCAAGGTAAGCCTGAATATGAATAAACAAATGTCTTTTTATTGAGAATTCGATGGGCACGTGAGGTTGCCACAACTTAAACGTACACACGTTTAAGGAATGTAGTGTTGATCAACATAGAGTACTATATGCTTATCACCTAGAAGTGCTCGTAAGCTATGACAGACTTACGGACTTAGTGTCGGGTTATCTTTTTCAAAGAAACTATGAAACACTCATGGTCTTGGACCAGAATTGACGTTTTACCGAATATTGTCATTGAAAAACATTTTGAAGAAAAAGGAAATGGTATTTTGAATTATTGACAGTACTTCGTAACTATTTTCCAGTTATTAAAGATATATGATTCCTATGTTTCAAGCATGTTGTTTAAAAGAAATTGTTGTACTTGCTGAGCTTGTTATGCTCACTCTTACTTGAACCATATGAATGCAACTTAGACCGAACAGACCGAAGGATTTGGCAAGGATAAAGGGAAGGCTAAGACGAACTTGTAGATTACCTATGTAATAGTATAGGTTTGTAATGATAATATTTGATATTACGACAAGATCAAATGAAACGATTATAAACATTTCAATTGAATGTTTATGTGAACTGTAACACCGTGTAGCAGCATATGTCGGGTTGAAAAAGACCCAAATTTGGGGGCGTCACAGATCCCCTTAAGTATGTGGAGTCCTTATAGTCTTATGGCTGTTAAAGTTAAGTTAAAGAGTACTTATAACTGTGGACATGGTTCGTGGTCATTAGACCCTCAGTTGTATATTTCAGAATGTTAATAGAACATATCATTCAGTTCTATTGAGCCTATTATTTGGCAAATGTTGTAAAGTTTATCCATTATTATTTCAAGTGAGATTTGTTTGCTCACTCTTGCTTATATAACTATTACAGCTAAGGATGAGAAGGTCGATGTACCTAGCACCATTAAGGGAAAGGGAAAGTTGAACAAGTACTGAAGACTTGTAACCATTTTGATATTTTATTATCAGACTTTATTATAATTATTAGAATGAACTTATTTAAATTCTGTATTTGAATGATTGTATTTAAAGGTTAGATAACCTGGGAGATTTTATTAATGTAATCCCTTAAGGGAAGGTTTATTATTCAATTTTTATTATGATTGGGTAGTTAGATATGAATGTTTTGATTAAGTGAACGCCAAATCTTGTGGTAATGAAGTACCAGGATTTGGGGGTGTCGCACCCTCCTTACCAAACACAAAGCTAGCAAATCATGAGAAGGGGAGTGGTCTACATGGTACTCTTCTACCAAATCCTTCCTACCCATCAACTCCTTCTCCATTCCAATGGTTTAATTCATTGAGTAAAGCCTAAATTGGTCACAAGCTTTCCTTTAAATGGAGCCCTTCTCATTCACAACCATTTTACTAATTCTCTGTTAACACTTCAAGTGTGTGTGAGTGTGGTTGGGCTGAGCTTATACAATCTGCAAAGTGAAGCTAGAGTAGCAATTTAACTCCACAAAAGGTAATATTCCTCTATATGTTCCTAAATTCAAGTTTTTGCAACTTTCTTAGAAAAGTACGAAAATACTTGTTTTGAGTTGAAAAGTTTATGGTTGAAGCATGCTAGAATGTGTCAGTTGATTCTAGAAATCATTAATATGGTTGAATACGAAATCAACAGAAGTTAAACGAACCAATTTGGTTTAGAAGCGAATTCGTAGTGAATGAATTCGCTAGACTTTTCAAAACATGAAAATTTAGTATGAACATGATATTTGGGTCAAGAATTAGGTTAGTTAGGGTATCTATAAATTGTTATAATTCTAGTATGTTGTATTTCTATGAATTACGAATCCATAGAATCAAAAACGGACTAATTTGGATATGTATAACTCAAATTATAAAGGTTAAAAAGAAGTTTGGTATGATAGCTCGTAGCAGGGGATGAAATTTTGAGTTTCCAACAACTAGGCCTACCCCGGAGGGCTATTGTTATGGTCTGATTACATATGTTGAAAAAATCTGACAGAACATGTTTTACTAAAATGGGCATAACATTTTCATACGAATTTCGATTGAGGAGATTCAAGATTATTCAGAACGAGAACGAATAGACCTACAACTTTTATTCTTTAAGTGTTTCAATTTGAGGTCATTAGGACGGGTCAAAATAGTCATATTTATGACTATTACGTAATCGAAGGCCATCGAAGGGCGTCAAGCGAGCACATACACAAGTACAGGGCTCCCAACGATGGAATATTTTATTCTAAGCGATAAAACATAAATATTCATGATAATAGACATGACATATAAGATTACTTTACTCATAATAGAATGCTTTAGCATGACTTAGTATGTGTTTTGAAAAGAAACTTGGAGTTTTGAAAAATGAATATTGACGAACCTTGAGTCTTTGAAGTTATGATATTTTAACACATACATCTTATTGAGTTATGAGTATAATTAAGAAAGAGAATTGATTTAAAGTTACTTTAATTATTATCAACTTACAATAGCTTAGTTGAAAATGATTTCTAAAGAAAACATGAAACTTTAAGAACGAACTTAAAGTAATTTGTGTACTTAAAGTTCTAAACATGATAACATATATTCATGGATTAGTTAGCTATGAAATGAGATTAAAATTTGCACCAAGTTTCTTTACATTGGCCTAGAATTACTTTTAAAAGTGAACTTGAACGCCTTATGCCCCTAGACATGACGAATATGTTCATCTTTTAGCTAAACATGAATTGGACGTTTCAAGTGTGTTTTAAAATACGTTTTCAAATAATGAACTATGCTATGTCTATGTGAAGCATGCTATTAGAGACGTATTAGTACCAATATATGGTTTAAAAGCTTATATCATCAAATCTTGTTAAAGAAAGTTGTTAAGCTTTATTGATTGAAATAAATCAACATGAAACTAAGTAGTTTGAATATGAACGACATAGATCACGTATCTATAAACTTTAAAAATGTGTCAAACACATAGAGAGTCAAGTGTGAGATAAATGTATATGAATGTTGATGTCAGGTATGGGTGGTTAAGTATACCTATACATACCTAGCTATTCTAAGAGTATGATGAGAAAGCGAAATGAAGGATTTACAAACCTAGTTAGGAAACGATATAATATTTATTGTTATATTAAGAACATATGAAATGTATGACTAATAGATATGAATCCATGATTATATAACTGTGTAGGAATACACACAGTGCAGATAAGCTTTAAGCAGTTAAGTCGTAGTTGTTAAACTACGAATCAGGCAAGCCTTTCAGTTCCTGTTTGATATATGAATTCTATAACTGTTAGTTGAGCTATCTTGTGCTATGAGAATGTTGATGTATATATATAAAATGCATATGAGATATGTATGAAATTAAAAGTTGATCTTTGATGATATGCTTGTGAAGTAAACCTAAATGCATGTTATATGCGAAGTAAAATGCATAGTAAATATTAATTTATTATGAATGCATGAACTGAGTATGTTATTATATGTTATGTGATGCCTGAAAACTATTAGAATTGTTAGGCTGTCAAGCTCACCCTTGTAAATAACCACTTTTGCAGGTTAAGGACTCACGGTAAAGATTACATGTGTGACGCCCCCAAAATTAGGTATACATCACCCATCTTGAGTCGTCAGATACATGGTACAGAATTCAAATACAACTTACTAATACCACTGTCGTGTATAATACGACAAAATACAACTGTGAGTTTGAATATAATAATTGTCTACTAGAGATCATACAAACTCAAAAGGAGTCCTCAATACAATTATTGTCACACTATTTCACAGAATAGTGAGGACTACTAATGCTATACTCTGGACCATTACTCCGTTCCCCGACTCGTCCCTGCTATGTTCTCATTTCCTGAAGAGAACAGTGAAAGAAAGGGTGAGCTCAACTAGCCCAGTAAGAAATATTATGACTAAGATAATGCAGAATAAATTATCGTTAGCCTTCAACAGTATTAAACTGATAAAATATAACAACATCAAGTTTAACAGTAGCGGATCAAGCAATCCATTAAAAGAGTCAAGTAGAGAATAGAATCTACTATCTTTTATGATTTAAAAAGTTTTTAATCACTTTTATCGCTGAGACTCAGCTTAATAAATAATCCACATCATCCCTGCACTACGGCCAAGGATACTCATTAGGGTCACGACCACAAATTCCATGCACTACGGGCCAAGGATATTTGTGTATTCATCAATGGTCATGATCATGCCAACAACTGTCCATCAATGCACTACGGCAAATGAGACTTTTACCACATCATTTGTAACATTACGGTCATGATTACACCGAATAATCCCTGGTCATAATCATACCAAGTCCATCCATGCTCTACAGGCCACAGATGACTTTCAAAAATATAAATAAGAGGATGATGACAATGATATAAGAATTCAATAAAAACAAGTTCAAGAATTATTTTATCCAGGAATTATTAACGTCCAAATTGTCAACACGATACTATTTTGTGGTATAAAATTCAAGAATGATCAGAAGAATATTTCCATGAAAGGATACTGGATGAAGCGCAAATGTCAAGGATATTCCACTAATTTCATGGAGTATAGAAATCAAAGTTTTATCCAACTGAGTATAATAAAGAATGGAATAACAAAAGAAATCACCATGCATGCGATAGACCGCACAGACAGGTTATTCCAATAGAATAATAATAATGGAACCATGTCATGTGAAATTCACACCGACAGGATGTTCCAACAGAATAATAAAGACGGAACCATGTCCGGTGTAAAACACACAGACAGGATGTTCCAACGGAATAATAATAAGGACGGAACCAGGTCCGGTGTAAAACACACAGACAGGATGTTCCAACGGAATAATAATAAAGACGGAACCAGGTCCGGTGTAAAACACACAGACAGGATGTTCCAACGGAATAATAATAAAGACGGAACCAGGTCCGGTGTAAAACACACAGACAGGATGTTCCAACAGAATGATAGAAGAATGTCACCAAGTATAGGGTAGACCGCGTATACAGGTTATGTATAGGGTATGTCACTTTTACAGGTTATTCCAACAGAATAAAAAAAATGGAATAACATAAGTTCTCTTCAAGAAGAAAGAATAACACCCCTTACCGTAACAGAAACTGGATATGGGAAAAGAAAAGTTAAGTAGCAGAAAGCTTTTCTTCTATCTCTCTATAGTTTCTCTCTCTAGAGTTCAGTGAATTCGTAAGAAAATAATGAAGGAATGAGCTTCTATTTATAGGAAAATGGAATGCATAGTAACTAATCCATGAACGGTCCAGATTGATTTACTTTAATCTGACGGTCCATATTTAAAGAAAAATCTTTTAAATAAAATATAATATATTCTATTTATATAAAAAGATTTTTACTATGCAAACACTATACAACACTATGCAAAACACTATGCAACACTATGCATAATAAAATATAATATATTCTATTTATAAAATAACTTTAATAAAGTAATCTATTTTATATAAAAAGATGTTTTCGTTTTATTACGTTAATAATACGAATAAAACAAAACGTCATTATCGCTATAATAATTCATATTATTAATCGACAATAATTGAATCAAACTGAGCGGCTTCTCACATAAATATCAATAATCAATACCGTGTGCTACTATGCAACAACACGTATTACTGTACTTTTACTACCCAGTAGTTCAACAGTATCAACGGTAAAACTTCCGCCGTTATTTTTAATAAAATATTTTTGTCATTTTCTCAATTCGACAATAATTCTGTTGTGGGGTCCACCAATAATTTTGCCGTCGTACGAATATTCCCCGACAAAAAGAATATTCCCCGACCAACCGAATATTTTATAACAACTTGCGTACTTTGCAAAATTTATAAATATTACCCACAACTATAACATTATATCAAATTTCTTCCATAATATTCAAAAATAATAATTATAAAAATTCATCTTTATTTATAAAAACTGGGGTCTTACAACCTCCCCTTCTTATGAAATTTCGCCCTCGAAATTAGGGTACGTACCTGGTATGTCGAAGAGGTAAGGATACCTTAATTTCATTTCAGATTCTAACTCCCAAGTCATTTCCTCAACATCGTGGTTTCTCCACAAAACTTTGACTTGAGGTATAACCTTGGTGCGTAAAATATGTTCCTTCTTATCCAAGATTTGAACAGGAACCTCTTCATACGTTAAATCTTCCGCTATTTCGTCCGGTTCTAATTCAATAATATGGTTCGGGTATTTCACATATTTACGTAGCATGGATATGTGAAAAACGTTATGAACACGAGACGTAGTTGGCGGTAAAGCGAGTCTATAGGCCACAGTTCCTACTCGATCGAGGATTAAAAACGGGCCGATGAATCGAGGATTGAGCTTTCCTCTCTTTCCAAATCTCGTAACTCCTTTCCATGGAGCAACACGTAACAACACATGATCTCCTATATCGAATTCCACGTCCTTTCGATGAAGATCAGCATAACTCTTTTGTCGATCTTGTGAGGTTTTTATACGTTTCCGGATCGTTTGAATCTTTTCCGTAGTCATACGTACCAAATCCGGTCCCAACAACGTTGCTTCACCCACCTCATCCCAACATACTGGAGAACGACACTTTCTTCCATACAATGCCTCGAACGGAGCCATGCCAATACTTGCTTGATAACTATTGTTGTAGGAAAACTCCACCAATGGTAATAACTTGTCCCAACTTCCCTTGAAATCAAGGACACAGAGTCTTAATAGATCTTCAAGAGTTTGAATAGTCCTCTCTGACTGTCCGTCCGTTTGAGGATGATATGCCGAGCTAAATCGTAAATCTGTGCCCATAGCTTTTTGCAAACTAACCCAAAATCGCGAAGTAAATCTTGGGTCTCGATCAGAAACTATGGATACTGGCATACCATGCAATCTTACAACCTCGTTTATGTACATACGAGCAAGACGTTCAAGTGTATAAGTTTCTCGTATCGGTAAGAAATGAGCAGACTTGGTCAATCTATCAACAATGACCCAAATCGCATCTATGCCTTGAGAAACTTTGGGAAGACCAGTTACGAAATCCATGGTAATGTGCTCCCACTTCCATTCTGGAATTTCAAGTGGTTGCAATGGTCCTTTTGGTATTTGATGCTCCGCCTTGACTCGTTGACACGTTAGACACCTTGAGATAAAAAGCGCTATCTCTCTCTTCATATTGCCCCACCAAAATGTATGTCGAAGATCATGATACATTTTGGTACTCCCAGGATGGATTGCAAACGGTGTGTTGTGCGCCTCCATCATGATTTTATACTTTAAATCAGGGTCGTTAGGAACACAAAGTCTGGAGTTGACTCGAAGTATTCCTTCTTCATCGATTCTTGCTTCCGGTATCGCACCTTCTTGTACTTTCTTCCTCATACGCATCAGCTCCGGATCTGTAACTTGAGCAGCTTTAATTTTATCAATTAAAGTCGGTTCTACTCGTATATTCGCCATCATAATGTGGGTCCTTGGAGTCTTTATCTCTATCTCCATCCTTTGCAAGTCATCTAAAATGGGCCTTTGCGTTGACAATATTGCACTCGCACCCGCATATGACCTTCTACTCAATGCGTCAGCTACCACGTTCGCTTTTCCAGGATGGTATTGGATGGTATGATCATAATCTTTCAACAGTTCAAGCCAACGTCGTTGTCGCATGTTGAGTTCCTTTTGAGTGAAGAAATATTTGAGGCTTTTATGATCCGTAAAGATCTCCACTTTCTCCCCATACAAGTAATGCCTCCAAATTTTAAGTGCGAAGACAACAGCTGCTAACTCTAGGTCATGAGTAGGATAATTTCTCTCATATTCTTTGAGTTGTCGTGAGGCATAGGCTATGACTTTCCCATGTTGCATGAGAACACATCCTAACCCTTTGCCCGAAGCATCACTGTAGATGACAAATCCCTCCGAACCAGATGGTATTGTCAGAACAGGTGCTGAAATGAGTCTCCTCTTGAGTTCTTGAAAACTCTTCTCACATTCCTCGCTCCAACCGAACTTTGTATCTTTCCGAGTCAGCTGAGTTAGTGGAGTAGCGATTCGAGAAAACCCTTCTACGAATCTCCGATAATAACCAGCTAAGCCGAGAAAGCTACGTACTTCGGTCACTGATTTAGGTTGCTCCCAGCTTTGAATAGCTTCAATCTTTGCTGGGTCAACAGATATTCCATGATTCGATACCACGTGCCCAAGGAATGCTACTTCCTTAAGCCAGAACTCGCATTTCTTCAACTTGGCATAAAGCTTGTATTCACGAAGCTTTTGGAGTATTAGCCTCAAGTGTTCCTCATGATCTTCACGGCTTTTGGAATAAATAAGGATGTCATCAATAAAGACGACCACAAAGTGATCCAAATATTCCTTGAATACTCGGTTCATCATATCCATGAAGGCAGCAGGAGCATTAGTCAATCCAAAGGACATGACTAGGAATTCATAATGCCCGTACCGAGTTCTGAAAGCCGTCTTTGGAATGTCATCGGTTCTAATCTTCAATTGGTGATATCCGGAACGAAGATCAATCTTTGAAAAGAATTTGGCTCCTTGCAACTGGTCAAACAGGTCATCAATACGTGGCAATGGATACCTATTTTTGATGGTGACATGATTTAACTCCCGATAATCAATGCAAAGTCGCATACTCCCTTCTTTCTTCTTCACGAATAGAACAGGAGCACCCCAAGGAGAAGTACTAGGACGAATAAAGCCAATGTCTAACAATTCCTGCAGTTGAGTCTTTAACTCCTGAAGTTCAATAGGAGCCATTCGATATGGGGCTTTGGAAATGGGTTTTGTACCGGGTTCAAGGTCGATACAAAATTCAATTTCACGCTCTGGGGGTAGGCCAGGAAGTTCTTCAGGGAATACGTCAGGGAATTCATTAACAATAGAAATATTATTCAAAACTGACGTATTTTTGTTTAGATCTGTGACATGAGCTAAGAAAGCTTGACATCCGTTTTTCAATAAACGAATAGCTTTATGGCTTGAGATGACAGTGATTGATTTTAATGGTTTGGTTGCTTGAATTCGCATAATAGGTCGATTAGGAATATGAAAGCTAACAACCTTACGAAAACAATCAATTTTTGCATGATGAGTAGTTAACCAATCAATCCCTAGAATTACATCAAATGCAAGTATTTTTAATGCAATAAGATCGACAGGTAATGCGTGGGTACCAACTTGGACCAAACAAGACTTATAAACCGTGGATGTAATGAAGGTTTCTCCCAACGGAGTTTCCACAGATAAGTCAAAGTCTAATTTCTCCGGAGTCAAATTTAATCGTTGAGCGCAAGTAGGAGAAATAAAAGAATGGGTAGAACCGGTATCAAATAAAGTGTAGACTTCGCTAGAGTTTATAATAAGCTTACCCGTGATGACCTCATGCGGGTTCCTTGCTTTCTGGGAGGTCACAACAAACGCTCTCCCTTGCACTACCGGCTTTGACTTTTCTGGGACAGCCTTGGTGCCTCCATCCTAGTTGAATTTGTCTTCGGTGAACGACAAAATCGGGCTAAGTGGCCTTCTCTTCCACAATTATAACATGCTTTGGACGGCATCGCGCAATTTGGACTGATATGTCCCTCCCCTCCGCATTTGAAGCATATGATAGGTTGTCTTTCTCCTTCCTTAACAACGGTTGTTGATGCTGACGTCTTTCCATCATTGTTGAATCTCCTCTTCTTGAAATGTCCATTCTTATTGTTTTGGCCCCGATTACCACCGAAGTGGTTACCATTTCTGGCCTGATGATTTCCTCCACGCTTGTTGTCACCGCTTCGATGACTGCTCTCACTGGTATTATCATTTTGCCGGCTGCTCTCTTTTGATTGCGTTGACTCGTTTTCGCGCTCTACCAACTGAGCCCTATTTACAACATCTGAATACAAACACAATTTATGAGAAATAAGATGTTGACGTATCTCCGGCTTCAAACCTCTTAAAAACAATCGTGCCATTCTCTCTTCATTATCCACCAAGTGGGACGCAAACCGGGACAACTCCGCAAATTTTGCCTCGTATTGCGACACAGTCATATTGTTTTGCTCCAATTTGATAAACTCCACCTCCTTCATGTGACGAATACTTTCGGGAAAGTATTTGTCGTTGAATAGCTCTTGGAACTTCTCCCAAGACATCTTCAGTACGGCAGGTTGAGTACGTTTTACCGATTCCCACCAGTAATCTGCCTCTCCGCGCAACATAAAGGCGGCAAAGGGAACCTTTTGCTCCTCGGAACATCCCAAGACATCAAATATTTTGGTGATCTGCTTTATCCATGCTTCCGCAATAAGTGGTTTTGGCTCTCCCTTAAACTCCGGTGGTCCCAGCTCCTTGAACTGTTTAGCGGTGACCGCCCGAGAATTTCCAGTGTTTCCACCTACATTTTGAACAGGAGCTGCTCTCGCTTGCTGTTGCATGAATTGCATAAAGCCTCTGAACAATCCATCATTCATCATTTGGTCATGAGGATTGTCGCCTTCCTGATGCACATTCTCCTGATTATTGATATGTGGAGACTCAACGGTCTCTTGTGCTCCATTGTTATTCTCAACATTTTCGGAAGTCATTTTCAAATACTGCCACAAAACAAAGATTAATTGACATGTAACATAATATCTCTAAACTTTGACCAACTAATTTAAATATAAAATAAATTTAAGTAGGTCATACTAGCGAAGGAATTCCCCGTCTCTCCCCTCCTAGTTCTAGTCTCACATCTTAGCCAGGGATCATATCCCTAAGCTCTGATACCAACTGTGACGCCCCCAAAATTAGGTATACATCACCCATCTTGAGTCGTCAGATACATGGTACAGAATTCAAATACAACTTACTAATACCACTGTCGTGTATAATACGACAAAATACAATTGTGAGTTTGAATACAATAATTGTCTACTAGAGATCATACAAACTCAAAAGGAGTCCTCAATACAATTATTGTCACACTATTTCACAGAATAGTGAGGACTACTAATGCTATACTCTGGACCATTACTCCGTTCCCCGACTCGTCCCTGCTATGTTCTCATTTCCTGAAGAGAACAGTGAAAGAAATGGTGAGCTCAACTAGCCCAGTAAGAAATATTATGACTAAGATAATGCAGAATAAATTATCGTTAGCCTTCAATAGTATTAAACTGATAAAATATAACAACATCAAGTTTAACAGCAGCGGATCAAGCAATCCATTAAAAGAGTCAAGTAGAGAATAGAATCTACTATCTTTTATGATTTAAAAAGTTTTTAATCACTTTTATCGCTGAGACTCAGCTTAATAAATAATCCACATCATCCCTGCACTACGGCCAAGGATACTCATTAGGGTCACGACCACAAATTCCATGCACTACGGGCCAAGGATATTTGTGTATTCATCAATGGTCATGATCATGCCAACAACTGTCCATCAATGCACTACGGCAAATGAGACTTTTACCACATCATTTGTAACATTACGGTCATGATTACACCGAATAATCTCTGGTCATAATCATACCAAGTCCATCCATGCTCTACAGGCCACAGATGACTTTCAAAAATATAAATAAGAGGATGATGACAATGATATAAGAATTCAATAAAAACAAGTTCAAGAATTATTTTATCCAGGAATTATTAACGTCCAAATTGTCAACACGATACTATTTTGTGGTATAAAATTCAAGAATGATCAGAAGAATATTTCCATGAAAGGATACTGGATGAAGCGCAAATGTCAAGGATATTCCACTAATTTCATGGAGTATAGAAATCAAAGTTTTATCCAACTGAGTATAATAAAGAATGGAATAACAAAAGAAATCACCATGCATGCGATAGACCGCACAGACAGGTTATTCCAATAGAATAATAATAATGGAACCAGGTCAGGTGAAATTCACACCGACAGGATGTTCCAACAGAATAATAAAGACGGAACCAGGTCCGGTGTAAAACACACAGACAGGATGTTCCAACGGAATAATAATAAGGACGGAACCAGGTCCGGTGTAAAACACACAGACAGGATGTTCCAACGGAATAATAATAAAGACGGAACCAGGTCCGGTGTAAAACACACAGACAGGATGTTCCAACAGAATGATAGAAGAATGTCACCAAGTATAGGGTAGACCGCGTATACAGGTTATGTATAGGGTATGTCACTTTTACAGGTTATTCCAACAGAATAAAAAAAATGGAATAACATAAGTTCTCTTCAAGAAGAAAGAATAACACCCCTTACCGTAACAGAAACTGGATATGGGAAAAGAAAAGTTAAGTAGCAGAAAGCTTTTCTTCTATCTCTCTATAGTTTCTCTCTCTAGAGTTCAGTGAATTCGTAAGAAAATAATGAAGGAATGAGCTTCTATTTATAGGAAAATGGAATGCATAGTAACTAATCCATGAACGGTCCAGATTGATTTACTTTAATCTGACGGTCCATATTTAAAGAAAAATCTTTTAAATAAAATATAATATATTCTATTTATATAAAAAGATTTTTACTATGCAAACACTATACAACACTATGCAAAACACTATGCAACACTATTTATAATAAAATATAATATATTCTATTTATAAAATAACTTTAATAAAGTAATCTATTTTATATAAAAAGATGTTTTCGTTTTATTACGTTAATAATACGAATAAAACAAAACGTCATTATCGCTATAATAATTCATATTATTAATCGACAATAATTGAATCAAACTGAGCGGCTTCTCACATAAATATCAATAATCAATACCGTGTGCTACTATGCAACAACACGTATTACTGTACTTTTACTACCCAGTAGTTCAACAGTATCAACGGTAAAACTTCCGCCGTTATTTTTAATAAAATATTTTTGTCATTTTCTCAATTCGACAATAATTCTGTTGTGGGGTCCACCAATAATTTTGCCGTCGTACGAATATTCCCCGACAAAAAGAATATTCCCCGACCAACCGAATATTTTATAACAACTTGCGTACTTTGCAAAATTTATAAATATTACCCACAACTATAACATTATATCAAATTTCTTCCATAATATTCAAAAATAATAATTATAAAAATTCATCTTTATTTATAAAAACTGGGGTCTTACAACATGCTACTTGATTGCTAGAGTTCAATAGTATCGAAGGAGATTGATTTATTGAACCATGTTTAGGTTCTAGGAGATATACATGATATTAGTTTACGATGTGTAATACATATTGAGTTGTAAAGTTGTACTATGTGATGCATTGAGGAATTAGAATTGATATGTAAAATTTTATACTGTAATTCGAATAGAATGACTCATAACATAATTTGATTAAAGGATATGTAATTGATTCAAGTTAAGAAATCAATAAAAGATTTTATTCAAAGGAGATTAAAAAAGTTTAAATTATTCTGCATTTTTATAATATCGAATGTGATGTAATACAGGAATAGTAAATGACCAATATTAGAAACTTATAAATGTTTGGGGTTATTGTGCAGATCCTGGAAATGGAATGAATTTAAATTCTAAATTGTAATAATTAAAGTTTTATTCATTAAGTTATGAATGAAAAATATAAATAGTTTGACGATAGTAGTATCGTGGCAGACCAGATCTGAGGTTCGAAGGGACCCAGATTTGAGGGCGTCACTGGTTGGTATCAAGGCTGTAGGTTATAAACTTTAGGTAAGTGTACCTTAGGCTATAACCTAAGAGAGAGAAAGATAAAGATTAAAATGTATAAGTGAAGATTCAAAGAAGAATCTTGAAGTATCTAGATAATGAGAATTCAGGAGTTTCCCAACTCTGGTAATAAAGATGTTAAGATTATGTCTATAAGATGAAGATGACAAAGATAATAAGAATGAACTCAAGTGGAGTTTTGTTGATAATAGGGAAAGAACCCTAAGATAAATTGATGATCACGGCGTGATCAGATTGAGCTATGAAGTGATAAATAGTTTTATAATGACTAAGTGTGTATAGCTTGATGCTATAAGAGAATGTGTTATAAAATGGTGCGAGATGAACTCATGAGGGGTTGTACATGTTGAGATACGAAGAATTCATATCGAGCAAAGAGAAAGTTAAGAGTAAGATATAGTTAAGTGGGATTTCAGTTGAGGAATCATGTGAGAGCTGAGTTGTACAAACCTTAGTGTGGACGGAGGCTTTGTTCTCATGCTCGGTTCCTCACAATGATAATCAATGGAATGTCGGCGTTGCGCTATCAATGTGCTTATGGTGAGAAGGTGATTCTTTTCTCATATCATATTTGATAGATAGAGACAATTAAGATTAGGGTAGAGAATATTAAGATTAAGCGCGAGTTCTTAAAATTCATGCATTTTATAAGTTCGTGACTCATAATCATATGGTATGTTTTTGAACCCCTCAACGAATGGACGTCTATGGTCTGACTAGGATATGTTCTTAAACTCATATGATTATGGTAAGTTCCTGGATTTCCAAAGTGTGGTAAGTTTGATGAACTATATCGGGTATATATATGTTGTGAAGTTAGAAATTTTAGTATGGTAAGCATTGTTGGTGTTAGAGATTGATAGAGTGAAGCAATGGAGTAAAGATTGAAGTTGATAGAGAAACATGGATTTTCTAAATCTTCTACCTCAGCTAGATTTTCAAAATTTATTGACTTCGTGTTGATGTTCACACTTCTATTTTCTTGAAAAACATTGGATCATGTGATTGAACCAATGATTTTTTTAAAATAATACCATTATCCATATTTCTATGCTAATTATTTCGGCTAAGAAAAAAATAGTTTGAAAATTTTTAAAAAGGTACTTCTAACCATGTGCATCATTTGATATGGTGTTAAAATGGTAAATGATAAAGTCATCAATGCAGTCGAACCTAGTGTTGATTGTGATCAAAAGATCGTCAGCTCACTATGGTATGATGTAATATGACAAAGTCATCTAATGGAAGAATCCTCAATGTAAAGTCCCCGAACCCGGATACTTGAAACCCGAACTCGGTACTTCACGATACCATTTCTATGAGCGGAATAATACTAATAATAATAACAATAATATAAAACTTAACTTAAATTTACATATACATCAGAGTCTTTCTCCCAAGTACGTAACCTTTAGTCATTCATTACATGATATTAGACATTTAAATATCATAGTCTTCATAATCTAAAACTATTACAAACAGTACCACAAATCTTATTTGGTTAGCTTTCCCTTTCCCTTGTTTCGGCATGAGCCTTCTGGTCCTTCACACTTAGCTGAAAACATTTAAATTAAACAAGGATGAGCATTTGAGTGCCCAACAAGTATTTATATATATATAAGCTAAAAGAATTTAAATGTTTTCTTTATAATATTCTTCTACAACCAATCAATAGTTGTGAAGTAATTTGTACCAATAATAATAACATAACAACCCTCTTTCAAATTTTGAAACTGTGTAATGACTATACATGGGATTTCTGTGACATACTATGAACATTGTTTTCATTTTCGAAAAGGTTTAAACAGAAATTCATCTGTAAACCATCATGACATACGGGCACGGAGGGTGATCAGTGTGACAACCCGATATTTTCTATATAAATAAATCATAAATTTTGCGTATAATTTTTTTTTATTAAAATAAATATGAATGGTATGTGTCAAGGTAATGTGTAATTATAATTATATGTGTGATAAATAAAATTTATTTATTACATTAAGTATTGCAATTAAATTTATTTCAGAATTATTGACTATTATCAATTATATTTTTATACTAATTAATTCCTTATTGGAAATGTTTTATTAATTATTTTTCAAAGAAAATATAATCTTATATTATTTAAATAATATAGGAAATGTTTTTAGAATAATTATCTATTTTAAAGGTAAGAATGCGTGAAAGGAATTATGTATGTATCTATGTGATGAATATAAAATATATTTATTACATGAATGGTTATGAATAATTTTATTTTAGAATTTATTGCTCATTATAAATTATATTCTAAGAATAATTAGTTTTATAGTAAAAAAAATTTTAATGTGTATTTTCCATGAAAATATGATAATTATATTATATATGATATGAATATAGAATTTTTATAATACTTATTCTATTATATGAATTTTGTTCAAGATATTAAGTAAATTATTTCTACTTAATTATAAGGTTAATTATGTTAGATAAAATCAGATATGGAATCCAAACCCTAGTTCTGGGTTTTGATCAAGGAATAAAAATAATAATATTATATTATTATTTGTTAATGTTATAGACATGTATGATTATGTGTGAATGTTAATGTGTGGAACAGTTTTAGTGTTAATGATAACCCTAATTTTGGTTATGTGATAACAAATAATGATAATAAAATTATAATATAATTATATTTGGATTTTTCAATGCTATGAATATGTACTGTATGTAGATTGACAATGGTTGGTCAATTAGGATGTATAATGGTGCAGTATTTAAAAACCCTAGCATTAATTGATTTTACCCTATTTTTAATTTAAAGGGTAAATTTAAGATTATTAAATATTTGTGTTATATGATATATGTTGTTTGTTATTTCATGATATGCTTATTAGGAAACCCTAAGTTTAAATTTGAAAAACCTAATTATTATGTGGAAAACCCTAATTAATAATTTAAAACCCTCAATTTCTAAATTTGAAAACCCTAAATTAAAACTCAATTGGAGTTCGAAACTGCTATGTAATTGTGTGATTACGATTATTGGTGAAGTATTATATAATTCTATATTGATTAGGTAAACCCTAATTAATATTTAGAAATAATAATTTCTAGAAACCCTAATATTTATTTTATAAACCCTAAATTATTTAAATTGTAAACCCTAATTATTAATTTGGAAATCTTAATACTAATTAGGTTATCTTAAACCTAATTAGTAAGGTGTTAATTAATTAAAAACTTAATTAACTAAGAAACCCTAATTTTGTATTTTAGAAAATAAAATTTTATTATTTTATTTATTTATTATATTTTTGTGCAAATCCTAATTTTGGAAATTCTTGAAATTATTGTTAAACCCTAAAATGGTCCAAACCATAAATCCTAACCCAAACCCTAAACCCTAAGGGTTTGTCAAATGACTAGAATGCCATTAAATTAAAAAATCAAATGACACTTTTGCCCCTAAGTGTATTATTTTGGCTAAATAATAGGCTTTGACATTTAGGGGAAGTTGGTGACCAAATCCAACCACCCCATGTGCCTTAAATCTCAGCAAATCTTCAGCATTCCAGCCAAATCCAATGCACCCATGTATTATAAATAAATTGGAGAGAGAAAGAATTCATTTATTTGCTCAATTTTTCACCAAGCTCGTCCTAGACCCTCTCTCTCTAAAAGCTTCGAAATTATATAGTATATCAGTCCTAAATCAAAGCCCCACGTTTACCAAAAACAGATCAAGAAGTCAGAATCAAGAATTGGATCGAAAAGGTATAAACCCTAGCCCAAAAATCTGTCCAACTTTCTGTTGTTAGATTTTATGTTTGATGTGTTAAACATGTTGATTATGGTGTCAATAGATGATCTGGGTTGCTAGATGTTAGATCCATAACATCTAGATGCTCGAATTTGACATTTTTCAAAATCTAGAAATTTTGTTTCTTGAGGTCTGACAGCCGAATGTCAGACCCTTTAAATCTTTGGTTGTTAATGATTTTGTGTGTTTTATGTTTTATATTTGTAGTATGTCATTAGATCTTTGTTCTGAAGCTTGAATCAGGTCCATATCTGTTATGGATTAAAAGTTATAGGCAGTCAAAGTGTGTTGACCGGCATTGACCGGGTACTTTCTGGGCAACCCAGAAACTAAGAACAACGTCTGACAGTTTTTTTAAACAGCCTAGATCTGTCATTGTGTTAATATTTTTGTTTGATCATTGTATCTAAGTTGTAGTCTAGTATATCAGCTCAATATTTATGCCTTAAACTTTCCTTGAAAGCAAACGAGTCGATCGTAGTGGCCGGTCAAAGTGGTTTGCTCGAAGACAGTTCATGATTTCTGGGCAACCCAGAAAAACGGATGAATCTGTGTTCTGGCATTTGTTGACCGGCTATTACCGGCTAGATCTGTTGTTTTTATGGTTGTGTTTTGTAATAGATCTGTAATGTTACATGTGGGCTAGAATATAGAAGTCATATATCACTAAAACAGTACACGAACAGATTGTAGTGGAAGCTCAAAGTAAGTATGTTGCACTGTTCTTCATTTCTGGGCAAACCCAGAAATGAAGAACAGCTCTGACAGCATGTTTGAAGGCACATATCTCGTTGATTATATGTTGTATGAACTTGTTTGTTGTTGGATCTTGTAGTCGTGCATTATTACTACAATATCTGACTAATAACATGCCCAGTAACATCAGGATCTGACCGAAAATCTTGGTCAAACTCGGTACCTTGCAAACTGCTATGAATGTTCTTAAAGGCTCAAGAACACCTATAGCGACGGTTCTGTCGCTATAGGGGCCTTCAACGACGGTTTCTATTATTTATTTCTGAAAATTAATTAATAAATAGAAAAAAATAGTTTTTAATTATTAAAAATACAAAATAAATTATTAAAAATTATTTTAAATTTTAAAAATTAGTTTTTAATTATTTTAAATATATTTCCTAAATATTTAATATTTTTGGAATAATAAAAGTATTTAATTTATTTAATTATAATATTAAATAAATTATTTAAAAATGATTTTAATATTTGAAAAATCATTTAAAATTATATTATGGTATAAGAAAATAATTTAAGTTATTTTTGATAACTTTTAATATTATGTGATAATTTTCATTAATAAATTAATATTGATGATAATTAAGTTATTTATTAAATAAATTAAATAATTAAATTAAAAATGATTTTATTATTTTAAAAATCATTTTAAATAATAATAATGTATTTAAGAATATTTTAAGTTATAAAATATAACTTTTAATATTTAAAGGTAAATTTCATTAATTAATTATTATTAATGATATTAAAGTTATTTAATAATTATATTAAATAATTTAGTTTAAAAATGATTTTTAATATTATAATAATCATTTTAAATGAAAATAAAGTGTGTAAAGATATTTTAAGTTATAAAATATAACTTTTAATATTTAAAGGATAATTTCATTAATAATTTAATATTAATGATATTTATTTAATGATTAATGATAATAAATTTATTTAATAGTTATATTAAATAAATAGTTTAAAATGGTTTTATTTATTTAAAAAGGATATAAGTGAATTAAAAATATTTTAAGTTATAATTAATGACTTTTAATATTTAGATAATAGTTCATTAATATTTAAATATTAATGGTAAGTATTTAAAGATGATTTTAATTGTCTTAAAAATCATTTAAGGATAATGTAAATGTTTTAAAAATATTTTGAGTTATTATACATAACTTTAATATTTTGGCAATGGTTTGATTAATAGTTTTATATTAATTAAATATTGATGATAATAGAATTGTTTGATATTTAAATCATTTAATAATGATTCTGATATTTCAAAAATTATGGTAAATGGTAATAATTATTTTATAATTATTATAAGGTCATGAAAAATGATATAACTATTATTTAATTAGTCTAAGTGGATATTGAACAACTGTTTAGAGTCTTAGACTCGATAACTACCTGATAAAGATGTCGGTAGACCGACATGGTTCAGAAATTGATCTGGACTTAGAAATTTAGTTAGTTAATTATTTGTGATTCAATGGTGAATAAAGTTGTGTGACAATGTAATTAGGAATGAGTTAACTGTTTGTTTGTGATGCAATGACTGTGAAACATGTGTGACAATGTGATTAGGAATGAGTTGATGATTGTTTGTGATGCCATGACTGTGAAACATGTATAACAATGTGATTAGGTTATGTGCTGACTGCAATAAGCAGTATTATGTGTTATGATATGTGATTCTAATCGATAGACTGATCTTATTAATGATAGGTTTCGGTATAACAGATAGATCTAAGTTGCATAATTGTAAGCAGCGCATCAGGCAAGTATCCTACCTTTGCATTTTCTTTATGCATTGGACAAGTGTAAGAATGTTTCAAAGTTATATTATTATTGTACAGATTGTTAAGCCTATATTATATATGCCCATTGATTATCAACATGTTAGTATATGATAATTCAGTTATATTCTGTTCGTTAATTTCTATAAATGATTATACAAGTGTCCCCACTTGGATAATCATTGTATTTAATCACATGTTAATACACCTTTGATATACATATATGTTGATTTATATAAGACCTTTGTTATAAAAACCCGACAGGTATGAACATCCCGATAATGGGAAAATTTTTATGCACTACGGCGGACAAAGGATGAACGATAATATCGTTCTAGCAATGTAGTATTGATCAATACAGGGCCCATGGACTGTACACCCTCAGGTCCGTAAGCAATGCCGGTTTACAGATGAATTTTTGTTTAACCTTTTCAAAAATGAAAAACAATGTTCATAGTATGTCACAGAAACCCCATGTATAGTCAATACACAGTTTCAAAATTTTGAACGAGGGTTGTTATGTTATTATTATTGGTACAGATTACTTCACAACCATTGACTGGTTGTAGAAGAATATTATAAAGGAAACATTTAAATTCTTTCAGCTTATATATATATATATATATATATATATATATATATATATATATATATATATATATATATATATATATATAATACTTGCTGGGCACTCAAATGCTCATCCTTGCTTAATTTAAATGTTTTCAGCTAAGTGTGAACAGCTAGAAGGGATCGGCCAAGATCAAGTGAAAAGAAAAGCAAACAGGACATGTTATTGGTATATCTTGTAATAGTTAGATTGTACTAAGTTATGATATGTATTATATATCATGTAAAGAATGTAGTAAAGGTTGCGTACTTGGGATTAAACTCTGATAAATGTAAGTAAAGTTTAAAATTTATATTATTGTTATTGTTATTAGTAATATTTTCGTTCATAGAAATGGTATCGTGAAGTACAGAATTTGGTTTCAAGTATCCGGGTTCGGGGACTTTACAATCAGCCCCGTTGTACGCTGTATTGATCAATACTACATGTACACGAACGATGTTATCGTTCACTCTGTCCGCCTTGGGCGCATAAAAATTTTCCCATTATTGGGATGTTCATACCTGTCAGGTTTTCATAACAAAGGTCTTATCTTGTTCAACAATAATATATAATTCAACATATATGTATATCAAAGGTGTATCAACATGTGATTAAATACAATGATTATCAAAGTGGAGATACTTGTATAATCATTTATAGAAATTAACGAACATAATATTTATCTGAATTATCATATACTAACATGTTGATAATAAATGGGCGTATATAATATAGGTTTAACAATCTGTACATTAATAATAATAATTCTCAACTTCTCACTTCTGTCCATTGCATAAAGAAAATGCAAAGTTAGGATACTTGCATGATGCGCTGCTTATAATTATGCAACTTATATTTATCTTTTCTATCACGACCTATCATTAATCTGATCATTTTACTGATTAGTATATCATAACGTAACACATAACACTGTCTATTGCGGTCAGCACATTCCTAGTCACATAGTCACATAACCTTAATAACCATTGAATCACAAATAAATAGTTAACTAGCTAAATTATCTAAGTCCAGATCAATTTCTGAACCATGTCGGTCTGCCGATAGCTTTATCATAATTTTTGAAATATCAGAATCATTATTAAATGATTTAAATATCAAACAATTCTATTATCATTATCATTTAATCAATATTAAATCATTAACGAAACCATTGTCAAAATATTAAAGTTATTTATAATAACTCAAAATATTTTTAAAGTACTTATATTACCCTTAAATAATTTTTAAAACATCTAAAATCATTACTAAATAATTACCATTAATATTTAAATATTAATGAACTATTATCTAAATATTAAAAGTCATTAATTATAACTTAAAAATATTTTTAATTCATTTATATCCCTTTTAAATGGTTTTTAAATAAATAAAAGCATTTTTAACTATTTATTTAATATAATTATTAAATAAATTTAATATCATTAATATATCATTAATATTAAATTATTAATGTAATTATCCTTTAAATATTAAAAGTTATAGTTTATAACTTAAAATATCTTTAAACACTTTATTTTTCATTTAAAAAGATTATTATAATATTTAAATCATTTTTAAACAAAATTATTTAATATAATTATTAAATAACTTTAATATCATTATTAATTAATTAATTAATGAAATTTACCTTTAAATATTAAAAGTTATATTTTATAACTTAAAATAATTTTAAATACCTTATTATTATTTAAAATGATTTTTAAAATAATAAAATCATTTTTAATTCATTTATTTAATTCATTTAATAAATAATTTAATTATCATTAATATTAATTTATTAATGAAAATTATCACATAATATTAAAAGTCATTAAAAATAACTTAAAATATTTTATTATATCATAATATAATTTTAAATGATTTTTTAAATATTAAAATCATTTTTAAATAATTTATTTAATATTCTAATTAACTAAATTAAATACTTTTAATATTCCAAAAATATTAAATATTTATGAAATATATTTAAAATAATTAAAAACTAATTTTCAGAATTTAAAATAATTTTTAATAATTTATTTTGTATTTTTAATAATTAAAAACTATTTTTTTCTATTTATTTATTAATTTCTGGAAAATAAATTACTATCTGTCGCTAAAGACCACCTATAGCGACAGAACCGTCGCTATAGGTGTTCTTCATGTTCTTCATGCAACCCAGAAATTCATCGACAGTGTGCAAGGTGTAACGTTTGACCAACAATTTCTCTATCCTCCTAAAGTATTCTGGTCAACCTAAAGTGTTTTGAGTGTAATATAAGTGCAACAATAAAATTAGAAATCGATAACATGTATAAAACACATCTCAGCTGATAGATCTAAGCTCTCAAATTTATTGTCAGAGCTGTTCTTCATTTCTGGGTTTTCCAGAAATGAAGAACAGTTCTTACTGCCTTCTTTCGATCATCATAACTTGCTTCACATTTGAGGTATTTGTGATTTAAAGCTTGAAGGTTTTAGAACACATGTAATTCTAGAAATCCAATACATAAAATCATAACAAAAACAACAAAACCGCGAGATATAGTCTGGTCAAACTAGGTCAGTCGTCATGTTCTTATGTTTTCTGGGTTACCCAGAAAACAGAAAACATGATCGTCTTAACTAGTTTGACCGGCCACAATTTTTAACCTGTTTACTATATATGTGACATTAAGGCATGATTCTGTAGTATAACAAACATACTACAACTTAGACTCAAGATTCATAACAGATCATCAAAGTACTGTCAGATATAATGCGTAGAATATCTTGTCAGACGCTTAAAACTACTTTCTGGGTTACCCAGAATTCAGCCGGTCATGCCCGCTCAAGGGATTTTGACCATTTATAAAATGAAATCCATACATAATTGAACTTTGATTCTTATACCAGAGGAAAGATCTCATACTAAACTACAAAATCAAACACTTAAACAACAAAAACACGTAACATACCAAGATCTATGATGACTGACATT
Organism: Panax japonicus; assembly: GCA_020205505.1. NCBI lineage: Eukaryota > Viridiplantae > Streptophyta > Magnoliopsida > Apiales > Araliaceae > Panax > Panax japonicus. The sequence continues at coordinate 56,032,502 of CM035107.1, read as the reverse complement.
TGACTGTCAGACTTAAAATTAAAAAAATTCCAGATTTTGGAAAACACCAATTTTGTGTATTTAAATGTTATGGATCTATCAAATACCAGCCTAGATCATCATTATATACTATAAACAACATGTTTAACACATCAAACATAAAATCTAACAACAGAAAATTGGACAGATTTTTGGGCTAGGGTTTATACCTTTTATGATCAATTAATGATTCTAGGCTTCTGATTTGTGGTTGGATTTCGTGGGGCTTGAATAAGGGACTATAAATCTTGATATTTTCGGAGGTTTGGGGCTTAAGAGAATTAGTAGAGTGTTTGTGCAATTTTTAGTAAACAACCCACTTTCTCTCTCCTTCAATCTATATATATAATGTGTTGGATGCATGAATGCTGAGATATGTTGCTGGTTGCTGAGATTGTAAGTCACATGGAGTTGGTAGATTAGGTATGAGTTGGTAAACAACTCCCACACTTGTCAAAACTCAATAATTTAAGAGGGTAAAATGGTCTTTTTGCTTGGAAATTTAAGGGCAATTTTGGGTAATAGCCAAACCCTTAGGGTTTGACCCTTAGGGGTTCACCCTAAGGTTTAGCACTTAGCAAATTGTAGGATTTAGCAACTAGGGTTTGAACAAAAATAAAATTATACACTAAAATTTTAGTTTATAAAATTTATAAATTAAGGTTTTAATATAAATTAAATTCTTTAATTATACATGAACATTAGGGTATTATAACCTAATTAACTTTACTACTTGAACAATTAGTGCTTAAAATTAGCAATTAGGGTTCAAAGAAATATCAGTTAGAGTTTTGATTTCACAATTAGGGTTTCGTGACAAAATTAGGGTTTTAATCACTACGGTCTTAAATCAGTAATTAAGTTTACTTTAATTAACGATATAAAACCTATTATACTTGACATTAATCACAGTAACACAATTTCTGACTGATCACGAACTCCAATTTAAATTTTTAAATTAGGGTTTTCTAATATTTAGAAAATACAAATATAAACTAGGGTTTTAAATTTTATATTTAGGGTTTTCTAATTTGTATAACACAAAACATATATATATATATATATATATATATATATATATATATATAATATTCTTAAATTTTCCATTTATATTGATAAACGAGGTTAAATCAATTAATGCTAGGGTTTGAGTCAATATATACCATAATTGACCAACCCTCAATATTACGTACATACAGTACATATTCATAGCACTGAAAAATCAAAATATAATTAATATTATATTATTATTCTCATACCTTGACAATAATCCAAAATTAGGGTTTGGATTCCATATCTGATTATTCTTTCATATTTAACCTTAACAATTAAGGTAAAATAATTAACTTAATAATCTGTTCTAAAATTCCTATAATAAAATAATTATTATATTTATTCTAAAAAAATCACTCCATATATTATTTAAATAATATATGATTATATATTTATGGAAAATAATTAATAAAAATATTTCTATCTTAAAATTAATTATTATAAGAATATACTTTATAATAATCAATAATTCTAAAATAAATTTACCTATAAATATTCATGTAATAAATATATTTTTATTTACCACATAAATACATATACACATAATCTTGAACAAATCCTCAGCCTTAAAATAATAATAAAAAAAATTATACGCAAAATTTATGATTTATTTATATAGAAAATATCGGGTTGTCACATTCACCCTCCCTTATAAGGATTCCCTCCCCGGAATCACCACTTTAAAACCAATACATAACTGGGTACATAGCATACATAATTTTCACAAGTAGATCTTGATCAACTTTGATCGAACTGATCTTTAACTAATCACATTAAGCTTGTCTTTCTGATTAAACGGAAATTTGATTTCTAAAAGAACTCAAATTCCTCCTCAAAATTTCTTTATAAAATAATTTACTATATATAGGAAAATCATATATAAAAGTTATTCGAATATTTCTTGGGATTATATTGCCTGCTGCCACCGTGTCTTGGACCGTCATGTTAAAGACCCTTGATGTTGACTTTGTTGGTTTGTTCGATGATGTCGGTCATGCGATTGCTAATGTTCCACTACCCTTACCAGTATTCACACTACCAGCCTCTACCCTCCTGTTCGGACAATCCTTAACCCTATGCTCCAATGATCCACAAATAAAACAACCACTGTTCATTTTAGGATTGGGGCAGTTGGGAGAGATGTGACCCTCCTGCCCGCACTTATAACACACAAATTTTCCTTTTAAACATTCTCCGGAGTGGTTCTTTCCACACGTTTTGCACTGAATCGATTGCTTCTTAACTCCTTATTGCTTCACCTGCACGTTTCCAAAGTAGTTTCCCTTCCTCTTTCCATCAACACTCCTGCTTCCATTATTAGTCTTCACCTTCTCAGCTCCCTCGACCTTGCCCTTGTTCTTCTTCTCCTTATTGTAGAGGCTCATAGCCTCACTTCCCTTTTCCACAATTATCGCCTTCTCCATGAGTGCTGCAAATATTGGGATCTGCAACACTGCCACCTTGTTATAGAGCCAAGGTTTTAATCCCAGCTCAAATCTCATCGCCTTCCTAGCCTCCGTATCAACTTGATGCGGAGCAAACCTAGCTAACTCATTGAATTTCGCGGCATATTCCGCCACAGTCATATCTCCTTGCTTCAACTCCAGAAATTTTACCTCCATTCTAGCCTGCATACTAGCTGAAAAATAATTCTCGAAAAATAAAGTCTTAAATCTATCCCATGTTACCACATCTGCTCCTGCCCTCACCTGATTCGCTTCCCACCAGAAATTTGCCTCGCCCTTCATCATGTAGGTGGTAAAAGAGGTCTTTTGCCCCTCAGCTACCCTAGCTATTACAAAAGCCTTCTCAATTTCCTTAACCCAAGTTTGGGCTTCTACATGGTCAGTCGTACCTTTAAATTCTGGCGGTCCTACAGCCTTAAAATCATTGAAATTCGCCAAGTGATTATCCGGCTGGTTTCCTTGTTGCATAGCCTGAGCTACCATATTCACAAAATGCTGCATCGGGTTTGCTAGTTGTTGTCCATCAACATTGTTAATAGATTCCCCTGCCCTTTGATTACGAGTTTGACGTCTTGGCGGCATTATCTGGTTAAGTGAAATCATAAATTAACTTACATTCTAAACTTTATCATATAAGTTTAAACTTATTAAACTTGTTTCATAACTCAAACTTTAATTCATATTCATTCATTGCTTTCAAAATATCTTACATATCACAGCACAGAGTGCTTTAAACATTAGTTATCCCTTTGTGACAGCAAAAGTCGGGATTTACTTCACCACTTGTACAAAAGTTTTAGCATAATGCATTACACAGACACACTAAACACACATATTCAATTAAACATGCTTACACAATAGAACCTACACTACCTATTTACTAAGTCTTCTTTCTTGGACAGCTCCTTGCCTGATGATCTTCTTTTCCACAAACAAAACACGCTCCCCGTTTATAGTCAGGACAATACAAAGTAGTATGCCCTTCATAACCGCAAAAATAACATATTCTTTTCCATTTCTTCTTACCAGGTTTTCCTAAATCATGGTCTTCTATCTTCCTTTTTCCCTTATCTCTTAGAGTTGCACACGAAGTGTTGCTTGAAGCTCCCATCTGATTAATTTTGAGTTTAATCTTATCTTGATCTTCCATTGATTCTATTAACGCTTGACGCAACTGACTATTAAGAAGCTTTTCTATCTCCCACAACCCTTCTAGAGAAGAAACCTTGTTCCTCAAATCTTTCATCTCCATTGATGTTTGATCAGCTTCATCTTTAGGGTCTGAATCACTATCTGTCAAATCCACTATTTCTGGATCTGGTACTATGTTTTCCACGATAACCACCTCGTCCGAGTTGGTTTCATTGTGAGCTTCTATTTCCGCTATTGGCTTTGATATTAGCTCCTTCTTTACGATCCGTGGGTATCCTAATCCTTTTTCACCTGACATCCACACACAGCAATTATCCTGATTAGCATATAATACATACACATAACACATAAAGGTTTTATATAAGTTATTTTTTAGTTTGTTTGACGATGAATTTATCCAATCCATCTTTCTTTAAACTCTATATGAGTTATTTATATTTTCAATGTTTCCCTCTATTCTAAGGTTATAGCCTAAGGTCTATCCCACCTAAGGTTTCTAACCCTATAGCTCTGATACCATTCTGTAAAGTCCCCGAACCCGGATACTTGAAACCCGAACTCGGTACTTCACGATACCATTTCTATGAGCGGAATAATACTAATAATAATAACAATAATATAAAACTTAACTTAAATTTACATATACATCAGAGTCTTTCTCCCAAGTACGTAACCTTTAGTCATTCATTACATGATATTAGACACTTAAATATCATAGTCTTCATAATCTAAAACTATTACAAACAGTACCACAAATCTTATTTGGTTAGCTTTCCCTTTCCCTTGTTTCGGCATGAGCCTTCTGGTCCTTCACACTTAGCTGAAAACATTTAAATTAAACAAGGATGAGCATTTGAGTGCCCAACAAGTATTTATATATATATATATATAAGCTGAAAGAATTTAAATGTTTTCTTTATAATATTCTTCTACAACCAATCAATAGTTGTGAAGTAATCTGTACCAATAATAATAACATAACAACCCTCTTTCAAATTTTGAAACTGTGTAATTACTATACATGGGATTTCTGTGACATACTATGAACATTGTTTTCATTTTCGAAAAGGTTTAAACAAAAATTCATCTGTAAACCGTCATGACTTACGGGCACGGAGGGTGATCAGCCCCGTTGTACCCTGTATTGATCAATACTACATGTACAAGAACGATGTTATCGTTTACTCTGTCCGCCTTGGGCGCATAAAAATTTTCCCATTATCGGGATGTTCATACCTGTCGGGTTTTCATAACAAAGGACTTATCTTGTTCAACAATAATATATAATTCAACATATGTGTATATCAAAGGTGTATCAACATGTGATTAAATTCAATGATTATCCAAGTGGGGACACTTGTATAATCATTTATAGAAATTAACGAACAGAATATATATCTGAATTATCATATACTAACATGTTGATAATCAATGGGCGTATATAATATAAGTTTAACAATCTGTACATTAATAATAATAATTCTGAACTTCTCACTTCTGTCCATTGCATAAAGAAAATGTAAAGTTTTGATACTTGTCTGATGCGCTGCTTACAATTATGCAACTTATATTTATCTTTTCTATCACGACCTATCATTAATCAGATCATTTTACTGATTAGTATATCATAATGTAACACATAACACTGTCTATTGCAGTCAGCACATTCCTAGTCACATAGTCACATAACCTTAATAACCATTGAATCACAAATAAATAGTTAACTAGCTAAATTATCTAAGTCCAGATCAATTTCTGAACCATGTCGGTCTGCCGATAGCTTTATCGGTAATAATCGAGTCTAAGACTCTATCTCAAAGTTCAACATTCGTAAATATCAGTCATATAATTTTTAAATAACTTATAATAATTTTAAATAATTAGTATCATTTATCATAATTTTTGAAATATCAGAATCATTATTAAATGATTTAAATATCAAATAATTCTATTATCATTATCATTTAATCAATATTAAATCATTAATGAAACCATTGTCAAAATAATAAAGTTATTTATAATAACTCAAAATATTTTTAAAGTACTTATATTACCCTTAAATAATTTTTAAAACATCTAAAATCATTACTAAATAATTACCATTAATATTTAAATATTAATGAACTATTAACTAAATATTAAAAGTCATTAATTATTACTTAAAAATATTTTTAATTCATTTATATCCCTTTTAAATGATTTTTAAATAAATAAAAGCATTTTTAACTATTTATTTAATATAATTATTAAATAAATTTAATATTATTAATATATCATTAATATTAAATTATTAATGCAATTATCCTTTAAATATTAAAAGTTATAGTTTATAACTTAAAATATCTTTAAACACTTTATTTTTCATTTAAAATGATTATTATAATATTAAAATCATTTTTAAACTAAATTATTTAATATAATTAATAAATAACTTTAATATCATTATTAATTAATTAATTAATGAAATTTACCTTTAAATATTAAAAGTTATATTTTATAACTTAAAATATTTTTAAATACCTTATTATTATTTAAAATGATTTTTAAAATAATAAAACCATTTTTAATTCATTTATTTAATTTATTTAATAAATAAATTAATTATCATTAATATTAATTTATTAATGAAAATTATCACATAATATTAAAAGTCATTAAAAATAACTTAAAATATTTTATTATATCATAATATAATTTTAAATGATTTTTTAAATATTAAAATCATTTTTAAATAATTTATTTAATATTCTAATTAACTAAATTAAATACTTTTAATATTCCAAAAATATTAAATATTTATGAAATATATTTAAAATAATTAAAAACTAAATTTTAGAATTTAAAATAATTTTTAATAATTTATTTTGTATTTTTAATAATTAAAAACTATTTTTTTCTATTTATTTATTAATTTCCGGAAAATAAATTACTATCTGTCGCTAAAGACCACCTATAGCGACAGAACCGTCGCTATAGGTGTTCTTCATGTTCTTCATGCAACCCAGAAATTCATCGACAGTGTGCAAGGTGTAACGTTTAACCAACAATTTCTCTATGCTCCTAAAGTATTCTGGTCAACCTAAAGTGTTTGGAGTGTAATATAAGTGCAACAATAAAATTAGAAATCGATAACATGTATAAAACACATCTCAGCTGATAGATCTAAGCTCTCAAATTTATTGTCAGAGCTGTTCTTCATTTCTGGGTTTTCCAGAAATGAAGAACAGTTCTTACTGCCTTCTTTCGATCATCATAACTTGCTTCACATTTGAGGTATTTGTGATTTAAAGCTTGAAGGTTTTAGAACACATGTAATTCTAGAAATCCAATACATAAAATCATAACAAAAACAACAAAACCGCGAGATCTAGTCTGGTCAAACTAGGTCAGTCGTCATGTTTTTATGTTTTCTGGGTTACCCAGAAAACAGAAAACATGATCGTCTTAACTAGTTTGACCGGCCACAAATTTTAACCTGTTTACTATATATGTGACATTAAGGCATGATTCTGTAGTATAACAAACATACAACTTAGACTCAAGATACATAACAGATCATCAAAGTACTGTCAGATATAATGCGTAGAATATCTTGTCAGACGCTTAAAACTACTTTCTGGGTTACCCAGAATTCAGCCGGTCATGCATGGTCAACGAGTTTTGACCATTTATAAAATGAAATCCATACATAATTGAACCTTGATTCTTATACCAGAGGAAAGATCTCATACTAAACTACAAAATCAAACACTTAAACAACAAAAACACGTAACATACCAAAATCTATGAAGACTGACATTTGACTGTCAAACTTAAAATTAAAAAAATTCCAGATTTTGGAAAACACCAATTTTGTGTATTTAAATGTTATGGATCTATCAAATACCAGCCCAGATCATCATTATATATTATAAACAAAATGTTTAACACATCAAACATAAAATCTAACAACAAAAAATTGGACAGATTTTTGGGCTAGGGTTTATACCTTTTATGATCAATTGATGATTCTAGGCTTCTGATTTGTGGTTGGATTTCGTGGGGCTTGAATAAGGGACTATAAAGCTTGATATTTTTGGAGGTTTGGGGCTTAAGAGAATTAGTAGAGTGTTTGTGCAATTTTTAGTAAACAACCCATTTTCTCTCTCCTTCAATCTATATATATGATGTGTTGGATGCATGAATGCTGAGATATGTTGCTGGTTGATGAGATTGTAAGTCACATGGAGTTGGTAGATTAGGTATGAGTTGGTAAACAACTCCCACACTTGTCAAAACTCAATAATTTAAGAGGGTAAAATGGTCTTTTTGCTTGGAAATTTAAGGGCAATTTTGGGTAATAGCCAAACCCTTAGGGTTTAACCCTAAGGTTTAGCACTTAGCAAATTGTAGGATTTAGAAACTAGGGTTTGAACAAAAATAAAATTATACACTAAAATTTTAGTTTATAAAATTTATAAATTAAGGTTTTATTATAAATTAAATTCTTTAATTATACATAAACATTAGGGTATTATAACTTAATTAACTTTACTACTTGAACAATTAGTGCTTAAAATTAGCAATTAGGGTTCAAAGAAATATCAGTTAGAGTTTTGATTTCACAATTAGGGTTTCGAGACAAAATTAGGGTTTTAATCACTACGGTCTTAAATCACTAATTAAGTTTACTTTAATTAACGATATAAAACCTATTATACTTGACATTAATCACAGTAACACAATTTTTGACTGATCACGAACTCCAATTTAAATTTTTAAATTAGGGTTTTCTAATATTTAGAAAATACAAATATAAACTAGGGTTTTAAATTTTATATTTAGGGTTTTCTAATTTGTATAACACACAACATATATATATATATATATATATATATATATATATATATATATATATATATATATATATCATATAACACAGTTATATAATATTCTTAAATTTTCCATTTATATTGATAAACGTTGTTAAATCAATTAATGCTAGGGTTTGAGTCAATATATACCATAATTGACCAACCCTCAATATTACGTACATACAGTACATATTCATAGCACTGAAAAATCAAAATATAATTAATATTATATTATTATTCTCATACCTTGACAATAATCCAAAATTAGGGTTTGAATTCCATATCTGATTATTCTTTCATATTTAACCTTAACAATTAAGGTAAAATAATTAACTTAATAATCTGTTCTAAAATTCCTATAATAAAATAATTATTATATTTATTCTAAAAAAATCACTCCATATATTATTTAAATAATATATGATTATATATTCATGGAATATAATTAATAAAAACATTTCTATCTTAAAATTAATTATTATAAGAATATACTTTATAATAATCAATAATTCTAAAATAAATTTACTTGTAAATATTCATGTAATAAATATATTTTTATTAACCACATAAATACATATACACATAATCTTGAACAAATCCTCATCCTTAAAATAATAATAAAAAAAATTTATACGCAAAATTTATGATTTATTTATATAGAAAATATCAGGTTGTCACACTCAATGTACTACTAATCTGGTACGGTATCATGACGCCATAAAAAAAATTTGGTTTTCTTTTAGATTATGAAGAAGGTCAATTAAGTTGGCTAAATTATTTTGATTAAAGTTCGAGTTGTTGATAAAAGTTTAAGCTATTTGATTCGACTAGACGACTGTTGAAAAATATTTGTGAAATTCAAGCATTCTTGAGTATTTGAGCTGAACCAGATTGCTCTGGTGCGAATTCAGATGTGGAAAAGCTGAGGTGAATAACCCTATAAGGGGACATGTTTTCGGGGACAATGGTTCCGAGCGTAGCGCATATAGTCGTTACAAAACACTATGTTGCGGCCCAACGTAGTGGTACAATAGGCTGGCCACCTAGTGTACGCGTGGAGGGTGTTTTCAGTCTTTGTGATTGATAAACACTCTGGTTTACAGTGTGAAGGATTTTGTTGAAGCATTTGTAAACCTAGAGAAGAGTTCATGGACTTGTGACCCCTCAGCATAATTTGGAATCTAAGATTATTCATACTACTTCCCGATTATTGAAAAATCGTGGAAGATTCTTATTCTTCTGAAGGATGAATATAGTAAGTAGCATGTTCCTTAGAAAGGAAAAGTGGTAGAATGCAAGTGAGCAAGTTATAATAAAATTTTTGAAAAGAGAATGAATAAAATTATTCAAAAGAATATGTAATATTCTGAATAGCACCGAGTAGAGGAGGTTTCGGTGATTCCGAGGACGGAATCCTTATAAGGGGGAGAGGAGAGAATGTAAGAACCCGAATTTTTAGAAATTATTAAAATAAGAATTTAGTAAATAAAATTCTTAAGACATGAGAAGGGTTCGAATAAGAATATTTATGTGTCGTGAGGTATGTGGAATGGTGTTGCACAAGGTAATATAAACTATGAAATAAGTGATTTCTGTGTTTAATAAATATATTATTATTATATATTTGTTGTTTATTGAAGAGGCGAGTTATTTGAAGTAAACAAGATGGATAAAAATCAATCTATCAATATTAAATAATTTATGTGAAATTATTTTATCATAGGAAGTTGGTGACATTAAATATCTTTGATAATAACCAATTTCTTGAGTATATGTACGAGTAAGTATCAATCTAAGGCGGTGCGACCGTAGCCTTTAATGATGGATGTATAGTAGCTGGGCTAAACAATTCCTTCAGAGAGTGGAGGTATATACAAATTAGTAACCGATCTAACTCACTGTGAAAACAGTGTAGACGAGACGAAAACTAAATTGTTTGTTGTTTGTGGGAAACCACTCAGTGACTATATTGAACACTATTAAAGACTCGATGTGTGTTATGTTCAGACTTATATATATGTACGTTGTTGATCAGAGAAGAAAATAAATTAATCTTTAGATAAATATTGGTTAGAGATTTATTGATTAATATTGAGATATGGTTAAATGTATAGATTAAATAATGGAGTTGAGATAATTTATAGAAAGGAAGAGAAATAATTAAAGTATATTTCTACCAAAGGATATTAAAATAAATTCTAGTATTTGATTATTTTAATAAAAGGGGGAATATTATTTTGATATTATCTTATATAGCTTTGTACGAGGTAATATGTGTGAGTAAGTAATATGGTAAATATATTAAAATATATTTACTATATAAGTTGATGGAAACAATTTATCATAATAAGACATAAACTTATTTTCTATATATAGTGTGTTCGTGTGTCGTGCATGTGTTTATTTGCTTTTCTATATATATATTTATATATATGAACTGTGTGTTGAACTTTGTTCGATGAGCCTAGACTTCGGTCTGGTGCGTTTACTGCTTTAATATATATATTAACTGTGTGTCATACTCTGTTCGATGAGCCTGGATTTTACATCATGTGAGTTTACTCGCTTTTATATATATAAACTTATATATATAAAATGTTGTCGAATCTGTTCGATGAGCCTGAATTTTACATTCGATGCATTTATTGCTTATATATATACGGAAAGCTTCAAGAGCATAATTCTTAAATAGCATAATGCCTTAAATAGCATAATTTTATCAAAACGACGTAGTTTTGGAGGGACGCGGTGACATTTTTGTAAATCCGCGGTGGCATGGTATTTACAAAAATGCCACCGTATGTTTACAAAACTACGTCGTTTTGATAAAATTATGCTATTTAAGGCATTATGCTATTTAAGAATTATGCTCTTGAAGCTTCCCGTATATATATATATATATATATATATATATATATATATATATATATATATATATATATATATATATATATATATATATATAGGAAAAAATGTGTGTACACAGCTGTGTATTACACAGTAGGCTATAGCGACGATATTTTGGGCTATAGCGACTGTTTCACCAGTCGTCATAGCTATTCTGGGCTATGGCGACAGTTTACCGTCGCTATAACCCAAAAAATCTGTCGTCCTAGGCCTACTGTATAATACACAGCCGTGTATATATATATATATATATATATATATATATATATATATATATATATATATATATATATATATATATATATATATGGTAAGGATCAAGAGCATTCTCCTTAAATAACATTCCTCTTTAAATAGCATTCTTTTATTAAAATTACGTTGTTTTGGAGGGACGCGGTGGCATTTTTGTAAATACAATGCCACCGCGTATTTACAAAAATGCCACCGCGTCCCTCTCAAATGACCTAGTTTAATAAAAGAATGCTATTTAAGAAGGAATGTTATTTAATGAGAATGCTCTTGATTCTGACATTTTCTGCTGTAAGCAGCTTGTAAATTATTCTGCGGTGTCTGAATTTCCTCAGTTGGTTTTTATACCCACGAGGAAGTCGACATTATTTTGTTCATTATTTTTATACGGATGCCTCGCATCTGTTAAATAAAATCAATCAAGCCGAACACTTAATAAAATGGGAGTGTAAAAGGTCTCAATTACTATTGAGCATTAGGGTTTGAAAAACCTCTTTTATAAAACATAACTGCCATATCTTGCTTAAAATTGAATTTTTACATAAATTCAAACCCTTTGTATATAGGTGCAAACGAGGCCTCGCACTACTTCCAAATAACAGTACATTGACCCACACACACACATTCGGATAATAGTTTCTTGAAAAGAGGCGGTCACCGTGGTAACATGGATGTCGGGGGGTGCCTAACACCTTTCCCCCGCATAATCAAGTCCCCCGACCCTAATGAATCTCGGTTTCACCGACTTGTTTAGCAGTGTCACATCACTGGGTCAATGTGCAAACCTTTTCTCGGTTGTGTTGGTACAACCATTTAAAAAACCAACTGGCGACTCTTAACAGTCCCATCGTCGACATTATACTTGTCGGACCTTTTTCACTTATTTTTTCAAACAAATCTCACCTAAAATGAGAACACCAAAGAACAAGTAACAGAAAGGGACATCTAAAAATCCCAACGTCGACAGGTGGCGATTCTGCTGGGGACTCCAGTAAGAGGACTTAAGCCGCTATTACAATTTTTTCAAAACTGTAATCTACTTGTGTGTGGATGTTGCATTTACATTTGATGAATGTGTACGAATGCATTTCCTTATTGCACTTAGTGCTTCGCACCATAACTGCTTGTGATATTAGTGCTTCGCACCATATCTACTTGTGATATTAGTGCTTCACACATGTCATCATTTTCATACGGTGAGACACGATGTATGTGAATGTATGTTGTGTGGTCCTTCAACCAGAAGGCTATCCCTTCGGTGTTTGATTACTGGACTCGTGAGAAGACTAATTCTCCGAGGCTCAGGAAAGGCACCACCCAAATTCGCTCCAATTGAAGGATCGGATTAACTTCCCGTCAAGTAGATTGCGATGACTTGGGAACCTTCATGCCAAAAAGTCGTGAGAGTAACCTAATATAGGTCAGCCTCTGATAAACCCAAAACGGAGGAAAGAATCTTCATTCTCTCATTTCAATTACTTGTAAACACAATTACTTGTAATTACATTCCATATCTATCTCCATGTAATGAGAAATATGAAGAAATGTGCACACATACATATTTTAATTAACATGCTACAAACAGCTGACATCCATTTTGCAGGATAAAATTCCTAAAATGAAAACGTCACATAGCATGTTATTATACATATTCCCTATAGACTAAACTATGCAAGTCTTTCACAGGGAACCAATCGGACCTACTACTCGGTCAAAGTCCAAAAAGGCAACAGGCCTACAGTCAATCATGACGTCATTCGACCAAACTAAACTTAATCCAGTTTCTCGCAAAGAATTCGACGAATTAAGCAAACAAATTACAGATTTGGCTGTTCTACTCAAAGAATTACACCAGTCTAATCAGGGTCCCAAAATACCCATACATGCTGAATCCTCCACACAAGGAGGAACCCAGGTCATTACAATACATGAACTGCAGTTGGATACGACCAACAAAACTCATGATGCTGCCCATCCCACTGGAGATCCAGACACTGGTGACATAAAAAAAAGTCCTCCAAATGGAAGAGACCCTTCGTGCTATCAAAGGAATTGGAACACACGGGAGTGTTTCATATGTTAATCTGTGTATTTTCCCTGTTGTTCATCATCCAAAAAAATTTAAAACTCCTGACTTTGAAAAATATGACGGGTTAGGAGATCCTTATACACATTTAAAGGTGTTTATCAGAGAACTTAGATCTTATGCAAATGACGAAAAGCTCAGAATTCAATTGTTCTAAAAAAGTTTAACTGCAGAAGCCCGTTCGTGGTACACAAGATTAGACAATTCAAAGATCCATAGTTGGGAAGAGCTAGCACATGCTTTCCTCACTCAATACAGCTTTCAAACTCATATGGCTCCTGATCGGTATCAAATTACCAAGATCAAGAAACAGTCTAACGAGTCTTTTAGAGAGTATGCTTAGAGGTGGAGATGCCTAGCTGCACAAGTTAGTCCTTCCATGACAGAATCAGAAAATGGTCTTAACTTTTATAAACATACAAGTAGCTCCTTTCTACGAAAGAGTTTTAGTCGGCATCGGCAAACCATTTTCTGAAATGGTCAAACATGGGGAGATGGCTTAGATGGGATTGAAGTCCGAAAAGATTCAAGACCTAGCTGCACTCAAAGTTGTTGTTGATCACATCAAATCCAGAAATTATGGAAACAACCCCCGAAGGGTCCATAAGAAGAAAAAGGAAGATGTTTCCCTGATACTACAGGGTCAAAACGGCAATCAAAACATGCCTATTCAAAGGAGAAACTATACTACCTTTCAAGCACAGTCTACGAACCCTCCAATACCAAAAGGTGGAGAAGTCAAATGCCCTCGAGTGTTTACACCCTTAGGGGATACCCTCGAAAACATTCTCACTCTTCTGACAACACAGAAGAAAATTACACATCTTCTTCCACCAGCCAGCCCTAATGGATGGGGTTTCAATGCTACTCAGAAATGTGTTTATCATGTCGGGGCACCTAGACATGATACTCAGGATTGTTGGGCCTTGAAACACAAGATCCAGGACCTGATAGACAACGGGGAGATCGTGGTCACCAAACCAGATCAGCCTCATGTTCAAGACAACCCTCTTCCTCAACACAAAGAAGAAGAGGTCAACATGATCAACTGGAGCAACAGACAGATTTCCAATTTCAGCTGTGAATCCTCCCAGACCCTCAAAGACGGTGATGACAAATGGGATTATGCCAAGTTTCAGTTCGTAATGGAACGAAAGTTAAAATTTTTAGGCAAGCAAATTGAACAATTGGCAGAATTGGTGACTTATCAGCATCAAGTTACACGTCAATTAATCTGTCAGGAGCATGCCAGTCTCCTACCTCTTGTCATGAATATTCCCTCATCACTTTTAGAAAATGAAATGCTAAAAGACAAAGTGACAAAGAGAGCAAATGTCAAAGCCCATCGGGATTTCTCCAACAAAAAAGAATTCACCTATTTGGGCCAACCTATGGAAGAAATCCGTCATATGTTAATCAATGAAGGAAGGATCAGCTCCCTTCTACCTCCAATTATCCCCCGTTCAGGGCGGTACAATTCTGATGGAGTATGTCAATATCACTCCCAATCTCGCGGTCACAGCATAGAGGAATGTTGGGCACTCCACCACCTTATTCAAAATCTAATTGGCAGTGGTGTCCTGCACTTAGTAGATGACGATACTGTGTTACGTGCAAGTGAGAATTCAGGTCCTACTAAGTGGAAGAGTGTAGTAGCAGCCATATCCACTGAAACTGATGGGATTAACAGATTACTCACAATGCTAACAATTCAACTCAAGGGAAGAACAATCCTTTGAAAGTAGCCGCTCCCGAGTTCTGTGGAATTATGGAGAAGGTGAAGGATCCAACTCACATACAACTGCTACAGTGTCGAAGGAAAATCCACTGTATCTTCCCCAACGGGTGATGAAGTCCACCATTAAATCAAAGGGGAAAATACCCATGGAGAAAATTGAAAAATACCACTGCACTATGGGTCATCACGAAGCTAAGGTGGTTTTAAGCTTAAAAGAATCTCCACAACAAATATCAATTTTGGACTTGGTCCTAACTTCCGAAAATCACCGGAAGGTCTTGTTGAAGGTTTTAGAAGAAGCCTATCTACCAACATCAGTTGATACGGAAAAATTTCAACATCTGATTGATCACATTTTCAACAACAATGTGATATCCTTAACTGATGATGACATACCGCCTGAGGGGACCGGTCATTGCAAGCCGTTGCACATTGCGGTCTTATCCTCTAGATACATGCTAGCTGGAGTATTGATAGATGGAGGTTCATCTCTAAATATCTGTCCATACGCTACTTTGGTGAAGATGAATATCAATCTCAACTGAATTCGGAGTAGCCATACTATCATCAAAGATTTTGATGGAGCCCGTCGGAATTCGGTCAGAGTAATTGAGTTGCCAATCGAAATTGGTCCTCATACATTCTGTGTATCTTTCCATGTGCTCAAGATAGATTCGGAAAATAACCTGGTCTTGGGACGACCATGGATTCATATAGCTGGGGCAGTCCCCTCCACTCTTCACCAACAGTTGAAATACATTATCAACAATAGCCTTGGTCACGGTCAACGCTGAACCAGAGATTCCTCAGTACGGAGACATGTCATTCATCAATGCCAATGCAGATGTGGAACCAGTCAGTTTTCATGCTTTGGAAATATGCAATACCCAATACCATGCTATTGGAATGCCATTACCTGATCCCAAGATTTCTACCGAGGTAATATCGGCTACTCAAGAAATGATGTCATTGGGTCATCAGTCGGGACAAGGGCTGGGTAAAAATTTCCTGGGTATCAAGTACCTAATTCGATCAACCAAGCAAACTGGAACAGTTGGGCTAGAATATTCTGCCAGTTCTAGTCATAAGAATCCTCATAAGCATCAGTAAATTCCTTCAGTTTCAACCATGTGACGTTTATCTTCTCCTTCAAACTCTGAGTCCGCACAACCTCCTGTAAAGGTGTCAGCCAATGTAATGGCTATGTTATTTCCCAAGCCGGTACCGGTAAAGGAGAAAGAATTCTTTGTTCCAAATCCCGCAGTGGAAGAAGAGGAACGAAGAATCAAGAAAGACGTCATCCAAATGATATCAGGAATACGCATCATCATTCATGATGAACATACCAACAGATACACCCCAGACGATGATTGCCCAGATATAATGGCCATCATTCGGGACAGGGAGGATGATGACAATCCCTCCATCACTGCGGTTCACCCGGACTTTGCCCTTGCCAATTGGAACAGCATTCCTTGCATTGGTCGTCAAGGGTAAAGTGGGTAGAAACTCTTTCTTCCCTATAGATATAATAACTGCTTATTTTTTTGTACAGTATTAGCAGTTTATTTTGCCAGTATATGCTAACACTGTGTTTAATCAACACATTACATATATACTAAGTGAAAGCATATTTTGTTTCAGGACTCTGAATTTAGACGTGCCTGTACTTGCTGATACGGTGCCTCTTTTCCACAAGGATTGTACCTTTGATGTAGAGATGAATTTAGCCTTGATGGAAATATAGGATGACATTGAGGTGCCTCTAGAAATTCAAGAATGGGTCAAAGACAAACCTAAACCCAACCTTGACCAAACCACTTCTTTCAATCTCGGAACCATAGAAAGCCCTAAGTTAATCCAGATTGGTTCAGAGCTTACCCCAAACCAACGGGATGACATGGTTATGGTATTAACCCAATTCCAGGATGTGTTTGCATGGTCTCATGAAGACATGGTTGGTTTGTCCACTGACATTATCCTTCATTGCCTTCCCATTAAAGAGGGATTTAAGCCAGTCAAGTAAAAGCTTAGGCGATTGAAACCTGAGTGGAGTTTAAAGGTAAAAGAAGAAATTATGAAATAATTTCAAGCTGGCATCATTATGGTGTCTACATATCCTGAGTGGATATCCAATATTGTTCCCGTGCCTAAACCTGGAGGGAAGGTACGAGTTTGTGTGGATTACCGGGACTTGAATAAAGCGTGCTTAAAAGATAGCCTTCTCGTGCCATTTATCCACATTCTTATTGACAATATTGCACAACACGACATGTACTCCTTTGCAGATTACTTTGCAGGGTACCATCAGATCATGGTTGCTGAGGAAGATCGTGAGAAAACTGCTTTCATCACGCCTTGGGGAACCTTTTTCTATAGACGATTGTCATCCGGCCTCATCAATGCCAGAGCCACATATTAACGAGCTATGATGGCTCTTTTCCACGACTTAATGCACAAAGAGATCAAGATCTACGTGGATGACATCATTGCCAAGTCCCGGAAGGAGGATGACCATATAGACCATCTCAGAAAGTTGTTCAATAGGTTGCGTAAGTAAAATTTGAAGTTGAATCCAAATAAGTGCGCCTTTGGCGTTAAATCAGGTAAGTTGCTAGGATTTCTAGTCAGCCACAAAGGGATTGAGCTGGATCCTGCCAAAATCCAAGTCATCACAAAAATGCCCATTCCTCAGACAGAGAAGGAAATACGGGGATTTTTGGGAAGAATCAACTTCGTTAGTAGGTTTATCTCTCAACTCACAGCAACCTGTGAGACAACCTTCAAGCTATTAAGGAAGAACTCCTCCATAAAATGGAATGATGAGTGTCAAAATGTCTTCCTCACAATCAAGAAACAGCTCGTCAAAGCTCCCGTGTTGGTACCACCCAGGGATGATGTTCCCCTATTCATGTACCTGTCCATAAATGACAATGCCATGGGATGCATGCTAGGACAGAAGGATGATAGAGGCCAAGAATGAGCTATCTATTACCTCAGCAAAAGGTTCAGCAACAGTGAACATAAGTACACTCTGATCAAAAAGACGTGTTGTTCTTTAGCATGGGCTTTCATGAGATTACAGCATTATCTCCATGGTCACACAACCCATCTCATATCCCGCGTGGATCCTCTCAAATACGTGTTCAACAAACCCATGTTAAATTACCGGCTGTCCAGATGGCAGTTGATCTTACAACAATTTGAAATCGTATATGTGACTCAAAAGTCCATCGAGGGTCAAGGAATCGCGGATCACCTGGCCGCCTCACCTTCAGGGGATTTCACACCCTTGGAAACATATTTCCCTGATGAAGGAGTAATGACAGTTCAGTAACACCATCAGTACGATACGCGCCAATTATGGACGATGTATTTTGATGGAGCTGTTAATCTGGAAGGTTCTGGAGTTGGAGCAGTTCTAGTATCCGGTACGGGGGAGCAGTATTCCGTTGCTGTCAAATTATAGTTTGTCATCACAAATAATACAGCTGAGTATGAAGGTTGTCTCTTGGGGCTAAAACTTGCATGTTCAATAGGCATCAGGTGGTTAACTGTCTTTGGAGATTCAGAGTTGGTAATCAGACAATCCACCAGAATCTATCTAACCAAAGAGCTATATTTGTTGCCTTACCATCGCCAGGTTTTGAAGATGGCTTTGGAGTTCTAAGAAATCTCCTTTCTACACATTCCTCGTAATAGGAATGACTTTACGGACGCGTTAGCAACTTTGGCATCCTTGATTCACATATCAGATAAGGAACATTTGACAAGTATCCCAATTTCCCTGCACAAGGCCCGAGCCTATGGGAATTACGTTGGAGAAGTATTGGATGAGCTACCTCCCATCCAACATCCTTGGTTTCAGCATATCAAGGAATATCTACGAGATGGATCTACACCCGCGGAAGCGAGCCCGACTGAGAAAAGGTGGATCCATCGACTTGCTACGAAATTCTACCTGAGTGGAGATGCGCTCTAAAAAAGAGATGCAGGGCTAGGTCTCCTCAGATGTTTAGACAAAGATCAAACCCAAAGGCTTATGGATGAAATCCATGGCGGAGTCTGTGGCCCCCACATGAGTGGCCCCATCCCTGTCAAAAAAGTTCTCACGACGTGACATTATTGGCTATCTCTGAAAGCTGATTGCAATGACCACGTCAAGAGATGTTATCAGTGCCAGATTCATGAGAATGCTATCCACGCCCCTCCAAAGGAACCCCACAATATGAGTTCACCTTGGCCCTTCCCAATGTGGGGAATTGACGTTATCGGGCCCATTGAGCCTAAAGCCAGTAATGGTCATCGATTTATCTTCACCATGATCGACTACTTTACCAAGTGGGTAGAAGCAGCCTCCTTCCCCAGGGTTACTAGAGAAGTCATCATTGCTTTCATCAGAAACAATGTCATTTGTCGATACGGACAACCAGAGGTGATTGTGTCAGACAATGCCAAGAACCTTAACAATAAAATGATGGACTAATTATGCTTTAAATTACATATCAAACATCTTAACTCTGTCATCTATCGTCCAAAGATGAATGGTGATGTTGAAGCGGCTAACAAAAACATCAAGAAGATTATGCAAAAGATGTCCGCCAACCACAAAGATTGGCCTGACCTATTGCCTCTGACTCTGTTAGCCTACAGAACCTCAATGCGTACTTCCACTAGGCAACCCCCTATGCATTAACCTATGGGATGGAAGTAGTGCTCCCCATAGAAGTTGAAATGGAATCCCTCAGAGTGTTGATAGATGCCTAGTTGGATGAAGACCATTGGGTACAAGACATGTGACACCCCCAAAATAGGTCCATTCCATCCAACCCATTCTGAGTCGCCAAATACATGGTACAGAAAACAACTACAACTTTATTACAACAATTGTCATGCAAAATACAACAACACATATGTTGTGAGTTTTAATACCAATTATGACTCATGTCCCAATTATGGACAGCACCTCACAGTGATACCTTACATAAATGTACAATCTAGAACTGTTTTAGAAATTAAAATCTTTGGAAAGTGCTCAAGGAAACCTTCGTACATGGGAGGCCATGCGTCTAGGTTATGATAGATATCATATGACCACAGAATTACCCTTAGTTGACCCAATAGACCCCAAAGAAAAACTAGAAGATTACTATCATATTCTTCCCAATGATGAGTCTTCTCTTGACATATCATTATCTCCACTGTCTCTAATTGGGTATTATACTCCAAACAAACACCAAGATTATATAGGTAGTGCTTGTAAATACACTCAGCATGTGGATGAGCACAACCCTGTCTTATGATGATACGAGGTTGTATGTCATTAGACATCTTGTATGATAGTGGCAAAACACCCTTCCAACGTTGGGTTCGCTTCACCCTATTTGATTCAACAAATATAACTACTAAATGATTACCACCGTTCTATTCCCCTGTTACCCCCGCTCAACC
The DNA here is from genome assembly GCA_020205505.1 of Panax japonicus. Classification (NCBI taxonomy): domain Eukaryota; kingdom Viridiplantae; phylum Streptophyta; class Magnoliopsida; order Apiales; family Araliaceae; genus Panax; species Panax japonicus. The sequence goes on along the minus strand of CM035107.1, from coordinate 56,011,529 downwards.
CAGCTACACTCGTATTACCTGAAACGAATTACGAAGAAAAAGGGTGAGCACAACTAGCTCAGTAAAGAATATCATGACTAAAGATAATTAAATTCTCAATAGCCTTCATCAATAATAAATCAGAGATTTATAACATATGGTAGATGATAAAACTTTTCAACCATAGTTGCAGCGGAACGAGCAATCCATTAGAAGAGTCAAATAGACCATAAAATCTATTATCTTCACTATGTTAAAAGTCCACCAACAATGTTTTATCCCTGTAACATCAATCAACAATTCATGTCCACAATCACGTGTATAACTCATAATCGTAATTGTAGTTCTAAATTCCTTTCCTCATCCAGGACAAAGATAATTTTCATCACATGTCTTTACCTGAAACATCAAAGATCATGGTTATACCAAATCACAGTTCATGTTCATAATTATACTAATAAATTCATCTTTGCATTTCGGGCCAAAGATATTCATTATCATTTCATCTTTGCACTACAGGCCAAAGATATTCATCAATAATTCATCTTTTCACTACATGCCAAAGATATTACTCAACAGTTTATATTTGCACTACATGCCAAATATATTCATCAACAGTTCATATTTGCACTACAGGCCAAATATATTAATATCTCAAAGAAATATATAATCATTTCAAATTTATATAAACAATAATTATAACCATTCTGATCAATTCACCTTTGCACTTAAGCTAAAGATATTCAATTATAAATTCAATGGTCATGATCATACCAGTCACAATTCAACTTGTCATTACTGGCCAAAGAGAACCCTAGTCATGATCATACCAATAATCTACCCATCTTTACACTCCAGTGAAAGAGAATTTCAACACCAGGGTTATAAAAATGTTATATATGATAATAAAATCAATTTAATCAATACATAGTTTTAATCTCCAGAGTAATATTCATAAATCAACTATAATTTGGTTAGAAAAAGAAACCAATTTTGTAGTGAATAGTACCCGTGAAAAGTAACTCGTGAATAGTAACTCGTGAATAATAACTCATGAATAGTAACTCATGAATAGTAACCCTTCGTGAATAGTAACTCGTGAATAGTAACTCATCAATAGTAACTCGTGAATAGTAACCCCGACATGAAAAAGTTCCAAATTTGATAAAAAATCCAACCAATATTTCGACATAATGATATTGAAGAAATAATATCATTTTTTTTAAAATAATATCCCTTACAATCCCTTAAAATCTCTTACTATCCCTTACCTCAAAAGAGCAGTACTTCTGACTGGAATAACGTTGAACGAACTTGCACCGTATAGCAACACTCAAGATATCAAAATACTCACGAGAATACACTCGATAATATAGAGAGAGAAATAGAGAGAAAACTTGTGACACCCCAAAAATAGGTATACACCACCCATTCTGAGTTGCCAAATACATGGTACATAAACCAAACTACAACTTCAATAAAACAATTGTCGTGTGAAATACGACAATACCTACTGTGAGTTTAAATACAAATATTGTCTTCTAGACAATATCCACACGCAAATAAGTCTTCATTACAATTATTCAAACACTATTTTATAGAAATAGTGAGGACTGCTAAAACATATTCCTAGAACCATCACTCCATACCCCGACTCGATCCTGCTATGTTCTCACCTCCTGAGAAGAAAAATGGAACAAAAAGGAAAGGGTGAGCTCAACTAGACCAGTAAAGAATATTATGACTAAGATAATATACAACAAAGTATCGTTAGTCTTCAACAGGGAAAAAAAAAATATAATAGACAGCAAGTTTTAGATCAACAAATGCTGCGAAAACAACAATCCATTAGAAGAGTCGCGTAGAGAATGAATTCTACTGTCTTCTAAGATTTAAAAGTCTATCATCAATATTTCATCCCTGTAACAACAATCAATATACATCTTTAATCATCTTTGCACTACAGGCCAAAGATATTCATTTGTATCACCAGTTAGTCATGTTCATCTCAACACCTGTTCATCTTTGCACTACGAGCCAAAGAGATTCATCAGTTTAATCATTCATCTTTGCACTACAGGCTAAAGATATTCATCAAGTATCACCATTAAGGACTGAGGATGATGAAAAACATTTTTAAGAACGAATCCAGTGAGATAGAAGGACAAATATTAGGGATTCGTACAACAATTTGTCCAAGATCAATAATACTTCATAACAACTGATTTTGAAGCAGAACTCAAAAATAACGATCGAAACATGGATACAATCAAAGATAGTAGCCAAAATAGATATTTTGGACAAAAAGAAGAAATTTCATTTTTCGATTAATAGTGTCGTATTCGTGAATAGTGTCGTATACGTGAATGGTGTCGTACACGTGAATAGTAACTCTGACACCAAAAGATAAAAATTTCACAAAAAACATCATCACGCTTTGTAAATAGTACTCGTGAATAGTAACTCATGAATAGTAACTCCGACATGAAAAAGTTCCAAATTGATAAAAAGTTCAGAACAATATTTCGGCATAATGATATTGAAGAAGATAATATCATTTAATAAGAAACAACATCCCTTACCTCAAAATAACTGTACTTTTGACTGAATTTCGGTATAGTGCTGATAGAAACTCGCACCGTATAGCAACACTCAAAGTATACTCACAAGAATATGCTCGATAATATAGAGAGAGAAAGAGAGAAAACTTTGTTTCTGGTGTGATTTTCAATTCTAACTTAGCCCTCTATTTATAGGAAAATGTTAGAACGCCAAAGGAGACTGAATTAATAAAATATTAATATTTACCAAATATTCAAGCCCACCACCAAGGAAATCTGATTTCAGCCACCAAGCACATGTTAAAGATGCTCACCAACCTTTGAAAAACGTTTTTCTTGAAAATAATAATCAAAACTTCCAAAAATCAATTATTTCAGAATTCTAGAACTTCAATAATTCACAATAAATAGCCCTTTTATTAGAAAATTTAAATCTCACGACTTTGTATACGAATTTCAATTCTCTACAACTTTACAGAAGAAAAGTTTTTCAAATTCCAAACAGAAATAATCCAAAATCCACAAACGGGCGATTTTACAGTCTATAATCAAAATTCGGTCAAGAATTGTGTCCACCGACACACAAAACATGTGTTAAACATTTAATTCCACAAAAATACTCTTCCTCCTCATATACTCATATATCCCACATTCATTGTAAAAATATCACTGCTAATATATTATTAAAATAATAAATTTAAATGAATTATTTTATCAAAAAAATATAAAATATTAATTTTCAACAATTGTCACATTAAAAATTTTCTCCATCTATATCCACATAAAATGAATATTTTCTTTATCATAATAATCAAAAATTAATTATTTAAAAATAATATTACAGAATCATAGTACTGACAACCACGTCGTTCCCAGGATAGAGGGGGTTTTTCGATAAGGATTTCTCCTTACTGGCGCGCAATTAGGTGACCAAACCTATCCTTAGACAGAACTTTCTAGACATTGCCAATAATGTTATCTGATAATATTATTCAAATAATATGGATTATTGATCTTATAATGGAAAATAATGTGCAGTGACAATTATTGAAACAATAATAATATAAATATCAACGCAGCAATTATTGAATCAATAAAATAAAATAATGAACAGTAATTACTGTAACAATTATTGAGTAGTGTCTTCTTACGTACGAATCAATAATTCAATAATAATGTGCAATACCCTGGGCCATTGTGCAACCATGCATATTACTGTATTTTAACCACCAGGTAACCCAACAGTGTTAACGGTAATAATTTACGCCGTTATTTATAAAACTTAATCTTTGTCGTTTTCTTTCATCCAACCATTTTTCGTTATGGGGCCCACAAATGACTGCACCGTCGTACGGAGATTCCCAACAAAAAGAATATTCCATAACCACTTGCTTATTTTGTAAACTTTGCACATTTTATCTTATTAATTTAGAATAATGAATAAAGGAAAATTTAATTTATTTATAATAAGTTGGGGTCTTACAAAACTATAGTTTCTGGTGTGTTTTTCAATTCTAACCTAAGCACCCTATTTAATATAATATTAATATAATATATATTAAATTCCTGCGCACACTAAATCCGATCCAACATCAGCCACCAATAGTCAACTAAATAGAAAAAAACGTTTTTGTTATTAAAAATAATTAAAACTTTCAAAAATTAATTATTTCGGAACTTCGGAACTTCAATAATTCATAATAAATAACTCTTTTATCAGAAAATTCGAATCTCGCGAATTTTTATAGGAAATTCAATTCTCTACAACTTTGCAAAAGAAAGTTTTTCCAAATTTCAAACAAAAATTGACCGAAATCCATAAACGGCCGATTTTACAGACTATAATCAAATTTCAGTAAAAAAAATGGGGTCTACCGACATGTTTAACATGTTTTAAACATCTTTTACAACAAAAATACTCTTCCTCCTCATATACTCATATATCTCACATTCATAGTAAAAATATCACCATTATTATATTATTAAAATTTAATAATATATTAAAATGAATTATTTTATCAGAAAAAGATAAAATATTAATTTTTAACAATTGTCATATTAAAAATTTTCTCCATCTATATCCACATAAAATCAATATTTTTCTTATCGTATAAATTAATAATTAATTATTCACAAATAATATTACAGAATCACAATAATGACAATCAGGCCGTTCCCAGGAAAGAGGGGGCTTTCCAATAAGAATTTCTCCTTACTGGCGTGCAATTAGGTGACCAAACCTCTCCTTAGACAGAACTTTCTAGACATTGCCAATAATGTTATCTAATAATATTATTCAGATAATATGAATTATTGCTCCGATAATAGAAAATATTGTGTAGTGACAATTATTGAAACAACAGTAATATAGAATATCAATGAACCAATTATTGACTCATTAAAATAAAATACTGAACAGTAATTACTGTAACAACTATTGAGTAGTGCCTTCTTACGTAAGAATCAATAATTGGTGCAATACCGTGTACTACTGTACAACAACGCGTATTACTATGTTTTAACCACTAGGTGTTCCAAAAGTATTAATGGTAACAACTACGCCGTTATTTATAAACAACTCATACTTGTCATTTTCTTCATCCAATTGCTTTCCGTTATGGGGCCCACACAAGGCTGCGCCGTGGTACGAATATTCCCCGACAGCTAGAATATTCCACGACCAAACGAATATTCTCCGAGAACAATGAGTATTTTATAACCATTTGTTTATTTTGAAAAAAATTCATATATCACCCTTAACTTTAAATTTTATCAATTTAACCATTTATTGAATAGTAATTATAAGAAAATTGAATACTTTTATTTCATAAAATTCGGGGTCTTTCAAGACATGTATCACCAATTGTCTCTGATAGACGAAAGGTGAACCGCGGCTATCTTTCATGGTCAGTTATATCAGCAAAGGATCGCCAGATCCTACAATAAAAAAGTCCGGCTACGGTAGTTTAAACAACATGACTTGGTTTTGAAGAAGATCCTTGACAACCAAGATCAATCTAAGGAAAAATTTGCTCCTAACTGGGAAGGCCCGTTTGTTGTCAAGGAAGTATTGACAGGAGGCGCTCTCAGATTGCAAGGAATGGATGGCGATGAATTTCCACAACTCATCAACTCAGACACCGTGAAACGGTACTATGTCTGAAGTAATTTGCAAACACCTTGGTGCGGAACCATCAGATCACCAGTCATTTCGGTTCTTTAACCCTTTACCACATACAACTTTTCTACACTTTGCCCCACAGGGAAACATACTTTTCAAGCCAGCATCCTGGCTCTCCTTTGCGTTCCTACGACTTAGGTCATCCCACCGCTGATTGAACCTCTTGCGTTTGAAGTTTGGTTACCCATAAATGGGATCAAACTTCCCATAACTACAGTTTATCCTCAACCTAGGATTAAACTTTCTCCTCCCCGCACTCTGACCTGAACATGGGATTACGCTTTTCATCTCGCCTTGAGGGGCGAACTACGTCGACCTGATCTCCTCTTCAATAAGAATACGTAGGCAACCATTTCATATGGCCCAGTCGCAATAAAATAAAAACAACAAAAACATTTCTACCCTTATAAAAACAAAAACAACCAAAAACATTCCTACACCATTTCAGCCATATACAATGTTGAACCTCTTACACTAGGTTCGAACTACGAAGACTTGATCTCCTCTTCAATAGGAGTACATAGGAAGCAATTCATGGTTCAGTCTCACCCCCTACCAAAACACAAACCATTGTCAACTGGTACTGGGATCATCCTTCAAACCATTATATTTCATTCGGATTCAGACCAAAGGGATGGAATTACCTAAACTCCTCTCAAATAGGACATTCGGCGACCATCTAAGCTGCGGTCATACCTTGAAGAGCAACACCAATCCATAAGAGGTGGAATTAACTAGGTTTCTCCAAAATAGAATTACTGACAACCATCTGTGGTGTGGTCGATCTCAGAGAGGAAAGCCACACTCCTCTCCACATTTTTATTTAGAAACCAGTCCCAAGACACCAAAGATGGTAGGGATACATACAGATCGATGATCCATTCTGAACTATCCAGCGATAACTCAATGTCCATCCACCTAGGAGGAATGCAGAATACATCAAGACCACAAGCCCTGAAGCAGCAGGCAAAATATCAAGTAAGTAGCAAAGCATATCTAAAAGGGAAGTGATCCAAAAATATATTTCCCTGTCATATATATAATGTTGTTTGATATATACAATGTAAACTGTACAAGAGAAAATGGCTAAGCTAGTCTGTGCAGGAAAATACAAATCCATCTACAAATCAGCGTGTATGCGAGCTAACAAGCCCAACATGGCGTCCATCTCGGAAGATGGAGATAAAGATGTGGTCTCCTATATGAGGACATCCACACGACCCAACAGATCTGCAGCCATCTGCATGGTGACCATATGATCATAAATATATGCGCTCATCTCTGCGATCATGCCAGCGGTAAGGGACCTCACGGAAGTACTATCTGTCACGGCTACATCCAGGGCAGATATAGCACTATCCCGCTCAACTATCACTGCATCTCTGGCTGATCTGGCCTCATCCCGCTCAACATCAGCGACATCTCTGTGAGCTAATGCCTCGTCTCCCTCTAATAGAGCTGCGTTCCTCCCATCAAGGGCAGTCAATATCATAGATCGAGCCTGATCTCTCTCAAAGGTCATCAGATGAAGACTCTGCTCTAGGTATTGTGTCGAGTGATAAATCACAACAGTACTGGTACTAGGAGAATCCAGAAGAAATGTTGGCAACCCAGCAGCGAGCTCCTCCTCAATGTAGGAATCGATGTCCTCCATGAGCTCTACATCATTTGACTCACTATCCGGTACTGTGGATACTACCGCAGCTGATAAAATCTTTGTCTCCATCCATGCGAAATACTCTGCGGAACAACCTGGATGACTGACAAAAAAAGCAGCCGTCTCACGCTGATCCCAGCAAGCATACACACGGGATCGGTCCTCTGCTGAGAGATATCGAGAAGCTGAACGCTGACTTATCACCTCTTCGAAGGGATGAAAGTCCTGGAACTAGTCAAATCGTGACATCACGGCCAGTGGGTGATAAATAGTCACACCTCTCAAACCAGTCAGAGGGAGGTAGTCCATGCCCGGAGCATGAGTAATGAAGCTGTATGGTGAGCTAAGCCCCGAACACGATAATATACTAAAAAGATCACTTATATCTGCCAAAAATATGGACCAGGATAGAGCATCTATACACTCTGATGGCTGAAAGGAGTATAACATAGCTACATCATGGGTGAAGCAATATCTATACCGTCTAAAGGTACCAATCGGTCTCAAGTGTGACATAAACCACACATACAGCATGACCGAACTCCCAGTGAACACTCCTGTCGGATAAGTGCAGCAGTAGGATGCTGACCGCAGGGTCTCTGCTACAATCATAGGTACAATGGTACGACCCTCTCTAAGAGCTCTCATAGCCATGTTGACACCAATGTCTATCTCGTCCATGTATCGTGGCATATAGACATACGACAGTATGCTCAGCAGCAGTACATAAACCCTGGCTAAATTCCAATGATCCTCCGGTGCTGTGAAATCCCTGGAATATAGTGAATAGCTATCCTCCGAGCCAAATCTGTCATACAGAAAACACTGGGATATCACATGGCTAGATGTCAGCTCATCATGTACTACTCTGCACCGTAATCCAGTGAGAGTCATGAATCGTCTACTCATGTCTCCCAAAGCCAAGTGCACGCAAGGTCTGTTTAAAGGCAGCATCGTCAATCGCGCATACTGCTCTAGAGTAGGAGTTAACTCATGGGTCCTGAATCGTAAAACCTGCCTATTCGGTGTCCAATGCTATAGCATCCCGTCTACAAACCCTATGGGAACCTGAAACATCAATAAAGTCTTGGTATACTGCAGCAAATGATCTACAGTCACCCTGTCTGGTGGTGACTCATACCACGATCGCATACCCAATGCCACCAATGATGGTGGGGTATAATCTATACGGCTAACTGTTGAAGAAGATATCTTTGACGCCCCCAAAATAGGTATACATCACCTATTCTGAGTCGCCAAATACATGGTACAAAATTTAAATACAACTTAATTATGCAACAGTCGTGTAAAATACGACTAAACATATGTTGTGAGTTTTAATACAAATATTGTCATCTAGACAATATACAAACTCAATGGGGTCCTCATTACATTTATTGTCACACTATTTAACAGAATGGTGAGGACTACTAATACTATCATCTGGTCCATCAATCCGTTCTCTGACTCGTCCCAGCTATATTCTCATTTCCTGAAGAGAACATTGAAAGAAAGTGTGAGCTCAACTAGACCAGTAAGAAATATTATGACTAAGATAATGCAGAATAAATTATCATTAGCCTTCAACAGTGTTAAACTGATAAAATATAACAAACATCAAGTGTAACTGCAGCGGAACAAGCAATCCATTAGAAGAGTCAAGTAGAGAATAAAATCTACTAACTTCTATGATTTAAAAGGTTTTTCATGACTTTTATCGCTGAGACTCAGCTTAATAAATAATCCACATCATCGAATCACCCATGCACTACGGCCAAGGATATTCTTTAGTATCACGACCACAAATTATCCATGCACTACAGCTAAGGACATTTGTATATTCATTAATGGTCATGATCATGCCAACAACTGTCCATTAATGCACTACAGGCCAATGATAACTTTTACCACATCATTTGCAACATTACGGTCATGATTACACCGAATAATCCTGGTCATAATCATACCAAGTCCATCTATGCACTACAGGCCACAGATGACTTTCAACATAATATAAACATGAGGATGATGACAATGATATAAGAATTCAATAAAAACAAGTTCAAGAATTAATTTATCTGTGAACTAATAACGTCTAAATTGTCAACATAATATTGCTTTGTAGAGTAAAATTCAAGAATGCTCAGAAGAATATTTCAATGAAAAGATATTGGATGAAGCGCAAATATCAAGGATATTCCACTAATTTCATGGAGTATAGAAGTCAAAACTTTAACCAACTGAGTATAATATAACAAAAGAAAACACCATGCATGTGGTACTTCGCATAGACAGGTTATTCCAATAGAATAATAAGTAACGGAACCAGGTCAGGCGAAATTCGCACTAGTAGGATGTTCCTACAGAATAATACAGACAGAACCAGGTCCGGCGTAAAACGTACAGACATGATATTCCAACAGAATAATAATAAAGACGGAATAATAGAAGAATGTCACCAAGTATAGGGTAGTCCGCGTATACTGGTTATTCCAGCAGAATAATAAAGAATGGAATAACAGAAGTTCTCTTCATGAATACAAAAGAAATAATACCCCTTACCGTAAAAGAAACTGAATATAAGAGTAAGGAAGTAACAGAATACTTTTCTTATTTCTCTCTATAATTTCTCTCTCTAGAGTTTCAGTGAATTCGTAAGAAATAATGAAGGAATGAGCTTCTATTTATAGAAAAATGGATTGCATAATAACTAACTCATGAACGGTCCAGATTGATTTACTTTAATCTGACGGTCCATATTTAAAGCAAAATTTTTTAAATAAAATATAATATATTCTATTTATAACCTAATAAAATAAATAACTTTATAAAAGATTTTACTATGTAAACACTATGCAGGCACTATGCAAACATTATCCATAATAAAATATAATATATTCTAATTATTGTCTAATAAAATAGATAACTTTATAAAAGTATTCTGTTTTATATAAAAAGATTTTCTATTTTATTTCATTAATAATACCAATAAAACAAAATTGATTGACTTATCACATAAGCATCAATAATCAATACTGTGTGCTACTATGCAACTACGTGTATTACTGTACTTTTAACACCGGGTGTTTCAACAGTTAACGGTAAAACTTCCGCCGTTATTTTCATAAAGTATTTTTTGTCATTTTCTCAATCTGACAATAATTCCGTTGTGGGGTCCACCAATGATTGTGCCGTTGTACGAATATTCCCTGTTAAAATGAATATTCCCCCGACCAATCGAATATTATATAACAACTTCTATACTTTACAAAATTTATAAATATTATCCACAACTATAACATTATATCAAATTTACTCTATAATATTCAAAAATGATATTTATAGAAAATTCATCTTTATTTATAAAAGTGGGAGTCTTACAACCTCCCCTTCTTATGAAATTTTGACCTCGAAATTAGGGTACGTACCTGGTATGTCGAAGAGGTAAGAGATACCTTGATTTCATTTCAGATTCTAACTCCCAAGTCATTTCCTCAACATCGTGGTTTCTCCACAAAACTTTGACTTGAGGTATAACCTTGGAGCGTAGAATATGTTCCTTCTTATCCAAGATTTGAACAGGAACCTCTTCATACGTCAAATCTTCCACTATTTTGTTCGGTTCTAACTCAATAATGTGGTTCGGGTCTTTCACATATTTACGTAACATGGATATGTGAAAAACGTTATGAACACGAGACATACTTGGCGGTAAAGCGAGTCTATAGGCCACAGTTCCTAGTCGATCGAGGATTAAAAATGGGCCGATGAATCGAGGATTGAATTTTCCTCTCTTTCCAAATCTCGTAACTCCTTTCCATGGAGAACAACGTAACAACACATGATCTCCTATATCGAATTCCACGTTCTTTCGATGAAGATCAGCATAACTCTTTTATCGATCTTGTGAGGTTTTTATACATTGTCAGATCATTTGAATCTTTTCTGTAGTCATACGTACCAACTCCGGTCCCAACAACGTTGCTTCTCCCACCTCATCCCAGCATATTGGAGAACGACACTTTCTTCTATACAACGCCTCAAATGTAGCCATGCCAATACTTGCTTGATAACTATTGTTGTAGGAAAACTCCACCAATGATAAGAACTTAACCCAACTTCCCTTGAAGTCAAGGACACATAGTCTTAATAAATCTTCAAGAGTTTGAATAGTCCTCTTCGGCTGCCCATCCGTCGAGGATGATATGCGGAGCTAAATCGTAAATCTGTGCCCATAGCTTTCTACAAACTAACCCAAAATCGTAAAGTGAATCTTGGGTCTCAATCAGAAACTATGGATACTGGCATACCATACAGTCTTACAATCTCGTTTATGTACATACGAGCAAGATGTTCAACTGTATAAGTTTCTCGTATCGATAAGAAATGAGCAGACTTGGTCAATCTATCAATAATGACCCAAATAGCATCTATACCTTGAGAAACCTTAGGAAGACCGGTAACGAAATTCATGGTAATGTGCTCCCACTTCCATTCTGGAATTTCAAGTGGTTTCAATGGACCTTTTAGTACTTGATGCTCCGCTTTAACTCGTTGACAAGTTAGACACCTTAAGATAAACAGCGTTATATCTCTCTTTATATTGTTCCACCAAAATGTATGACGAATATCATGATACATTTTGGTACTCCCAGGATGGATTGCAAACGGTGTATTGTGCGCCTCCATCATGATTTTATACTTTAAATCAGGGTCGTTAGGAACACAAAGTCTGAATTTGACTCGAAGTATTCCTTCTTCATCAATTCTTGCTTTCGGCATAGCACCTTCTTGCACTTTCTTCCTCATACGCATCAGCTCCAGGTCTGTAGCTTAAGCAGCTTTAACTTTATCAATTAAAGTCAATTCTACTCGTATATTCTTTGTCATCACATGGGTCCCTGGAGTCTTTAACTCTATCTCCATCATTTGCAAGTCACACAAAATGGGCCTTTGTGTTGACAATATCGCACTCGTACTTTCATATGATCTTCTACTCAATGTGTTAGCTACAACGTTCACTTTTCCAAGATGGTATTGAATGGTATGATCATAATCTTTAAACAGTTCAAGCCAACGTCGTTATCGCATGTTGGGTTCCTTTTGAGTGAAGAAATATTTGAGGTTTTTATGTTCCGTAAAGATCTCCACCTTCTCCCCATACAAGTAATGCCTCCAAATTTTAAGTGCGAAGACAACAGCTGCTAACTCTAGGTCATAAGTAGGATAATTTCTCTCATATTCTATGAGTTTTCTTGAGGCATAGGCTATGAATTTCCCATGTTACATGAGAACACATCCCAACCCTTTGCCTGAAGCATCACTGTAGATGACAAATCCCTCCGAGGCAGATGGTATTGTCAGAACAGGTGCTGAAATGAGTCTCCTCTTGAGTTCTTGAAAACTCTTCTCTCATTCTTCGCTCCAACCGAACTTTGTATATTTCTGAGTCAGCTGAGTTAATGGAGTAGCTATTCGAGAAAATCCTTCCACGAATCTCCGATAATAACCAGCTAAACCAAGAAAGCTACGTACTTCGGTCACTGATTTAGGTTGCTCCCAGCTTTGAATTACTTCAATCTTTGTCGGGTCAACAGATATTCCATGACTTGATACTACGTGCCCAAGGAATGCTACTTCCTCAAGCCAGAACTCACATTTCTTCAACTTGGCATAAAGCTTGTATTCACGAAGCTTTTGGAGTGTCAGCCTCAAGTGTTGCTCATGATCTTCACGACTTTTGGAATAAATAAGGATGTCATCAATAAAGACGACCATAAATTGATTCAAATATTCCTTGAATACTCGGTTCATCATATCCATGAAGGCAGCATGAGCATTAGTCAATCTAAATAACATGACTAAGAATTCATAATGCCCGTACCGAGTTCTGAAAACCTTCTTTGGAATGTCATCGGTTCTAATCTTCAATTGGTGATATCCAGAATGAAGATCAATCTTTGAAAAGAATTTGGCTCCTTGCAACTGGTCAAACAGGTCATCAATACGTGGCAATGGGTACCTATTTTTGATGGTGACATGATTCAACTCTCGATAATCAATACAAAGTCACATACTCCCATCTTTCTTCTTCACGAATAGAACAAGAGCACCCCAGGGAGACGTACTAGGACGAATGAAATCAATGTCTAACAATTCCTGTAATTGGGTCTTTAACTCCTGAAGTTCAATAGGAGCCATTCGATATGGTGCTTTGGAAATGGGTTTTGAACCAGGTTTAAGGTTGATACAAAATTCAATTTCACGCTCAGGGGGTAGGCCAGGAAGTTCTTTAGGGAATACGTCAGGAAATTTAATAACAATAGAAATATCGTTCAAAACTGACATATTTTTATTTAAATCTGTGACATGAGCTAAGAAAGCTTGACATCCGTTTTTTAATAAACGAATAGCTTTATGGCTTGAAATGACCGTGATAGATTTTAATGGTTTGGTTGCTTGAATTCGCATAATAGGTTGATTAGGAATATGAAAACTAACAACCTTACGAAAACAATCAATTTTTGCATTATGAGTATTTAACCAATCAATCCCTAGAATTACGTCAAACGCAAGTATTTTAAAAGAAATAAGATCGACAGGTAATGTACAGTTACCGATTTGAACTAAACAAGACTTATAAATAGTGGATGTAATGAAGGTTTCTCCCAACGGAGTTTCCACAGATAAGTCAAAATCTAATTTCGCCGGAGTCAAATTTAATCGTTGAGCGCAAGTAGGAGAAATAAAAGAATGGGTAGAACCGGTATCAAATAAAGTATAGACTTCACTAGAGTTCATGATAAGCTTACCCGTGATGACCTCATTCTGGTTCCTTGCTTTCTAGGAGGACACAACAAACGCTCGCCCTTGCACTACCGGCTTTAACTTTTCTGGGACGGCCTTTGGTGCCTCCATCCTAGTTGAACTTGTCTTCGATGAACGACAAAATCGGGCTAAGTGACCTTCTCTTCTATAATTATAACATGCTTTGGACGACATCGCGCAGTTTGGACTGATGTGTCCCTCCCCTCCGCATTTGAAGCATATGATAGGTGGTCTTTCTCCTTCCTTAACAACGGGTGTTGGTGCTGACATCTTTCCATCATTGTTGAATCTCCTCTTCTTGAAATGTCCATTCTTATTGTTTTGGCCTTGATTACCACTGAAGTGGTTACCACTTCTGGCCTGTTGATTACCTCCACGCTTGTTGTCAACGCTTCGATGACTGCTCTCATTGGTATTATCATTTTATCGGCTGCTCTCTTTTGGTTGTGTTAACTCGTTATCGTGCTCTACTAACTGAGCCATATTTACAACATCTGAATACAAACACAGTTATGAGAAATAAGATGTTGATGTATCTCCTTCTTTAAACCTCTTAAAAACATTCGCGTCATTCTCTCTTCATTATCCACCAAGTGGGATGCAAACAGGGATAACTCGGCAAACTTTGCTTTGTACTGCGACACGGTCATATTATTCTGTTCCAACTTGATGAACTCCACCTCCTTCATATGATAAATACTTTCGGGAAAGTACTTGTCGTTGAATATTTCTTGGGACTTCTCCCAATACATTTTTAATGCGGCAGGTTGAGTACGATTTACTGATTCCCACTAGTAATCTGCCTCTCCTTGCAACATAAATGCGGCAAAGGGAACCTTTTGCTCCTCAGAGCATCCCAAGACATCAAATATCTTGGTGATATGCTTTATCCATGCTTCTGCCTTAAGTGGTTTTGGCTCTCCAATAAACTCTAGAGGTCCCAGTTCCATGAACTGTTTAGCAGTGACCGTCTGAGAGTTTCCAGTGTTTCCACCTACATTTTGGATAGGAGCCTCTCTCGTCTGCTATTGCATGAATTGCATAAAGCATCTGAACATTCCATCATTGATCATTTGGTCAGTGTTGTTGTTTGCATGAGGATTGTCGCCTTCCTGATGCACATTATCCTGATTATTGATATGTGGCTAATCAACGGTCGCCTGTGCTCCATTGTTATTCTCAACATTCTCAGATGTCATTTTCAGATACTGCCACAAAATAAAATGTTAATTGACATGTAACATATTATTCCTATATTCCGACCGACCAATTAAATACCAAAAAAAACGTAGGTAGGTCATACTAGCGAAGTAATTCCCCGTCTTTCCCCTCCTATTTCTAGCCTCACATCTTAGCCAGGGATCATATCCCTAAGCTTTGATACCAACTGTGACGCCCCAAAAATAGGTATACATCACATATTCTGAGTCGCCAAATACATGGTACAAAATTCAAATACAACTTAATTATACAACAGTCGTGTAAAATATGACTAAACATATGTTGTGAGTTTTAATACAAATATTATCATCTAGACAATATAAAAACTTAATGGGGTACTCATTACATTTATTTTCACACTATTTAACAGAATAGTGACAACTACTAATACTATCATCTGGTCCATCACTCCGTTCCCCGATTCGTCACAGCTATATTCTCATTTCCTGAAGAAAACAGTGAACGAAAGGGTGAGCTCAACTAGCCCAGTAAGAAATATTATGACTAAGATAGTGCAGAATAAATTATCATTAGCCTTTAACAGTGTTAAACTGATAAAATATAACAAACATCAATTTTAACTGCAGCGGAACAAATAATCCATTAGAAGAGTCGAGTAGAGAATAAAATCTATTATCTTCTATGATTTAAAAGGTTTTTCATTACTTTTATCGCTGAGACTCAGCTTAATAAATAATCCACATCATCGAATCACCCCTGCACTACGGCCAAGGATATTCTTTAGTATCACGAACACAAATTATCCATGCACTACAACCAAGGACATTTGTGTATTCATTAATGGTCATGATCATGCCAACAACTATCCATCAATACAATACGGGCCAATGATGATTTTTACCACATCATTTGTAACATTACGGTCATGATTACACCGAATAATCCCTGGTCATAATCATACCAAGTCCATCTATGCACTACAGGCCACGGATGACTTTCAACATAATATAAACATGAAGATGATGACAATGATATAAGAATTCAATAAAACAAGTTCAAGAATTAATTTATCTAGGAACTAATAACGTCCAAATTATCAACATGATACTACTTTGTAGAGTAAAATTCAAGAATGCTCAGAAGAATATTTCAATGAAAAGATACTGGATAAAGCGCAAATATCAAGGATATTCCATTAATTTCATGGAGTATAGAAGTCAAAACTTTAACCAAATTAGTATAATAACGAATG
This sequence comes from Panax japonicus, assembly GCA_020205505.1. Classification (NCBI taxonomy): domain Eukaryota; kingdom Viridiplantae; phylum Streptophyta; class Magnoliopsida; order Apiales; family Araliaceae; genus Panax; species Panax japonicus. Next base: position 55,994,889 of record CM035107.1, on the reverse strand, counting down.
GAATAACAAAAGAAATCACCATGCATGCGGTACTTCGTATAGACATGTTATTCCAATAGAATAATAAGTAACAGAACCAGGTCAGGCGAAATTCGCACCAACAGGATGTTCCAACAAAATAATACAGACGGAACCAAGTCCGGCGTAAAATGCACAGACAGGATATTCTAACAGAATAATAATAAAGACGGAACCAGGTCCGGCGTAAAACGTACATACAGGATATTTCAACAGAATAATAATAAAGATGAAACCAGGTCCAGCGTAAAATGCACAGAAAGGATATTCCAACAGAATAATAATAAAGACGGAATAATAGAAGAATGTCACCAAGTATAGGGTAGTCCGCATATACTGGTTATTCCAGCAGAATAATAAAGAATGGAATCACAGAAGTTTTCTTCATGAATAAAAAAAAATAATACCACTTACCGTAAAAGATATTGAATATAAGAGTAGGGAAGTAGCAAAATACTTTTCTTATTTCTCTCTATAATTTCTCTCTCTAGAGTTTCAGTAAATTCATAAGAAATAATGAAGGAATGAGCTTCTATTTATAGAAAAATGGACTGCATAGTAACTAACTCATGAACGATCCAGATTGATTTACTTTAATCTGACGGTCCATATTTAAAGCAAAATCTTTTAAATAAAATATAATATATTCTATTTATAACTAATAAAACGAATAACTTTATAAAAGAATTTATTATGCAAACACTTTGCAGGCACTATGCAAACACTATGCATAATAAAATATAATATATTCTAATTATTGTCTAATAAAATAGATAACTTTATAAAAGTATTATGTTTTATATAAAAAGATTTTCTGTTTTATTACATTAAAAATACCAATAAAACAAAACTGAGTGACTTATCACATAAGCATCAATAATCAATACCGTGTGCTACTGTGCAACTACGCGTATTACTGTACGTTTAACACTGGGTGTTTTAACAGTTAACGATAAAACTTCCGTCGTTATTTTTATAAAGTATTTTATTGTTATTTTCTCAATTCGACAATAATTCCATTGTGGGGTCCACCAATGATTGTACTGTTGTACGAATATTCCCTATTAAAATGAATATTCCCCGACCAATCGAATATTATATAACAACTTGCGTACTTTGCAAAATTTATAAATATTACCCACAACTATAACATTATATCAAATTTACTGCATAATATTCAAAAATGATATTTATAGAAAATTCATCTTTATTTATAAAAGTTGGGGTCTTACAATATCTGTGTGGGCCGTGTCATAAGACCATCCAGGGGTCAATGCCAAATATCTCTAGACATACATACATATGCATAACATGATACATGCATAGCAGATAATAGATGGCAATATGATATAGGGATTGGAAAAACTGTGCATACATTCCTAAGTATATCAACATCTAATACATCATCTCTGTACAACTACAAATACAGGGAAATGGGGCACAGACGCCCTACTACTAACAGAGGCCTATCAAAAGATATAGCGAGAATGGGGTACAGCCAGCCAATATCTAACAGAGGCCTATCAAAAGATATAACGAGAATACACATCAGAAGAAGACCAAGGTGTCGATGTCCACATCATCAATCCTGTCCACCTGATGTAACTCCTCCTGAGTCACTGGATCTCTATCAACAGGGATGTCAGGTCTATATAAAGGAGGATCTACGCCGGCAAAACCGAATGGGTCATCTGAGAGGCCAGCGCCTGAGCTGGAAGGAACAAATGAATCCACCTCTACTGGATCTCTGCCCAAATGCCGGATAAATATATGTGCCTGGTCCAACTGTCGGGTCGAACTATCAATCTGGGTCATATGAGTCGGATCTCGGACACAAGCAATCCAATCCGTCATCATCAAGGATCCTAGAACCATATCCCCCATAAATTGTGTGGCACGGGATTGGGCTCCAATAGTGCGAGGGGACCACCAACGTTGGAATGTCTCCTGAATGCAAGGACCTTTTGATAATGCAAAACTGTCAACCCCCAACAATGGGATGTCAGTAACGGGTGACTGGGATACAGGCCAATGCCGCCTGACAAGAGGCAAAATCGGCATACGAATCTCCTATGTGGTGCTCCTAATAGCATGTTCTCCTAAATAGAGCACCCATCCCTTCGGCTCACTCCAGTTCGAGTTGCAAAGGAGTTCTTGTAGACTGGAAAAGTAAAATTGGGAATAAAAATGCCATGCGATTGAGCAAAATAGCATGCAATCCTGGTCTTCTGAGATGAAACTTTGAGTCTGTACATCGCTCATTGGTAGTCACCTGAACACGAGGTATACCCTGCCAATGATCTCATTTGTCACAAATCACATCCGACAATACCTTGTACAGGTCCGATGCCGCCAACTCCGGGTCATTACTCTTAAAGATCAACGTGAATCCCCGACGGGGGTTACAACGTGAGTCCCCGACGAAGATTACAATGTGAGTCCCCAACAGGGGTTACAATGTATGTCCCTGACGGGGGTTACAACGTGAGTCCCAGGCGGGGGTAACAACGCATGGTCATCCGTTAACACATAAATCAGCGAAGGTCAAACAGCCTTGACATCATGATAACCATTGGAAGCAAACCCTACAGAGCATCAAAAACCATCCCATGACCAGCCGCTGCTACACACATCAGTGATAATCTCAACGTGAAGCCCCGGCAGGGGATTACAATGTACATTTAAATGGTTGACACATATATCAGCGAAGGTCAAGCAACCTTGACGTTATCTCAGCCGATAGCGATTAAACCTATCAGAGATCTAGAGTTATTCGAGGATTTCATGCTCGATTACTCATATTTCCCCAGCGGATCCCCGGCTGGGGTCACAACGCAATGCTCCATTGATCTACACGACAACGGAGATCAAGCAACCTTGACAATCTACCCATAGAGTATCAGCCATTGATTCACTCATCAGCGAAGGTCAAGCAGCCTTGACAGTATATCCCACATGATTTTTTAGCCGTTGATCACATGTCAGTGAAGTACACGTCAACGAAGGTCAGACGTTCCTGACAGCATTTGCTGTTGGAAGTAAATCCAACAGAATCTTGACATATTCTGGCGATACTAACCAGGAAAGGTCAATGTTATCAAAGAGGATAGATGATGGAATATGTTATACACATCCTCAAACAGACCCAGCTTTATCCCCACAGATCTCTTACACATAAGAGATACATCTTCAGGATCAAGTCATAATCGAAGACACAGGGATTTGGTGATAACTCCAACATCAACATCCTAACAGATTCGGATTACATATCAGATCTGGTCATCATTACCAATCCCCAGTTGAAGCAACAGGGAGCCAGCAATCACACCCAGCATGTTGGGCTACAACCCCGTACGCATACATCATACATTTGCATCATGTTTCTACATACAATACCATGTTTGTCTTGTTGTGTTTCAAGTGTCTAGGATTCTTTATCCTACCCATGTATCGCCATGCATGAGTATGATAAAGAGGGGCATCTGTAGACACTCGAAATTTTCTGTACTACTGTCACTAACATTGCAGGAGGACAGATTCATCTTTTAAGAGGGAACCCTGAAAGACAATCCATATCCATACCGGATACTACCAGAAGCTCAGCATCAACCCCAAAACACACACTGGGAGTAACAATTCCAACCTCGGATATAAACCGAGGCATGCAAATCCAAGAATGGAACACACACCAGAGACGACCGATTAATCTCGAAGATAACCCCGAGGTATCCAGTCTCAGTCCCAACCATGGGAATAGCCACCAACCTTGGTGATAACCCCAAGGAATGCAGTTTCGGCGATAACCCCGAAAATGCTTGTTTCAAATGCGACCAGCTTCAATCTCGGCATTCACAACGAGATACATTGTACCAACTCGGTGATAACATCGGGAAGACAGGCACACCTCAAAGATGACAATGAGGACCTTCGACAAATACAACAATCCAATCTCAGAGAAGCCTGAGCAATGTCTGCTTTATCAGCCTAATTCGGCGATAACACCGATAAGGGGCAACATCGTCATCTCACAAATGCGATGCCACGCCACGTCGTCCCAACATCTCTACACAATGATGTCCCACAAGACTAACCAATCCCGAGTGACTATTGTGCGGGGTAACGAATGAAAGTTGAATCTTGAAGACTGGAGGGCATCGTCCCATCTTTAATGACTTTGTACAAACTCTAATCCCATGCCATCGTACAACTCTCAACAACGGTGGTCCAAAATAGGTCCTGTATACCTCAAACGGATGCCCGGATTGCACTTTTGAAAGTTCGAGTGGACATTACAGTGTCTAAGTGCACGTACTTCGAGACGACCCGACCCGACCTGAAAAACTCGGGCCCACCCAGGTTGCCTCTGGTACACCTGCAGCCCAGCCGCAGGTACACATGTGGCTAAATCGTCTATAAATAGAGGGCTTGGGCTGCCCATTTTGCAAGAAAAAATGGCGAGGAAGCCCTGCCCAATTTGCTCTGTACTCACCCCATGCAGTGTACTTTCTCATTTTAAACACATGTGAGCTCATATATAGCCTCTTTTGTACCTACAAAAGCCAGTGTTTACCCACTCTAAAGATATAGAAGTCTTCTTTGGCAGTCAATAGTAAGCCTTCTCACACACTTTAGAGTCTTTCTCTTCATCTCTACACACACCCTTCTTCACGTTGAGAGTCGTGTTGCGCGCATTTTCCCAAACTTTGGTCTGTGGTTTTGTTTCAGCTTGTATATATATATATATATATGACCTGTGTGTCGAACTTTGTTCGATGAGCCTAGACTTCGGTCTAATGCGTTTACTGCTTTAATATTTATATACTTATATATATTAATTGTGTGTCGAACTCTGTTCGATGAGCCTGGATTTTATATCCGGTGTGTTTACTCGCTTTTATATATATATAAATTATTGTTGAACTTAGTTCGATGAGCCTGGATTTTACATCCAGTGCGTTTATTGTTTTTACATATATATATATATATATATATATATATATATATATATATATATATATATATATATATTCGTCCTGCCTAGAGTTTCCTTCGTGGCAGTTGATCGCTTTTACAGCTTTATTTATATTTCGTCCCGTCTGGAGTTTCCTTCGTGGCGGTTGACCGTATTTACAGCTTTATCCACGTTCCATCCCGCCTGGAGTTTCCTCCGTGGCGGTTGATAGCTTTTACAGCTTTATTATATTTCTGATCCCCCATGGAGGTGCTTCGTGATTGGTGATCCTATCTGTATATATATATTTACAGTTTTAATATATATACCTGCTTACTACTTTCATACAAATTGCAGTATCATGTGCGCCTAGGAATCATGTGATCACAGATTCAGCCTATTGGATCTAGATTCAGTTCCCGTGATGGACATTTTCAGTTGTAAGCAGCTTGTAAATTATTCTACAGTGTCTGAATTTCTTCAGATGGTTTTCATACCCACGAGGAAGTTGGCATTATTTTGTACATTATTTTCGTACGATGCCTCGCATCTGCTAAATAAAATCAATAAAGCCGAACACTTAATAAAATGGGAGTGTAAAAGGTCTCAATTAATATTGAACATTAGGGTTTAAAAAACCTCTTTTATAAAACATCACTGCCATATCTTGCTTAAAATTGAATTTTTACATAAATTCAAACCATATGTATATAGGTGCGAACGAGGCCTCGCACTACTTCCAAATAATTGCACATTAACCCACACACACACATTCAGATAATAGTTTCTTGAAAAGAGGCAGTCACCATGGTAACACGGATGTCGGGGGGTGCCTAACACTTTCCCCCCGCATAACCAAGTCCCAGACCCTAATGAATCTCGGTTTCACCGACCCATTTAGCAGTGTCACATCACTGGGTCAATGTGCAAACCTTTTCTTGGTTGTGTTGGTACAACCATTGAAAAAACCAACTGGAGACTCTTAACAGTCCTATCGTCGACATTATACATGTCGGACCTTTTTCACTTGTTTTTTCAAACAAATCTCACCTAAAATGAGAACACCAAAGAACATGTAACGGAAAGGGACATCTAAAAATCCCAACGTCGACATTACCCAACTTTGAATTTTGTGAAAGTTTCCTATCCTTCTCATATTTTATTTGAGAAGGTTATTGTTGAAATGAAAGTTATCCATTTAAGCTTGAACTTTATTTCCAAGCATGATACTAAGTGGTTTAATTACCTTACAATTATTCCACATTGAAATTATTGACATTCGCACTTAGTGCACTTAAGTTCGTATAGTCTTGGACTTGTACTTCATTTAAAGTGCTATAATTCTTAAACGTGTCAGATAGAGTCTGAACCTTTGTTTTGCAGACAAGTATATAAAGTTTTATAAAAGCTATCCAAACCAATTGATGGTAAAGATTCTGAGACTGAAAGAACACCCTTTCTATGATAGGGGAGTACCCCAGGTATCTATTATATGATACAAAGAACATATTTAAATGTTATGCATATACATGGTGTACGCGAGGCTGATCCCCTTAAGTACTTATTATGTAGTCAGTAACCAAAGGGTTAATTAGTTATTGATTCCATTGGAGTGTTATAGTTCAATGTCTACTTGACTATTAATTATTCTAAAAGCAATCATTATCTTTTCTTCTAATATTCATATTTTTGAATCCTTTAGATATTCATATTGTTGAATTCTTTGTCAGATATTTTCCATTCATCATGATATACCTTTATTGTTGTATTTACACTTGCTGAGCAAACTTGTTGCTCATCCTTGCTATATCATGAATTATATTGCAGCTAAGCCTGAGACCTCAGGAAAGGACAACTGTAAAGGAAAGATGTAGGATAGTCGCCAGGAGCAGACTTTACTATATGCCTAGTTAAAATTATTATTATGTAATGTGAACCTTATTTATTATTTTAGGGTATGTTTGTATGATTGTATTAAAGGTTATCGAATCTTGGGACTAGTAACACCTTTTGAATGAACAACGTACGTTTATTATTTCTGCATTTTAGTTATCGTATATTGTTTAGAAGTGGATGTTTGTATTTTTTTATGATGACCGAACCGGGGTCAGAGGGCCCAATTTTGGGGGCGTCACAATTAGCACACAAGCTTTGACAAAATAACTAAATGAGCTGTATAAAATAATGGTAGTGGAATTTATGGTCTCACGAAGAAAATTAAACCCACTTGTACAAGTTTTAACAAAATTTGTTCAATAATAGAGTTGTGGTCCATACTACTTTAGGAAAAGTAGAGTGTCGGTAAGTCCTGTCAAACTTACTTTTGTAAAAAGAAAATAATTGAACAAATATCTACATATCATACTTATCTTTAATCAACACCCTTTTCAATCCTTGAACCATTATTCACAATTATTAACATAGACTCACAATACTGCCAACTGGTTTCATTATATCATATCAAATAATATGAGTTACTTTGCAAGAACTACTGTGGCAATTATTGAATAAAATACTGAGTGACTTCTTACATAATTAAGAATCAATAATATGAATCACTGTGCAATAACTACTGTGGTAATTATTGAATGAAATACATAGTGACTTCTTACATAAGAATCAATTATATGAATCATTGTACAATACCGTGTGCTATTGAGGAATATCGTGTGCTACTGAGGAATATCGTGTACTACTGTGGAATCACACGTATTATTGTATTTTAAACACCATTATTTCAATAGTTAACGGTAAAAGTTTTGTCATTAATTTTAAAAAAGGTTATTTATGTTGATTTCCCTATCCGACAGTTATTCTGTTATAGGGCCCACAAATGATTGGTTAATTCAGCACCGTCGTATGAATATTTCCCGACAAAAAAATACTTCTTGACCAAATGAATATTTTATGACAATTTGTTTACTTTGTAAAATTTACACATATCACCCATAACTATAGCATTATATTAAATCAACACCTTACTATAAAAAATTAAAATTCTATTATGAGTCGAGATCAACATCAAACCATATTTATCTCGAATAACATATAAAGCAACTAATAATTCATTATTCATTCAAATTTTCTTTATTTATCGCATTATATTCCAAAACTTATAAATGAATAACAAAACTAAAGAAACACATATATGACAATTTATTTTAAAAATATCAATCCACTTTTATGGTATTATCACCATTAACCAAAACTTAACTATCATTTTAATTAATTTTAACAGAAACTAGACTTCAAATACTCCAATTTAGCATCAAAAACCACCCAAGTCGAATTTAAAATCATTAAGTTATACATTTTTAATCATTAAAGTATGTTGCTGAAAATTCTGCTATAAGAATTCTGAATCAGTCACCTCTTAAACTTCATAACAAATCATACGTTAATGTTTAACGGTTCATAATTTGTGGACATATACTCAAATTATATATGTACAGCACATCAAAAAATTACAACGATTGAACAGTCAAATTAAAAATTATAACTCACGCAATAGAGCTTTAGTAAACTGATTTGTCGGACTATGAGTCCTTCGTACCAGTTTCATTCAAACAGTCACCACAAAAAATCCACAAGGAATTTTTTGTTAATTCTAATTTCTGTGTTTAGCTTACTTCCAGGTCTTTCTTTTGATATAAAGCTCATCTCCTAACTTATTATACATGAAGAGTTATGGATTTTACAAAAATATAGTAGCAACTAAGTTTTCTGAAATTTTCAGATTTCGTTTTTCATTTGATTTCTTGATTTCTCTCATTTGATTCATGTTTATGCAAGTTTAAATCATCTAATACATACATAAATATGTACTCTTTACATAAAATTCATAAAAACTAAAATAATCAAGGTTTTGAAATACCTTTCTTGATTTCTTCTTTTATTTCTTATCCCTTCTCCTTTTCCTTCTCCTTCTTCTTTTTCTCTCTCTATTTTTCTTATTTTCCCCCATGTGTGGAAATGGGTGGGGGTATGTTATCTCTTTCCTCTGTTTTTTTTCTTCTTTCTTTTCTATTTTTCTTCCTTTTCCTCCTCTTCACCCCCCCCCCATAAGTGGGGTGTGATATGTAGGTATGTATATATATATATATATATATACTTATTTTCCTTTCCCATTTCATTTGGTTTCTGTAAGAACCCAGATTTTTAGAAATTATTAAATAAGAATTTAATGAATAAAATTCTTAAGTGTGAAATGAGTTCGAATAAAAATATTTATGTGATACGAGGTATGTAGGAATGTGTTACATAGGGTAATATGAACCATGTAATATATGATTTTTGTGATTAATAAATATATTATTTTTATATATTGTTATTGATCGCAGAGATAATTCAGTTGAGATAAAAGAAGTGGATAAAATTTCATATCGATATTAAATAGTTTATAGGATTATTTTATCATAGTAAGTGAATGACATTAATGTATAATTGTCATTTTTTTGTGTATATTATATTGAAAGAATAATAAGTGTGGAGAATGAGAGAAACTTAAGATCGAGCTTGTGAAATATGCCTTGTGTGGCACAGTGATGAGATTTATTGTCTAATAATATTAATTATTGTTATGGATAATATACTAGTATCTAGCAATTATTTGATGGTATATTGAATTATTATTATTATTGCGAGTGATAGCATGATAATAAGTATATTGGTTATAAATATTATAAGATTTATATTTATTGTCATAATTAACCATATAAACACTAATCAATTGTTATAGAGATTAATAATTGATTTACGAGGAATGAATTAATTAATACTATTAATTAATTGATAAGATAAGTAATTTATTTATAACCAAAGTTATATGGGAAGAATGGTGTACATATATTATATAACTTAGTGTACTTATTATATGACTAAGAGTTGGGCATAAATGATTTATACTTACAAGTTGTTGAGGTTTGTTTGTCCCATATTAAGTGTCCAATTGCTCTTCCTTTTCTCATTCATGTGAACTCTAGAGACTAGCCTACTCTTCCCTCATTTTCTTCAAAGTGTAGAAAATAATTTCAAGGGGAGTGGGCAACATGATGGGATTCACCAACCACTCACCAACTCTTCCTTAACCATAATACAATTCTCATTCTAGTTGGTTTGAATTAGGGAGCAAAGCTATGGACTGTGTTTTGGATTTTCTATATATAGAGCCTTATCCTTCTCCTTTCATGTTTGATAAGTTGTCTGAGAAGTGAAGTATAGAGAGTTGGGAGAATTGAGAGCAATGGGAAGATTGAGGAGTTATAGCTAGCCAATTCCAAGCATTCAAGAGGTAATCTTTCTAACATTAACGCTCTTGAGTTCTAGGTTTATAATTTCTTAGTAATATCATGAAATACTTGCTAAGTAAGTCCAAAATTGATGGCTAAAACTTGTTGCAATCCATGAATTTCTGTTAGATGTTGTTAATTTAGTTCAATACGAAATCAACGGAAATTAAACGAACCAATTTGGTTGAGAAATGAATTCGGGGTGAATGAATTCGCTAAACATTTCAAAACCAGAAACCTAAACATGAACATGAGTTTCAAATTCATATTTAAGTTAGTTAATTTTTATGTTAATTGTTGGGTATTTGGTATGTTGTAGTTTTATGAGTTACAAGCTCATAGAATCGAAAATGGACTGATTTGGATGAGTATAACTCATGTTATAAAAATTGGAAGGAGTAGAGGTCTGTAAAATCGAGAAGTACAAAACCTGGGAATCGTCTCTACCTCCCAGAGTGCAGCTGTGCTGCCCCCAAGGCCAATTGGGGCACAGCTGCACCGGGCATCAGTAACTAGCGGACTGCTCTGACTTGCTGTGGTAAATTAGGCATAACGTTTTCATACAAACTCTGATTGAGGTGATTCAAGATGATCCGGAACGAGGAAGAGTAGACCTACAACTTTTGTTCTTTATGGTTTTAAATTTGAGGTCGTTGGGAAGGTTTAAAATAGTCATCTTTGTGACTGTTACGTGATAGGAGGCGATTGGAGGGCGTTAAATGAGCACATACGCAAGTATAGTGCTCCCGGCGATAGAATATGTTATTCTAAGTAATAAAACATAAAAATACATGATATTAGACATTACATATAAGATTACCTTACTTGTAATGAAATGCTTTATTACGACTTAGTGTGTGTTTTCAAAAGAAACCTAAAGATTTTTGAAAACAAACTTTGACGAAATTGTGTACCTTTAATTTTGACCTTGATAGCATTTATATGAGGTCGAATTACGCATGATGTAAGATTCAAATTTGAATCATATGTGTGATAGATAACTTGTTTTGGTTAAAATGATTTCAAGGACGAACTCTGTTATCTTTTATAAACTAAGTTTTAAAACATGAAGTGATTATATTTTAACCTTGAAAATGTACGTAGAAACATGTACAAACAAGTATGACGTGTGATTTGAAGTTGCCTTGCATGATTGATTTAGTATGATATTGACTTTGAGAATAAAGTTTTGAGGTTTTGAAACTAAGAGGGACGAACATTAAGTACTTGTGTTCTGACCTTATGTGCAACATGATTGGACTTTTATGCCTTTAGGCATGGTAAGTACGTGCACCCTACTAGATAGACATACTATGAACTATACATGTCTTAAAGTAAGATTTCAAGTCATAAACAATGCTAGTCATGTGATTACATGTAAGCATGTATATTAAAAGTTGGTTAACCTCGTTGGTGGTCATATAGTTAGACCCTTGTTGTATGAACTTACTTAGCCGTGAAATAAATGGCAATAAAGCTATAAAGTGTAAAACAACTTAAGGTAAATGCAAGAGGCACCAAGTTTGGGCTAAGACCTCTTAACATGTGGGTTAGTTATGTGTTAACATTAATGCATTTTAAAAACCCTGATAAAACCAGAAAATAAATACTCAAGTTTGGTCTGGCCAGGGGACAGCGCAGCTGCGCCAGTCCCAAGCCTAACCTCAACGCAGCTGCGATGCAGGACAGTTTGGTCTGAACATTTTATTTGTTTTCTAATTTTGGCAACTTATTTATAGTATTATCCTAAGCTATAGTACTTGATATGGATGATACTTTAAGCCTAAGATCATGTAATGGTTATATAAAATCCAAATTTGTTAAAATTTATTAAAGTTTACAAAAGGCAAGAACTATATGAAACATTCATCTATGAGTTTGAAATGTGTAACGAACCCATAGCGAGTCACGTGTGTAATAGATTTATGAATGTTGATATTGAACATGTGTAGCTAAGGTATACCTATACATACCTAGCTCTTCTAAGAGTATGATAAGAAAGTGAAATGTAGGTGTTATGAACCTAGTTAGAGAACAATGTAATATTATTATTACATTAAGAATGTATGAAATATGTGACTAATGGATATGAATCCATGATTATATAATTGTGTAGGAATACACGCAGTGCAGATAAGCTTTAAGCAGTTAAGTCGTAGTTGATAAACAACGAATCAGACAAGTCTTTCAGTTTTTATTTGTTATATGAACTCGATAACTGTTAGTTAAGCTATATTATGTTATGCAAATGTTGATGTATATATGAAATGCATATGAGATATATATGAAATATGAAAGTTGATCTTTGATGATATGCTTGTGAAATAAACCTATATGTTTGTTATGTGACGCCCCCAAAACAGGTATACAACACCCATTCTAAGTCGCCAAATACATGGTACATAAAGCAAACTACAACTTCAATAATACAAATGTCGTGTGAAATACGACAATACATACTGTGAGTTTAAATACAAATATTGTCTTCTAGACAATATCCACATGCAAATAAGTCCTCATTACAATTATTCAAACACTATTTTACAGAAATAGTGAGGACTGCTAAAACATCTTTCTAGAAACCTCACTCCATACCCCGACTCGATCCTGCTATGTTCTCACCTCCTAAGAAGAAAAATGGAACAAAAAGTAAAGGGTGAACTCAACTAGCCCAGTAAAGAATATTATGACTAAGATAATATACAACAAATTATCGTTAGTCTTCAACAGGGAAAAAATCTGATAAAATATAATCGACAACAAGTTTTAGATCAACAAATACAGCGGAAACAGCAATCCATTAGAAGAGTCACGTAGAGGATGAATTCTACTATCTTCTAATATTTAAGAGTCCATCATCAATATTTTATCCCTATAACAACAATCAATATACATCATTAATCATCTTTGCACTACAGGCCAAAGATATTCATTTATATCACCGGTTGGTCATGTTCATCTCAACACCTGTTCATCTTTGCACTACGGGCCAAAGATATTCATCAGTAATCATTTATCATTGCACTACAGGCCAAAGATATTCAATAATATCATCATTAAGGACTGAGGATGATGAAAAATATTTTTAAGAACGAATCCAGTTAGGGATTCGTATAACAGTTTTATCCAAGATCAATATACTCTATAATAACCAATTTTGAAGTAGAATTCAAAAATAACGATCAAAACATTGATACAATCAAAGATAGTAGCCAAAATAGACATCTTGGACAAAAAGGAAAATTTTTATTTTTTGATGAATAGTGTCGTATTCGTGAGTAGTGTCTTATATGTGAATAGTGTCGTATACGTGAATAGTAACCCCGACACAACAAGTTCCAAATTTGATTAAAAAGTTCACCAATATTTCGGCATAATGATATTGAAGAAAATAATATCATTTAAGAAGAAAATAACACCCCTTACCTCAAAATAACCATATTTCTGACTGAATTTCGGGTATAGTGCTGACAGAAACTCGCACCGTATAGCAACACTCAAAGTATACTCACAAGAATACGCTCGATAATATAGAGAGAGAAAGAGAGAAAACTTGTTTCTGGTGTGATTTTCAATTCTAACTTAGCCCTCTATTTATAGGAAAATGCTATAACGCCAAAGGAGACTAAATTAATAACATATTAATATTTACCAAATATTCAAGCCCACCACCAAGGAATCTGATTTCAGCATTTCCCACATGCCCACCTTCTAGAAAAAAATAAAAAAATAACGTTTTTGAAATAAAAAAAATAATTAAACTTTCAAAACTCAATTATTTTAGAACCCCGGAACTTCAATAATTCACAATAAATAGCCCCTTTGTCAGAAAATTTAAATCTTGTGACTTTTTATAGTAATTTCAATTATCTACAACTTTGCAGAAGAAAATTTTTCCAAATTTCAAACAAAAATAATCCGAAATCCACAAACGGATGATTTTTAATTCTTCCCATCCGACAAAATACTGATAAAACATCCTCAGCATTAATTCCTTCAATTATATCCACATAAAATAATATATTCATCAATTATATCCACATCAAATAAATATTTTTTTATCATATGAATCAATAAATAATTATTCTTAAATAATATTACAAAATCACAATTATGACAACCAGACCGTTTCCCAGGAAAGAGGGGGCTTTCCAATAAGGATTTCTCCTTACTGGCGCGCAATTAGATGACCAAACCTCTCCTTGACAGAACTTTCTAGACATTGCCAATAATGCTATCTAATAATATTATTCAAATAATATGAATTATTGATCTGATAATGAGAAATATTGTGCAGTGATAATTATTGAAACAATAATAATATAAACTAACAATGTAGCAATTATTGAATCAATATAATAAAATAATGAACAGTAACTACTGTAACAATTATTGAGTAGTGCCTTCTTACGTACGAATCAATAATTCAACCATACTGTGCAATACCGTGTGCTACTGTACAACCACGCGTATTACTGTATTTTAACCACCAATTATCCAACAGTGTTAACGGTAAAAATTATGCCGTTATTTATAAAAAACCTAAATTTATCGTTTTCTTCATTCGACCGTTATTCTGTTATGGGGCCCACAATTGACTGTGCCGTCGTACGAATATTCCCGACAAACAGAATACTCTACGATCAAACGAATATTCCCAGACAACAATGATTATTTTATAACCACTTGTTTATTTTGTAAAAAATTTCACATTTCACCCATAACCAAAGTATTATATCAAATTAACAGCTTATTATTTTAGAATAATGAATAGAGAAAAATTTAATTTATTTATAATAAGTTGGGGTCTTACAACCTCCCCTCCTTATAAAATTTCGTCCTCGAAATTGACGTACGTACCTGGTGTTGCGAACAGGTAAGGGTACCTCGCTTTCATTTCCGATTCCAACTCCCATGTCATTTCCTCAATTGCATGGTTTCTCCACAAAACCTTAACTTGTGGTATAACCTTCGCGCGTAAGTCATGCTCTTTCCTATCCAAAATCTGAACAGGTATCTCCTCGTATGTTAAATCTTCAGTTATCTCGTCTGGTTCTAACGCAATAATGTGGTTCGAGTTTTTCACATATTTACGAAGCATAGATATGTGGAATACATTGTGAACACGAGATATACTTGGAGGTAACGCGAGTCTATAGGCTACATTTCCTATTCGGTCAAGAATCTCAAATGGACCAACAAATCTTGGATTGAGCTTTCCTCTCTTTCCAAATCTTGTAATTCCCTTCCATGGAGCAACACGTAATAGTACATGATCCCCAATATTATACTCCACATCCTTTCTATGAAGATCAGCATAACTCTTTTGTCGATCTTTTGAAGTTTGAATACGTTGTCGAATCATTTGGATCTTTTCTGTAGTCATGCGTACTAATTTTGGTCCCAACAACGTTGCTTCTCCCACCTCGTCCCAGCATACTAGAGATCGATACTTTTGTCCATACAATGCCTCAAATGGAGTCATGCCTATACTTGCTTGATAACCGTTATTGTAGGAGAATTCCACCAGTGGCAAGTACTTATCCCAACTTCCTTTAAAATCTAGGACACAAAGTCTTAATAGATCTTCGAGGGTTTGAATAGTCCTCTCTGATTGTCTGTCTGTTTGAGGATTGTATGCCGAACTGAATCGTAAATCCGTGCCCATAAATTTCTGCAAGCTAACCCAAAATCGTGAAGTGAATCTTGGGTCACGGTCCGAAACTATGGATACTGGCATGCCATGCAATCTCACAATCTCATTCACGTACATACGAGCAAGACATTCAAGGGAATAAGTCTCACGTATCGGCAAGAAATGGGCAGACTTGGTTAATCTATCAACAATAACCCAAATAGCATTTATGCCTTGAGAAACCATGGGAAGACCTGTAACGAAATCCATTGTAATGTGTTTCCACTTCCATTTCGGAATCTCAAGTGGTTGCAATGGACCTTTTGGCATTTGATGCTCTACCTTTACACGTTAACAAGTTAAACACCTCGAGATAAACTCCACGATCTCTCTCTTCATATTGTTCCACCAAAATGTATGTCGAATATCATGATACATTTTGGTACTCCCAGGATGGATTGCAAACGGGGTGTTGTGTGCCTCCATCATGATTCTATGCTTCAAGTCAGAATCGTTCGGAATGCAAAGTCAAGAGTTGAATCGAAGTATTCCTTCTTCATCGATTCTTGCTTCTGGAATAGTACCTTCTTGCACTTTCTTCTTCATTTGTATCAGCCCTAGGTTCGTAGCTTGAGCAGCTTTAACTTTATTAATTAAAGTCGGTTCTACTCGTATATTCGCCATCATCATGTGGGTCCCTGGAGTCTTTAATTCTACTTCCATCCTTTGCAAGTCATACAAAATGGGCCTTTGCGTTGACAATATTGCACTCGTACTCGCATATGATCTTCTACTCAATGCGTCAGCTACTACGTTCGCTTTTCCAGGATGATATTGAATAGTGTGATCGTAATCTTTCAAAATCTCAAGCCAACGTCGTTGCCCCATGTTGAGTTCTTTTTGGGTGAAGAAATATTTGAGGCTTTTATGGTCCGTATAAATCTCCACTTTCTCCCCGTACAAGTAGTGTCTCCATATCTTCAACGCGAATACGACTGCTGCCAACTCCAGATCATGAGTAGGATAATTCCTCTCATATTCTTTGAGTTGTCGTGAGGCATAAGCTATGACTTTCCCATGTTGTATGAGAACACATCCTAACCCCTTGCCAGAAGCATCACTGTAGATAACAAATCCATCCGAACCAGATGGTATTGTCAGAACAGGTGCCGAAATGAGTGTCCTCTTGAGCTCTTGGAAGCTCTTCTCGCATTCCTCGCTCCATACGAATTTTGCATCCTTCCAAGTCAGCTGAGTTAACGGAGTAGCGATTCAAGAAAATTCTTCCACGAATCTCCGATAATAACCAGCTAAGCCCAGAAAGCTACGCACTTCGGTCACAGACTTTGGTTGCTCCCAACTTTGTATTGCTTCAATCTTCGCCGGGTCCACAGATACTCCATGTTTTGACACCACGTGCCCAAGGAATGCTACTTCCTCAAGCCAGAACTCGCATTTCTTCAGCTTGGTATAAAGCTTGTGTTCACAAAGTCTTTGAAGTACTAGCTTCAAATGGTGTTCATGATCTTCACGGCTTTTGGAATAGATGAGGATGTCATCAATAAAGACAACAACGAATTAATCCAAATATTCCTTGAATACAAGGTTCATCATATCCATGAAAGCAGCTGGAGCATTAGTCAATCCAAAAGACATGACTAAGAATTCATAATGCCCGTACCGAGTTCTAAAGGCAGTCTTTGGAATATCCTCAGTTTTAATCTTTAGCTGATGATATCCAGAACGAAGATCGATCTTTGAAAAGAATTGTGCTCCTTGCAACTGGTCAAACAGGTCATCAATGCGAGGTAGTGGATACCTATTCTTAATGGTGACATGGTTTAATTCTCAGTAGTCAATACAAAGTCGTACACTCCCGTCTTTCTTCTTTACGAATAAAACAGGAGCACCCCAAGGAGATGTACTTGGATGAATGAAACAGATGTCTAACAATTCCTGTAGTTGGACTTTTAACTCCTGAAGTTCAATAGGAGCCATTCGATATGGGGTTTTAGAAATGGGTTTTGTACCCGGTTCAAGATCAATAAAGAATTCAACTTCACGTTCCGGGGGTAGACCGGGAAGTTCTTCAGGAAATACATCAGGAAATTCTGTAACAACAGAAATATTATCCAAATTTGACTTGTCTCTGTTCAAATCCATAACATGGGCTAAGAAAG
This sequence comes from Panax japonicus, assembly GCA_020205505.1. NCBI lineage: Eukaryota > Viridiplantae > Streptophyta > Magnoliopsida > Apiales > Araliaceae > Panax > Panax japonicus. Next base: position 55,976,817 of record CM035107.1, on the reverse strand, counting down.
CTTGGCATCCGTTTTTCAATAAACGAATTTCTTTGTGGCTTGATATGACAGTGACTGATTTTAGTGGTTTAGTGGTTTTAATTCGTATGACAGGTTGGTTAGGAATATGAAAACTAACAACCTTACAAAAATAATCAATTTTGGCATGATGAGTGGTTAACCAATCAATTCCTAAAATAACATCAAAAGCAAGTATCTTTAAAGAAATAAGATCCACAGGTAATGTAATAGTGCCAACTTGGATCATGCAAGATTTATAAACTGTAGATGTAACGAAGGTTTCACCCAATGGAGTTTCAACAGATAAATCAAAATCTAATTTCTCCGGAGTCAAGTTTAAACGTTGAGCACAAGCAGAAAAGATAAAAGAATGGGTAGAACCGGTATCTAGTAAGGTATAAACTTCGTAAGAATTCAATATTAGCTTACCCGTGATCACTTCGTTTGGGTTCCTCACGTTTTGGCCAGTCACGACAAAAGCTCTTCCAGGAACCACTGATTTCGACTTATGCGGGACAACCCTTGGAATCACCACTCCCGCTGAACTTGGTTTCGCTATAATACAATCTCGAGCGATGTGGCCTTCTTTTCCACAGTTGTAACATACCTTGGATTGTTGTGGACAGTTTGGGCTGATATGTCCCTCCTTCCCGCATTTGTAACATCTAACTGGCGGTCGTTCTCCTCCCCTAGAATTTGTTATTGGTGTTGGTGCTGCTGCTGATGTCTTTCCGTCGTTGTTGAATCTTCTCTTTCTGAAATTTCCACTTGAGTCACCTCTTCTATTATTATGGCCATGATTACCACCTGAGTGGTTACCGCCTTTGTCCGTATTCTTCCTTCCTCGCTGGTTATCATCGTTCTGATGACTGCTGTCACCGATATGACCCTGGTTGTGGTCCCTCGGTTGAGTATACTCACTATCTCGCTCTAACAAATGAGCCCTGTTTACAACATCTGAATATAAAGAAAATTTATGAGATATAAGGTATTGACGAATCTCGGGTTTTAAACCTCTCAGAAACATCCACGTCATGTGTTCCTCATTCTCCACCAAATGAGGTGCAAACCTGGACAACTCTGTGAACTTTTCCTCGTATTGAGACACCGTCATGTTATTCTGTTTGAGTCTAATAAACTCTACCTCTTTCATATGACGAATACTTTCTGGAAAGTACTTGTCATTGAAAAGTTTCTGAAATCTTTCCCAAGACATGTTGAGTGCATCTGGTTGGGTACGCTTCACAGATTCCCACCAGTAATCTGCTTCACCACGAAACATAAAGGTAGCGAATGGAACCTTCTATTCCTCCGTGCATCCCAAGACATCGAATATCTTGGTAATTTGCTTGACCCATATTTCTGCCATGATCGGATCCGGTTTTCCCTTAAATTCTGGTGGTCCCAACTCCTTAAACTGCTTGGTTGTGACAGACCACGCGTTGCCATCACTTCCACCCGTATTTTGTACACGAGTCTCCCTCGTCTGATTTTGCATAAACTGCAAAAAATTCCTAAACATTCCATCGTTCATCGTTTGCTCGGTAGTGTTGTTTACAGGAGGAATATTGTCTTCCTGTTGTACGTTCTCCTGGTTTGTGACTAAAGGTTGTTCCACAGTCTCATACACTCCATTGTTAACGTTCTCAACGGCCATTCTTAAATACTACCATAAAACAAGGGTTAATTAAACAATTTAACATACCACATAATATCCCTATATTATGACCGACCAACACATAAGCTTAGAAAGGACACACTAGCGAAGGATTTACTCATCTCTCCCCTCCTAGTTCTATTCCCCGATCTCCGCCAGAGACCATATCCCTAAGCTTTGATACCAACTGTGACGCCCCCAAAACAGGTATACAACACCCGTTCTGAGTCGCCAAATACATGGTACATAAAGCAAACTAGTACTTCAATAATACAAATGTCGTGTGAAATACGACAATACATACTGTGAGTTTAAATACAAATATTGTATTCTAGACAATATCCACTCGCAAATAAGTCCTCATTACAATTATTCAAATACTATTTTATAGAAATAGTGAGGACTGCTAAAACATCTTTCTAGAAACCTCACTCCATACCCCGACTCGATCATGCTATGTTCTCACCTCCTGAGAAGAAAAATGGAACAAAAAGGAAAAGGGTGAGCTCAACTAGCCCAGTAAAGAATATTATTACTAAGATAATATACAACAAATTATCGTTAGTCTTCAATAGGGAAAAAATCTGATAAAATATAATCGACAACAAGTTTTAGATCAACAAATACAGCGAAAACAGCAATCCATTAGAAGAGTCACGTAGAGGATGAATTGTACTATCTTCTAATATTTAAGAGTCCATCATCAATATTTTATCCCTATAACAACAATCAATATACATCTTTAATCATCTTTGCACTACAGGCCAAAGATATTCATTTATATAACCGGTTGGTCATGTTCATCTCAACACCTGTTCATCTTTGCACTACGGGCCAAAGATATTCATCAGTAATCATTTATCTTTGCACTACAGGCCAAAGATATTCAATAATATCATCATTAAGGACTGAGGATGATGAAAAATATTTTTGAGAACGAATCCAGTGAGATAGAAGGACAAATATTAGGGATTCGTATAACAGTTTTATCCAAGATCAATAATACTCCATAATAACCAATTTTGAAGCAGAATTAAAAAAATAATGATCAAAACATGGATACAATCAAAGATAGTAATCAAAATAGACATCTTCGACAAAAAGGAAAATTTTTATTTTTCGGTGAATAGTGTCGTATTCGTGAATAGTGTCGTATACGTGAATAGTACCGTATACGTGAATAGTAACCCCGACACAACAAGTTCCAAATTTGATTAAAAAGTTCACCAATATTTCGGCATAATGATATTGAAGAAAATAATATCATTTAAGAAGAAAATAACATCCCTTACCTCAAAATAACCGTATTTCTGACTGAATTTCGGGTATAGTGCTGACATAAACTCGCACCGTATAGCAACACTCAAAGTATACTCACAAGAATACGCTCGATAATATAGAGAGAGAAAGAGAGAAAACTTGTTTCTGGTGTGATTTTCAATTCTAACTTAGCCCTCTATTTATAGGAAAATGCTAGAACACCAAAGGAGACTAAATTAATAAAATATTGATATTTACCAACTATTCAAGCCCACCACCAAGGAATCTGATTTTAGCATTTCCCACATGCCCACCTTCTAGAAAAAAATAAAAAAAATGTTTTTGAAATAAAAAAATAATTAAACTTTCAAAAATCAATTATTTTGGAACCCCGAAACTTCAATAATTCACAATAAATAGCCCATTTGTCAGAAAATTCGAATCTCACGACTTTTTATAGGAATTTCAATTCTCTACAACTTTGCAGAAGAAAATTTTTCCATATTCCAAACAAAAATAATCCGAAATCCATAAACGGATGATTTTTAATTCTTCCAGTCAGACAAAATACTGATAAAACATCCTCAACATTAATTCCTTCAATTATATTCACATAAAATAGTATATTCATCAATTATATCCACATCAAATAAATATTTCTTTATCATATGAATCAATAATTAATTATTCTTAAATAATATTACAGAATCACAATTATAACAAACAGGCCGTTCCCAGGAAAGATGGGGCTTTCCAATAAGGATTTTTCCTTACTGGCGCGCAATTAGATGACCAAACCTCTCCTTAATAAAACTTTCTAGATATTGCCAATAATGCTATCTAATAATATTATTCAAATAATATGAATTATTGATCTGATAATGAGAAATACTGTGCAGTGATAATTATTAAAACAATAATAATATAAACTAACAATGTAGCAATTATTGAATCAATATAATAAAATAATGAACAGTAACTACTGTAACAATTATTGAGTAGTGCCTTCTTACGTACGAATCAATAATTCAACCATACTGTGCAATACCGTGTGCTACTGTACAACCACGCGTATTACTGTATTTTAACCACCAATTATCCAACAGTGTTAACGGTAAAAATTATGTCGTTATTTATAAAAACCCAAATTTGTCATTTTCTTCATCCGACCGTTATTCTGTTATGGGGCCCACAATTGACTGCACCGTCGTACGAATATTCCCGACAAAAAGAATATTCCACGACCAAACGAATATTCCCCGACAACAATAATTATTTTATAACCACTTGTTTATTTTATAAAAATTTTCACATTTCACCCATAACCAAAGTATTATATCAAATTAACACCTTATTATTTTAGAATAATGAATAGGAGGAAAATTTAATTTATTTATAATAAGTTGGGGTCTTACATGTTATATGAGATGTAACATGCGTAGTACATATAAATGGATTATGAATGCATGAGCTGAGTATGTTATTATATGCTATGTGTTGCATGAAAACTGTTAGAATTGCTGGGTTGTCGAGCTCACCCTTGCAAATAACTACTTTTGTAGGTTAAGGATACATGGTAAAGGTTACGTGCTACTTGATTGATAAAGTCCAATAGTATCGAATGAGATTAATTTATTATTTAACTAGATGCTCTTAAATCATGTTTTGGTTCTAGGAGATGTACATGATAGTAGTTTATAATGTGTAATACATGTTAAGTTGTACTATGTGATACATAGAGAAATTCGAATTGAGATGTAAATATTTATACAGTAATTCGAATAGACTGAATCATAATATAATTTGATTCAAGGATATGTAATTGATTCAAGTTAAGATATCAATAAAAGATTTATTTTCAAAGGAGATTGAAAAAGTTTAAATTATTTCACATATTTTTATAAAATCGAATATGATGTAAAACAAGAATGGTAAGTGACCAAGATTTGAAACATATAAAGTTTGGGGTCATTGTATAGATCCTGGAAATGAAAAGAATTTATATTCTAAATTGTAATAAGCATAGTTGTATTCATTAAGTTATGAATAAAAGATATAAATAGTTGACGATAGTAGTATCATGGCGGACTGGATCCATGGTTCGAAGGACCCGAATTTGGGGGCGTCATAGTTTCCTTCCCCCACCTTTTCATCTTTTATTTATTCACTTATCCTTTAATTGTTAATTTGACCATTTATCAATTTAATATTTTACAGATTTTTAAATAATAATTATAAATTAAATTAGACATTTATTTCATAAAAGTCGGGATCTTACAATATTGACTTGTGTTTATGATTCTACATGGTAAGTCTATAATTCGTGCTAAGGATAGAGATATACCGAAGCACCACTCATAGTCATTTGAGAACTTGTACTTAAACCCTTTTTAATTTTAAGTCACCTAGAGATATAGTGAGTTAATTAATTTGGGTGTTCACATTCATTCTATCAATTGTGGATTTAATGTATTATGGGTATAGCATATCGAGAGATGACCATATTTTACTTTCGTGTTCTCGACTAGCAATCCGAAATAATCAATTGGGCTTAACAGGAAGTGTAACAATTGAATAACGCATTAAGTTAAGGGTTCTTTACAGAAATATACAACAATTAGAAAGTAATTACACCATTAGTGCATCAACAAAATAATTACAAAAAAAGTGTAATTAGGATTCATATTACAAAAATAGTGCGATTCACATTAATAAGAAAACTTAAAATCAAGGAGAAATAACTACCATAATTAATAATTCAAATATTTGAGATTTAACAACAACAACAAATTCAAATTCAAATATCTTGGATCTAACAACAAAAATAAATTCAAAAATAATTGCATACTAATTCCTAGCAAGAACAGAGTTACCAAATAAATCGAAAATAAAACAAAGAGGAAATCACGAACAAACAAAACAAATCGAAAAAAAAGTCAGAGTTACCAAACCAGCAAGAACAGATCCAAAATGTATTTGGAGTAGCCGAACAAAGAGGAAATCATGAACAACCAAAACAAAACAAATTGAAGAAGAAGAAGAAGAAGAAGAAGTCAAAGTTACCAAACCAGAAAGAACATATCCAAAACGAATTCAGAGTAGCTGAACAAAGATGAAATCACGAACAATTTTTTTTTTATGAATATTTGGTTACCCACAAAAACTAAAATGGTTACCTTTGTATAAAAGTTTGGCTACCAACTGCACCATATTCAAAATAATTTTATTTTTAAAAGGTTTTTTATAAGTAACTAACAGCTACATAAATGAAAACTTAGACATGGCATTTTCGGATACCATCTGCACGTAGGGGTGCTCATCGATAAAAAACTGAACCAGTACCGAAAAAACCGAATCGGAACCGAACTGAAAAACTCGAAAAATCAAGAACTGGTACCGAATAATCGGTTTCGGTACCAGTTCGGTACAAAGTCGGTACCGATTTTTTCGGTTCGATTTTCGGTTATACCGCAATAATTAAATAAAAAAAATTTATATTAACAAATTTTTTAAAACTAAGAAATGAGACTAGTAAATTACATTCTTACAAATACTAATTACAATTGTTAGTATAAGAGTATTTAACTATCATAATTGTAGTAAATATTAATTATAATTTGAAATTTTTGGTTAATTCTTTTGATGATTGTTAATTACAATTGTTAGTCTCAGCCGGGTTATTCACCAAAAAACCAGTGCGTCTGTCATCTGGAAGAACACCCACCGCAGCTAGTTTTGCCCATGAATTTGCAGGGTCTTAGCTAGAGATGGGGATATTGTTAATGTGGTTGTCATAATAGTATTTAGAGAGAATAATGGAATTAAGGTGAATTAGTTTTGTGGAAACTCGATATCGTCTGGGTATGGCAGTACTGCTAGTGCCTGCAACAACATAGGAGGATGTGGAGCAAATTCCATCTTGACAAATGTTACCCATAATCAATTGGTTTAATGTACTACTACTACTACTACATATATTCTTTATATGCAGCTTGGGGTTTTATAAGAGTAAATTAATTGTATCAAGAGCTGAAAGAATGTTGCTTAACCACTAGTCTGGTATCTCTTTGGTTTGTAACATTCGGTTTTTTTGGTTTTTCGGTATTTACCGAATTCAAAATTTTCATTACCGTTACCGGTACCAAAAAATATAAAAAAACCGAAAAATCGGTACCGAAAAAAACCGGTACCGCCGGTACCGGTTTCAACTGGTTCGGTAAAAAACCGAAAAAAATGAATTTTTTGAGCACCCCTATCTGCACGTAACACTTGGAAACTATTAAATTTTTTTATAATTAATTGGTAACTCAATAAAATTGAATTGGTTATCTTTTTATGAAGGTTTGGCTACCAACTTATAAATAATATTTTAAAAATAAAATTATTATGAATATGGTGCAGTTGGTAGTCAACCCTTCGTACAAAGGTAACAATTTTAGTTTTTGTGGGTAACAAAATATTCGTAAAAAATAAATAGCGCCTCTGCCACAAAATTGTTTTATGCACAAGCCTCTCACCAACTCATAAAATGAATCGTAAGTATGTTTTTTCATTTCACGTCTTTCTATAAATTTGAGTCTGTATCAATATAAAGAAATTCAATAAACAAAGAGTTAGAACAAAAACACAAGATAAGACTCTTTTCAAAGCTTGCTTGCTTTTTGCAAGTAAGACTCAAAACTCAAAAACTGATGTATGAAGGTTAAAAGAGTTTGAAATAACAAGACAAATGGTGAAAAGGCCAAGAAGTCACTTCACGATCTCTAGCTACTTTGATATATGTTTGTTGATAATAGAGAGAAATACTACATCCTTGTCTTCTCAGTCTTGAAGGATGCTAGCTATAACAAACTGTGATAACACAACCATGTCCTTTGATCAATATTTTGCGAAGGAATGAAAATCCATCTCCGGTGCTATGGCAGCAGACTCTGAAAAGGCTTCTCTTGGCTTTGACTGCAATATCTGCTTGGACTTTGCCCATGATCCGGTAGTTACTCCGTGCGGCCATTTTTTAGAGAGAGAGAAGAGTATGACAGGCCAATTAAGGAACAAGAACAGAAGGCTAGAACGGCGGAAATAATTATTAAATTACAACCTATTAAAATACTCAACTAAATTAAAGAGAAAAGAATGCACTAATTTTGTAAATAAAATATTGCATATGCACTAATTTGTAAATATTTTATGAGTGCACTATTCATGTAATTATTTTTTAAAATGTATTTGAAAATGTAATTGTTCCTTAAGTTAAATTTATAAACAGATATCTCCCTTATTTGATTAAATTACGTGTTAGTTAGTTGTCTTTTGATATTTAGTACTTTTAGATAAATCACAATTTGCTCATCTGTTTAAGTAGACCGAGATAATTATAAAACTAGTGTATGCTAGATTAAAATGCAATTAATATTCTCCATGGGATCGATATTTTACTTCTTCTATATTACTTGTTGACCACGTACATTGATTTGTCATATATACAAAAAAGCCCAACACAAAGCTAGCAAAGAAACCATAACTCACCATGTATTGCTTGACAACACAGAGTAGGAAGGAAAAATCAAATTGATTAGCCTAAAGTTACGTAAGTATTAGGCAAAAAGCATTTTTAGACCACTGTGTTTGTAGTGTTTTAAATAATTGGTCATTGTGCTTTTAAAATATTCAATTAGCCCAATGAACTTTTTAAAAATGTTCAATCAAGCCATTCCGTCCAATTTCTTGGACAGATGTCAAAAAATTACACATGTGGCATTAAAAAAAATCAAAAAATCATTATTTTCTGATGTGGCAACACAAAAAATAAAAATAAAATTATCTCATTGATAATGTGGCAAAAAAATAATTAGAATAATAGCTCCTTTCGTTCTCATCATTATCATCTTCCCTTCCTTTCACTGAATGGGATCTCATATGACCAAATAGAGCTCTCGAACTTACTATTAAATGGAGGTCGAAACTGGCAATTTTCAAGACTGGGAGGTGCTTCACAAGTCGGATTCCGACTCAGATGAAGATATGAAGGGTTTGGAAAGGATCGAAGGTTACTCGGAAGGAATTATTAGGTCAGGTTACTTCTCTTTGGATTCTCAGAGCAAATACTCGAGGACTATTCGTGACGGTGATGTGATTGAGGAGGGTTCTATTGAATCGGATAATTCGAGTTGGATTGGTCCGGGCTCGGAGACTCACTCTCCGAGGAAGGAATTAGGGGAATTTTGGTCTGCTTCTGGGAGTGATCGGTCTGATAATCGTAAATTTGGAGAAATTGAGAGTAGGAACGAATTGGGTTTTGTTGAAAATGCAAAAGGGCAAGTGGGTTCTGATAGGATTGAAGAAATTGTAGTCAGGGAATTGGGTAATTCTAAAACTGTAAAAGCCCAAGTCTGTTCAGATGGAATTGTAACTGAGAGTGAGAGTTCAGGTAAATTGTGGAATGATTCAGTGGAATCGAGGCCTTTGTGGAGAATATTGAGATGGGTGTTGGGAAAAGGCCATTTTGCTAGATGGGGTGGCGGTTTCCGGCAAAAGGAAGATGCCCTCTTTGGACTGTTCAATGGCTACTGCTGCTATGAGTTTTGTTATAGAAAATGAATTAAAATATTTATTTTAATTTATTATTTTAATTATTTTTTTGTCACATAATTAATGTTTTTGAATTTTTATTATTTTATTAATTTTTTTATCACAAAATTTTTGATATATTATTTGGAATTAATTTTTAAAATAAAAATAATTATTAAACGAAAGGAAAAGAAAAAATTATTAAAAAATGAATTAAAATATTTATTTTAATTTTATTATTATTTTTACCACATAATGATTTTATTATTTTATTTTTTTTGTTTGAGAAGAAAAAATTATAAAGAAAATTCATTAAAAAATTTGAATATTTTGTACTAAATAATTTAAAATTTTGAATATTTTGATTATTTGTATTATTTAGAATTAAAATAATTAAAATAATAGAAAATAGATAAAGGAAAAGAAAAAAGTAATGAGGTATTGATTGTATAAAACATACATATTATAAATATTATAATATTAATTTTTATTAATATTATACATATTATAAATATTTAGGTAAAGAAAAAGAAAGAAAATAAAACATAAAAATATTTTTATAAAAATTTTATAAGTATTTGAAAACATAAAAGTATATATTTTTATTTTTATTTTTAAAATAAAACATACATATTATAATATTAATTTTTATTAATATTATACATATTATAAATATTTTAGTAAAGAAAAAAATAGAAAATAAAACATAAAAATATTTTTAAAACCACAGTGGGCCAATTGCATTTTTTTTAAAGTGTAGTGGCTCAATAGTATTAAGAATTTGGCTGACTAGCTTGCCGCGTAGGAAATAATGATTTTTTGATTTTTTTTCAATGCCACGTGTGTAATTATTTGACGTCCGTCCAAGAAATTGGACAGAATTGCTTGATTGAACATTTTTAAAAAGTACAGTGGACTAATTGAATATTTTAAAAGCATAGTGACTAATTACTTAAAACACTACAATCACAGTGGTATAAAAATGCTTTTTGCCTAAGTATTACAAGCTTTCCTAATGCCAAAACCTCACCAAATCGCCCCCTTGGTTAGACCAAACTTAATCTGCTTTCTAGTTCAATTGCTAACTAAATTAATTAGCCTAAAAATGTTTACTTATATTTTGAATTCCCAAAATTGTGAATAGTGAGTTTCTAGTTAGGCTTTACATATATTTTCTATACATATAATTAAATCACACACCTTCAATCACATAACACAAAGTAGATCACTAAATCAAAATTTATTAATCACATAAAGATCACATTTACAAGTCACAAAGATTCGGAATATTAAAAGGATCCCTATAAGTATACTGCGACAAAATTTTACTCCATATATAGGAAGCAGTAATATTAAATTATGTAGTACCATGGTACAAACAACATTCAAAAGTAAGAAAAAAAGGGGGAAGAGGGAGGGAGGGAGGGAGGGAGGGAGGGAGGGGGGAGACACCATAATTGACATCCATACTCAAACTTGGCCTTCTAGGACTACTGGTATTATACTATCAACATTTATGATAAAAGTGGTTCTTCAATGTTTTCTTCATTGCCACGTAAGCTGTTGTTTGATGGTGGTTCGGCTTTTAGCATCAAAGCACAGCATAAAGAAATCATCTGAGACCATTTGAAAATGTAGTCAAAAGGAAAGGAAAAAAAAAGAGGGATACAAACTGACAGAAAATACTCACCATGCATAAAGATGCACATATTATACTGAAACCTTTGCAGTCAAAAGGTGCATTGCTAGACAAAAACCATGCTGGAAAAACATCATAACATCAATTAGGCAAGTTAACTGCAAATGGTTCATATAACAAAGATATGACATTCAACTTACATGTCAATGGACTCATTGCAAGTGGGGATAACAAGCTTGCAATTGATTGGACACCGGCTATAAATCCTTGCGCTTTTCCCTGCAACAATAATTGAATTTAGACTGAAATTGAAGGGCATAAAGTAAACTAAATATTTCAAATGTCATCATCGTAGTCTCCATTGTAGTAGTAGGTTATAATCGTCCACTAAGCTTTTGAACAACGATAAGAAAACATTCCTCTGCCCCTGTATCAAACAAAAATTTACAGGGTGTATATAATTGAAATTTGTATTTATCACAGTGGGGTGAGATATTTGTTTAATCTTTCAACTAGTGACTCAGACTGCAGCCCAATTTCTCTCAAGGCAGTAACGTTGTTCTCCTATTGCAACATGTACCTAGAAGACTGAACTCGGTCAACAAATAATAGATATAAATTAGGAGACTATATGAAGTGTGGAACTCACAAAGAGGAGACTTTTTAATCCCCTTTCCAAGTTGACAACGCTTGTAAAAACCCTAATCATTCAAGGGAAGGATCAAACAAAAAGTATGTTCGGCAACAAATTAATATGCATTAACGCGTGGAGCTCAACATTAAGGGATTTTGTGCCTAAATAGTTGACATAGTGAGAGCTAAGTCATCGAAACATGGGTACCTAAACTTGCTGAAGACATGGACAACAAGATTACCTGACACATGGCCACTAGCTCAGCAAAAAAAAAAAAGGGGTGATAAAACTAGCTTGCCAAATGCATCGTATCAGCAGGCCATGGCTCAGTAAAGATGGCCATATGAACGATTTGAGTTTCCTCAGATCTTAATGAAGGGACCTTAGAAACATGATCTATAGGTTATCATCTAGAAGAAGAAGAAAGAAAAAAAAATATGCTTCGTAATAGACCATAGAGAAAAAAAACATAAGAACAAAAGGTGCTGGAGAGAATTGGTCACAAGGTGGACCACCAACTTTTAAGTGTAGACTCATGTTGCTTGAAATTTGAATAGACTTGCATGCATGGGGCAGTCTTTTCTCGATCTTCATACAAGCAGATATATGTACAAAGAAACATTAGATGAATTAGCAGACAGTCTTGAAGTGCCACATGCCCTTAGTCCTGCAAAATTTTAAAGTTCATCTTGTGCAATATTATGCACCCTCAAAGGGGAGGAAAGTCGGCTGAAATTCCTGCTTATCAGAACATTTGCATTTGGCACCTTAGTTTTGGAATCTTTGTGTAAACTATGTTTCGCCAACTATGTGAAATTCAACTATTGTGGGGATTATTAGTGTTTTTCATCTTTGCTCGGGCGGCTACCCCAAGTGTCCAACTTCTCAACACTATGATACCCTGGTCAATTTAGGTTTTTAGAATAGGTCTGAAATCTCTTCTTCAACAACAGAAATCAATCCAAATAAAATCTTTAATTCACAAACCTGATCGGTGGAGCTTGATCCCTTTGATATAATAGCATAAGTCTGTTGATTGATAGCAACAACAAAAAATTCGTTAAATTGACTAGACTAATCTTACACCATCTAAAGATGTATCTAGGACATTAAAACTTACTGAAGGTTTGACAAGGACAAAGATGACTCCAAATGAAGCACTCAAGTATGGTACCTATGAACACAATGAATTGCAGTTATAAAAAGTACAGCAATGTAAGGAGCTCTAGGCACATTCTTTCATCTCAGCTAAATGGGATTAAATAAATACAAAACATATATAAAGCCCTAAATGTAAACATATCTCTCTTATTTGTCTCTGTCACAGGGCATCTACTTCAAAATGGATTATAAATATGCAGTTCTGAAGTATATGTGAGTACTTACCCAAGAAGCCCATGCCAATCCATAAAGTAAAGCCTGTAGATAAACTTTCGATGAATCCCTTTTAAATGTGCACTATAGTAAAATTTACTCCAGATCATGTTGTCGTTAGATTCCTAACAACTGAAACTTACATAAGCTATTGATGCAAGTATGGCTGCGCACAATATCTTTTTCTCTCCTAACCATGGATTGAGCAAAGGAAGCCCTACAAGCTTCATTAAAATACAACAAAAGAAGCAGATCATAGTAGATATATCTGATTCACAGGAGGTAAAGCATGTTTAGAAGGACGGACCCTTCACAATATCTCAACTATCAAGTACGACCTCCATTCCAAATTATAAGATCATTATTGACTTTGACAGCGAAATCGAGATATTTTTGAACTAAAAATTGAGATGATTCATTAAAAGTTACGAAACAATGACTAGTTTTTTTAGATAGTTTACAATATTCATCATTTTATTGACTAAGCTTAAAGGAATTCAAGTCAGTTTTGAGTTTGAAAATGTTGTAAGTTGGCTTCAAAAAGTCAATAATAATCTTATATTTTGGAACTGAGGGAATATATTTAGAGGATGAGAAAGGATACCTGAGAAACAATAGAACCTATTCCCACCAAACTCAGAATTTCGGAAAATTGATTCTTGTTGAAGCCAAAAGCAGCCTTCAGATAATACTGAAAATGAAAACAAGAAACTAGTATAAAATTATATGCCACTAATCTAATCGCAAGTACCATATTGCAGTCATAATGAGCTAATGCAAAGGAAGAAAAAACTGCCTTGGTACAACTGAATTAACATTATGGTTTTTGCTGGTACTACTATTTGACATGAATTAAGTGGATTTCATTTGTTGCATGATCATTCCATCATAACTGGAACAATTTCATAAGCAAAAAAGCAGCTAGGGAAAAGAGTGTGTCTTTTTCTATTTAGATGATGGCCACAGCGGAAAAAACCTTCTGCAGATACCTAGGTTAATGCAGAATATATATATTCTGTTAATGTTTTACAAGCTAAATGTGTTTTTCAGAAAAAGAATTGGATGCTACGTTTGGATTGAAGAAATGGAATAAAATAATGAATGGGATGATACTTTAGCATCTCAAGTGCATGTTTGGCTTTTGTTGGTGGTGGGCGTGTGATAGAATGGCATAATTGTCACATCCATCCATTCCACGAGATTGAAAATCAAGGGATTGAATGAATTTTTATTCCGTCGGAATGGTTTATCCACCGGAATGATCACAAATTCCATTCCTTCCTCCATTCCAAACGTCTCATGAATATTTAGGGTCATTAGGGAATAACTTTATCACAATATTGTGGTTCACAGGGAAAACCTATTATGTACACATGAAGATACCCCCACCCCTCTTTAGGATGAATAACATTGGGAAAAAAACAAAATAATGCTTTTTATAACCTTTTTTCTCCTTCTATCCAGAAGGCATGCACATGAGATTCACGGTGGGTATTCAGATTAAGGGGTAACTACACAAAATATCTTAATAGAAGTCAGTTCAGAACTAGAATTTACACTAAAAGTTAGTGTATAACCTACCAGTAAGACACTGCTGATGCCAGACATTCCCAACTCATAGAAGAACGAAACAAGTGTAATGCTTGTCAGCGTTGGGCTGGGGAGTAAAGCGAGCTCATTAGAAGCAGAATCGTATTATATTTTTTTCCAAAACAAAATTGTAAATAGGTTTTCCTCTGTAAAGGGGAAAGTGTGAAGTTTTCAAATAGAAATATAGAACCACAACATAAAGTAAAAAAAATGGGGCATCTTAAGCATAAAGGCTAGGATACAAATAAAAGTACCTTGTAATAACAATAGTTGCGGAATATCTCATCGACTTATATCTTTCCCGAACAACCTCAAAAGCTCCGTGTAAGGACAGTGAACGCTGTTCCATTTTTGGACGTAGCTTTACTGTCTCAGCAAGAAAAATTATCATGTAAACAGGACAAAATAGTAAAAGAGCAACTGAAACCTGAAACAAGAAGAATAACATATTAGAAAAGGTTAGATATCTCATAAGAAATGCAGAAGTTATAGTTTCAACATGCCTCAAATATGTACTTTTCGGGAAGAAAACGTGCTAGGAGATTTCCCAAGACATGTGATGCAGAAAAGAGACCTGTCATCCAACTAATCACTGCTGCCCTTTTATTGTTATCAACAACATCTGCCTACAAAAGGAAAATACTATTGATTCATAATCACTTCTAGCCATAATTTAACAGTCACATGGCTGGAAATCTTACCATATAAGCAACTGAAATACAGAAAATACTCCCTTGACTTATAATGTAAGAAATTGTACGAAGCACGTAATAAGCATACACAAACTCCTTTGACTTATTGATGATGAGTAAAGCTGAAAAAATACATGGAGAAAGGAAATTTGTAAATGTTTGTTGAAGTAGCACATTATAATATGAAGAGCAGAGAAAAAATGAAACTTGTCAAAGATTTAGCAGAAAATGATAAGTGCATAAAACACATCAAAAAAATTATAAAAAAAAAAAGAAAAAAAAAACTTTTAGTTACAGGTGATTCAGCCCATTGTTGCAGGTCACTCACCTAGTTGATATTGACACCACAAAAGTAATCAATTGTATCCTTACATGTGTCCTTTCAGTGAACGAAAAACTGATTTTTTTACACAAGTATATTGTTATTAAGGTGGGTAAGGGGGACACAGAACCTTACTCCCACCCGACAAGAACTGGCCCTTACAGGCTATCGGAAATATAGGGATTGTGTCCCTGATGAGATTTGATACTTGATACCACTAGAGCTAAAGCTCATTTGTTGAATGACAAACTAGATATTATGTACAGTTTAGGTAATATCTTGACATCCACAAACGAAAATGATTCAGTTTAAGTTTCAGTTATATAAATTTCAGCTATATGAAATGCCTAGGAATTTGCAAATCAAAAAAACTCGCTTAAGAGTTGTACACTAGATAAAGTAGTTTTTTATTTCATTACTAGAGTATGGCTGTGGTGAGACAAAAGATCAAGAAACAAGCTTACCAGCGACTCAAAAAGTGGTTTTTAAGTGTCAACGAGGTTTTAGGAAGTTCTTAAGGAAGCGCTCGTGTTAGTACAGATGCATAAAAGTGCGACTAAAAGAATACAAGTAGAATATTGTAAAAAGGATACATACTGAAAACCTACCAAAAGGGAAAACAGTGGTGGAAACAGTAAGGAGGAGTAGAGGTTTACGCCCGTACTCATCTGCAAGCTGACCTAGTATTGGAAGCATCACCATCTTGAAAATTCCAACAACCTACAAGCGCAAACAAATCCCCAAGCCTTGACTAAATACAATCGATATGACTAAAAACTCAGTTGTCAACATTACTATTAGTGCACTCCATGGATAAAATTAAGTCAAAAACTAAACATCATTAAATTTGTATGTTTGTACAATTCTTTCTCGTAAATTATATGAAGGCGAAAAGCATTAGCAAAATGCAATATGGATCACTATATAGTTTACTGAAATTTGCGTGCAAAAAACACATGTAGCTAAGATCCTCACTCAGTTAATAAATGTAGGAGCAATACAAGGAAAACTAAATAGAATCCTCACTCATTTCATCTTGTTATTGCTCTCACACGCAGTCATTGCTTTAGTTGTCATTATAATTCTTCTTATGAAGAGATGGTTGTTTCCTTTATGTTTATCACAAATTTTTATTTGTTTAATAATATAACCTAATGAATAGATTTCTACCTGTCTACCAATCATTTAATGATATGATCGATATGATCTCAATTTGCAACTAACAAAAACAAAAGTACCGAATATGTTCAAAAAAATTTGGTAACAAATGCTGAATGGAACAAAAAAAAAATTATAATAATAAGACGCAAGAGCCAGGATACAACAATAGCTGAATTGCTGATCACCATCAGGAAAACAGAAGATGAAATAGGAGGTTTTTAATTGACAATTAGTAACACAACTCAGGACATCATCAGGAATCAGCAAAATAGGAAAGGAAAAGGATATATCGTGCGACATAAAAGTTGCGAATTTTTAGCGAGTAGATACATTCACAAATTACCTATGTATTTGCACTTATTTACATAGAGTGACATTGGGATTGTATCTAGTTGCAACAAAAATCGCAATGTTTTGTTGCAAGATATAGTAGGACAAAATAGGAAATAAGGTAGTATTTGAACATATACAGCTAGATATATATTCCTTCATCACCCCCATCATAATTTATGTGGTCCATGCTACTTGATGATGAAAGTAATGAATTATTAATCTTACAGACTTGTGTTGGGATTGACTCATATTTCTGCGGATTCGACGAATGGCCACTACGACCGGGTAGTCGGGGGTCTCGCTCCCCGGTGAGTCAGCGATTGCCCAGCTCCCTGGTGAGTGAGCGGTTGCCCAGCTCGCCGGTGAGCTGGCGGGAGTTGCAAGGGGATATCGCCCCCCGGAAGCCAAGCGCAAAGTGCAATTGGGTTTGGGGATTTAATCGTAGCCCGGTTTTAGGTTTTACTAATGTATTGGGCCTCATGTATTTGAGATCAGGTCATAGAAGCTAAGGTTTTCTATAAACTATAAAAAACATTGTTTGGTGTGTGAATCATTGTAGAGTGTGTGAGACATCTAATGAATACATCAGACAAGTAAGACTAGCCAAATTGATGAACCTAGATATATCGCGTGTTCTTACTTTTCCGTCTTTCATATAATATATGTGTAATTGCAATATTATTCGTTCTTAAATTCTAACAACTGGCAACAAATTTTGAAAAGGTTAAATGTTCATGCAACTAAAAACAAACAATTGTAACTTTATGAATCTGTCATTTGTAGGGACAATTCACGACTTTAGTTTTATAAACTTCAAATTCTTCAGCCACTACAACATTTATTCATACTCTTCTTAAAAGATAAGTCAATGGTGACGTTTAAGTTTTATCTTCAAATAAAAATTATTAATTTTAATGATTGATTCCTAAAGACAAAATACTAACACTTTTAGTGAATCTCACTAAGAATATGGGTCTGAATTGGAAAGACCCAACACGACTTGATTAAATTGAAAAGCTTGATGATGTGTTTGGATTGTAGAAATCAAATAGGAATGAAATGACTCATTCCCATGAAATACAAAATTGTGATTGCTGGTTACATTTGAATGAAATGGCCTACTTTCATTCCTGTCAAATTAATAATTTTCATTATTTAGGGGTTGCGCAATGATTCATTCTATTCCCTTCTTTATTATATTCTTATCTTAATTCCATTCTTTCAATCTAAATGTAACATGAGTGTAAACACAAACAGAATTGATCAAAGTTATAAGCCAATTTGAAGATCCTTATCATCCTAGCTAGCTCATATTTTATTTTCAGTTTAAAGTTACAAGCATTCAGTGATTCAAAAATATAGAGCAGCAAATTAAAATTTATCTCCAGCAATACAACAAGATTTATTAAATTGAAGATGATGACATATGAAAAGTATCATCGATTATCAGAAAATCAAAAGGAAACACATAAAAAAACATTCATATATTCTCAAACAGCCAAAAGAAATAAAAAAAAAGCTTACTTCCACAATTCTACAAAAATAGTCTCATTTACAAAATTTTGAATATATATTTTTGTTCCATGTTTATCTTTTATAATGGAATTGTAAGGCTATATATTGTGTCATTTAATACTAAATAATTTGAGACTCTTTTATGGTCCCTCCGTTTCAAAATATAACATCAATATTGACTTTTAATATCAAACTCAAAATTGACATTATTTCTTTAATTTTAGTCAAACTTGTTGGGTTATTCCCTCCTATGTGGGTAGCCCTCCTATGTGGGTAGGCCCAATTAGTTTCCCATATGGTCTATTGACCCATATGGATGATATAACATACGTTTCAGGAAAAACATAAGTAACGAGTAACAAAACGGAAGAGAGAAAAAGGAAAAACTGATTCCCGTACTAAATAGTGCAGTATTTTTCAGCTCAACGATCGGAAGGTCATTCGTGGCTCGATTTGACTGATTTTTGATGAGTGACGTCGTAACTTGTTGGTCTTCAATTTAAACGGTGGGATTGAACATCGGAGTCTCCTAGCATCAGGTTTTTATGTACGTTGTTGATATATTTTTGCGAGAGTTGGAGTTTTTAAATTTTCTCTTGTTATTCTTCTTGTTGGAGATGTATGCAAAGAATATGTTAGTATTAATGATTGGTGCTCGTTTATGCCTCTAGTTGTTGCTAGAGAGAACGTTTTATTGCCCATTATTATTGATAGTGGAAGATTTGGTGGACTACGGTCCCGTGGTTTTTACTCCTCACATCGAGGGGGTTTTCCACGTACAAATTTGATTGTGTGCTTGTGTGAGCTTGTTCTCAATTATTAACTTCTTGGATTATTATTTTTCTTATTGGTTTTGTCTGAGACTTTAATAATGTTCGCACTCTCTTTTGTTTAGTGTAAAATCCTGATCCCCCCAGAATCAAAACCTTCTTGTTCTAAAGGCATGGCTCTCTCGCATCTTATTCTAACTACTTCTTTTATAGAGGAAGTCCGTCATGAATCTCGGTCTAACTTTGTTACCTTAGCCTGGAAAACACAAGAGGGGTGAATTATATTATTCCGTTGTGCTGTTAGTGTTGTTTGGTTTATTTTTCTCCCAACAAGAACTATAGTAAGATTTATTGTTTAATAATTTTTAATAAAATATCTCAATTTTAAATTTAAAAATGTCTAAAATCAACTTAAAAATAACCGAAAAAATGAAATTAAGCACAATCAAAATTTTCTTCCAATTATTAAATATCATCATAAACCAAATATGTTAAAATGAATGCAAATGCAAGAGACATGCCTAAATAGAGAGAGAGAGATGATGACTTCTGGAGAAGATGACAGAAAATTATATTACAAGGAAAAGAACATTAAAAATTAAAATCAGTCAGCTTATTTTTTAATTTAATTGAAAAGAAGAGAAAATTTTAATGAGAGAGAAAAGCGTACAGTTTGCTGAAGACCATTAAGATAAATAGCTTGAGAGCAGGTGGTTTGGCCGGGGCAGAGAGCGACGGTGGTGACATCAACCAGCACAGAAACGGTCATCTCTTCTGCAATCCAGTGCACACACAGAGCCAATAGAAGGTGAACCAAAGGCCTCAGCTCCCTCATACTATTTCTCCACCAAATCTCTATTTTCTTTAAACTCTCTCTCTCTCTCTCTCTCTCTCTCTCTCTCTCTCTCTCTCTCTCTCTCTCTCTCTCTCTCTCTCATATATTTTTGCAGAGTTGATTCTTGAGGCAGGTGATGGAGATGATTATCGAATGTATATACTCCATCGGTCCACCCAATAAATAATAATAAAAAAAAAAGTAAGAGAAGTACAATAATTTTAGTGAATCATTATTTTCAATATATATATACTAGCAACAGTCCCGTGCCTCCGGCACTATGGACGTCGGGATTTATTCTAAATTTTGGACGACTCATATGATTTATTGAGTGAGCGAGAAATTTAAAATCATTTGTATTTTATTAGATAGATGGATGGTGGGATTTATCCCAAACTTTGGACGTTCTAGATGATTTATTGAGTGAGCGGAAAATTTAAAATTATTTGTATTTTATTAGATATAATTAGATATATAAAATATAGATATAGATAGATAGAATTAGATAGATTGTATTTTATTAGATAGATGGATGGTGAGATTTATCCCAAACTTTGGACGGCCCAGATGATTTATTGAATGAGCGGGAAATTCAAAATCATTTGTATTTTATTAGATAGATATATATAAGAATTTATTTACGTGAATGTGAATCTATATTTTCTCCATGTTAAAAATCCACCAACAATGTTTTATCCTTGTAACATCAATCAACAATTCTGGTCCACAATCATATGAATAACTCATAATCATAATTGTAGTTTTAAATTTCTCTTCTCATCCATGACAAAGATAATTTTCATCACCTATCTTTACCTGAAACATCAAAGATCATGGTTACACCAAAGCACATTTCCTGTTCATAATCATACTGATAAGTTCATCGTTGCACTACGGCCAAAGATACTCATTTGTATCACCAGTTGGTTATGTTCATCTCAACATATGTTCATCTTTGCACATCTGGCCAAAGATATTCAATAACATGTTATCTTTGCACTACGGGCCAAAGATATTCATCAACAATTCATCTTTGCACTACAGGCCAAAGATATTCCTCAACAGTTCATATTTGCACTACAGGCCAAATATATTCATCAACAGTTCATATTTGCACTACAGGCCAAATATATTAATATCTCAAGGAAATATATAATCATTTCAGAATTTATATAAACAATTATAACCATGTTGATCATTTCACCTTTGCACTTAAGCTAAAGATATTCAATTATAAATTCAATGGTCATGATCATATCAGTCAACAATTCAACTTTGCACTACTGGCTAAAGAGAACTCATAGTCATGATCATACCAAAAATCTACCCATCTTTACACTCAAGTCAAAGAGAAGTATCATCATTAGGGTTATAAAAATATTATATATGATAATAAAAATAATATGATCAACATATAGTTTTAATCTCAAAACTAATATTCATAACTCAACTATAATTGGTTAGAAAAAGAAACCAATTTTCTCATGAATAGTAACTTCGTGAATAGTAACTCATGAATAGTAACCCGTGAATAGTAATTCATGAATAGTAACTCGATACAAAAAGGTAGAAATTCCACAATAAAATTTATACCAATATTTCGGTATAATGATATTGAAATAACATTTCTTAAACTTATAAACAATTTATTTTAATTGTTTACACTTTACTAATTAATGTATTTAATCATTCTAAAATGCCAAACTCATAAAATTTTATCACCAATAACCAAAACCCTCATAAAAAATCTGCATATAACTCATGTATGAATCTCAAGCCATAAAATCATATTTTCCAATTTTCTTACTTCACATAACATATTTAATTCATTTACTCATAACTAGTCCATTTTCATGAAAAATACTAAATCAGTTCCTAAAATATTTCTTTTCTGAGATTTAGCAGAATATAGTCCTATATTGAACATATATTTTTCTCAGAATTTTTAAAATTCATTTACTATTTTTCATATAGCTATAACCGTCGAATATTTAGACATTTATCATAAATTATACTTTTGTCTAAAATTTTTGAAATTCAGAGAGTACACTGATATTAAATAGATGTACTCCCAATAAAAATTTCATCAATTTTAGAGTTAACCACAAGTAGTTATAAGCGGTTACTTTTAAAATTGTCTTTTCCCGTAAAATTCATAACTCTTAATCTATACATCTAAAAATCACCATTTTTGGGCACAATCAATAAAACTCATCATATTATCATTTCAAATTTTTCTAGAATTTTCTGAAGGTTGGAAGAAGTACGAACTGAAAAAAAAAATAACCCTTAAAATCCCTTACCTCAAGAGAGCAGTACTTCGAATGAAAAATCGGAGGAAACTTCTACTAAATAGCAACTTTCAAAGTATCTAAATACTCTCAAAAATATTCTTGATAATATAGAGAGAAAGAAAACTTGTTTCTGGTGTGATTTTCTATTCTAACATAAGCACCTATTTATAAGAAAATGCTAGAACGCCAAAGGAGACTAAATTAATAAAATAATATTATTAATTTTCCTCATTCCTATGTATGTTCACCAACCAAGACCAGCCTCTAGCATGCCATACTTGAACAAATTTGGCAGCCCACATGTTGATAACCAAGTGGGTCCCACCCATAAATTAATAAAAATTATTTTATTTTCTGAAACTTCAACAATTCATAGAAAATAGCACGGTTATCAGAAAAATACGAATTTTATATCCATTCTGACTGAAATTGAATTCTCTACAACTTTGTAGCTTTGAGTTTTTCCAAATTCCAAACCAAAAATATCCGAAATCCACAAACGGATGAATTTTAATACCTCCTCACCGACAAAATACTGATAAAACACCTCAACATTAATTTCTTCATTTTTATCCACATAAAAATAAATATATCCATCATTTATATCCACATAAAATAAATATTTCCTTATCATATAAATCAATAATTAATTATTCACAAATAATATTACAGAATCACAATTATGACAACCAGGCCGTTCCCAAGAAAGAGGGGGCTTTCCAATAAGAATTTTTTCTTATTGGCGCGCAATTAGGTGACCAAACCTGTAGTAGCCCCGAATCCGGGCCCCAAATCACCGCGGATCCGGTATACTATTTCTTTCACTAATTGCGGAAGATATAAACATAAATTATTTATACATTACATTACACACTATTCCCCAAGGTCGAGTAACCTTAACTTAAACACAAATCATAAACTTTCTAACATATAACACATTTATCAAACTATACTATTACAAATAGCCGCACATTTTATCCCAAGCTGAACTTGGCTTTAACCTTTCCTGTATCCGAACGCATTCGCCTTATTTGCAATGTTTTATCATGATATAACAAGGGTGAGCATGAAAGTTGCCCAGCAAGTTTATATACAATAATATAACTATATATCATGATTGAAGAGTATGAATAATGAGCTTGCTATAATTCATCAATATAATTGAGAACTAGCACGAACACATTTTTGACTGAACAAGTATTATACATGAACAAACATTTCTGAACCAACTGGTAATGAAGGTGATCAGCCTTTCATACCTGACTTATACATGCAAGATGTACAGAGTACAAATTTCATGGCAATCAGCAATGATTAACCATAAGCTTGAAGAAACTACTCTTATTAAAGTTAAGTACAAAGAAACTTGCCTGAACCGTTGATTACCGCAACGCAATTTATACAGCTTTACCCGAAGACCTAATATTAGTAATATAGATCTCCAATATTAGAATAATATCATCACAGTATAATACTGTTATATTTATATCCACAGAATAACCTAAACACATAGCACATAATCCTATCAGTCTATAATACATATAAGACTTAGCATCAAATTAGACTATTAAGTTTGAGTTGATACCGACACAATTTTATCATCGTATATTAAAGTGTCTAGCATTTAAACATGTAGTTAAGTATTAGTCATTAAGCTTAAGTCTTAATGTTATTGTTATACTTTGATAATCTTTTCATCACTTCATAACTTATACATATAAGTTTTCCCTTTTCATGATATCTTAGTAAGCAAGATAACCTTTCATTAAATTGAAATATCATTTCATTAAATCGGATTTCATTTCAGTATCCTGAAGTTACTATTTCAGCAGATCAAATCATTTTACCAACCTGAATTCCATTTCAGCAACCTGAATTCACTATTCTTCTTCACGAAAATTTCAAATCAACTTATTATTTTTCTATCCTTTGGTCAAACATATATACATGTATTTCATGCACAAAAATTATTTTTTCATAATTTTCCAACTTCCTTTGATATTTTTTCAAAAATTAATTCTAGTGCGTAGCTTAAGAAATTAGCTACCTTGTACTTAACTCCAAACATTCCCATCTCTTGGCATAACCTTACATATGTTAACGTGATGTTCCATTTTAAATTTCGTGGCAATCAGAGTTGTAGAACTCCGGTTATAGCGATTTCCGTCGGAAAATCACAAAAATTGTAATGGTCATAACTTGGTCGTTTTAACTCGGAATTAGCTCATTTTTGGACACGAGCTACATAATATCATATATTTTCATTTTCCAAAAGCCTGGAATTTTTCTCATTAAATAAATGTCCGAAACAGCCCTCGGAAAATTTGGGCAGAAACTTTTTGCATTTTGGCAGTTTTGGAGTCCTTCACCAAAACTTAAATAAAACGAAATCTGTAACTCCGATAAATGATCCGTCACTTTTGTTGGATTCCTATCTTTCTGAACTACAGTTTTAATCTATCACAATCCATATTTAGACATGTTAAACTCCCAGAAAGTAGCCCGGAAGTGGCTGTTACAAAACTGTCCTTTTAGCAGTTTTCTTATCTTTGTGTAGTTTGGGAGAAATCCCATAACTTGGTCATTATTCAACCTATTTGAGTAATTCCAAAGGGATTTTACCCTTAACACATATATCTAGCATCCCAAGAACATAAATCACAAATATCCATCATAGATTTCAAAGATCCAAAAGTTTGATCACACTTTTTAAAAGTTTAACTTTTTCGGAAAATTCCATTCTTCAATTCCTTTTGATTTCCACCAAATCAACCCCCATTATGGGTAGATCCAAATAATAAAACACTCATTAACATGTATATCCTTGATTTTTGAGTTTAGAAACAAAATTTCTTATTTCATCAAACAAGCTTCAAACACAATCAAAGCTAAGAAAATTTTAGGTTTTCTATCTTTTGAAAAAACCTAGCTTCCATTCCACACTTTAGATCTAACCTTTGATCTACAAAAGAGTTGGATCTACATATCAAACACTTATATACACATAGATCTAAGGTTTTAAGCCTCAAGATCACAACTTCAAGTTGTAAAAAAATCAAATCAAAACACAAAGGAAATTAGACTACACAAGTGGAAATTTTTGTTATACCTTAGCTTTTCTTCTTCTCCTTCTTCTTAGCTTCATCCATGGATGAATCTTTGGTGTATGAAGATCAAAAACTCCTCTTCTTTCCACCATGAGGCTGCCGAACTCTCCTCTTCTCTCTCCCTTTCTTTCCGATACCCCATTTCTATCTCTTACTCTCTTTTTCTTATAACTTAACAACTTGGAAGAGAAAATGAAATGAAAGAGAAGTGATATGTGTTTTTTTTATTATGTTTATACATTATAAGTATTGCAATCCTTTCTCTCTCACTCATCATCAAAAATACCAACCCATGTTGCTTGCAAGTTTAAACATAAGTGTTGGCTTGGTTCATGGCTTGACACCTAGAGCATTTGGTGAGAGTTAGTAAACTTACTTTCAAACAAAATAAAAATCACCACTCCTCCATTTTTTGCCCTCTAATAGCCGACCATGTGGCCTTTTTAAGCTCCAAGTTTGGTTTCTTGTAAATGAAATATCTATTATCCCAAATGCCTAAAGTACCATTCCTTCAATTGGCTCTAGGTTTGGGCCACTCTTAAATCTTTGGGCTTAACAATAAAAATATTTAGGCCACTCAATTAATGTATTGCTTGGGTCTCTAACCAATTTCATTGGCCAACTCTTGGGCTATAAAATATACATAGTCCAATACCTAAATTCTTACCCAACCCAATTAATTAATTATGGTTTTTACTTCCTCAATTATAACACAAATCCTTACTCATGCACACTTATTTCCTTAACCCAATTAGACTTGCTATAATTAGGTTATAAAATTAATCATTTGAGATATATAAAATAAATCTTCTAGAATTAGCAAGTATTCTAAATACCAAAATTCTCTTTTTCCATAACCCTTAAGTTATTAAATCCTTCATTCCTAATATATAATTAGGGTTACACTAGTTTCTTTTGTTTGTTTATATAATAAAAATATAAACCATCACATAATGTTCATATTCCTTACACACAACTTTTTAACCCTTAGGGTTTAATACTCCGTATTAGGATTCCCAAATTAGGGTTTAAATTCTCGATACTGAAATTAGGGTTTTTGAACATATCGCTAGAGTTTTCTAACTTAATCACCATATTCATATCATGAATTTAGGGTTTCGGATTCCCGGAACAGAAACTAGGGTTTCCAGAACCGATTTCTAGAGTTTCTTATTAGACGTTAGGGTTTTCGAACTGAACGTTGTCGTTCTTAATATAAACTTAGGGTTTGTCACAGATATAATTTATCTGATCAACCCATGACCCTTAACAACATTCTGAACACATCATTAACCATATACACAGAGCATATTTATATAAATCCTTAATCTTGAATAATTCACCTATTTCCTTCACCGAATTTTGAAATCCTCAAAATTCAATCCCAATAACATCAAACGCATACACTCATTTTCTGTCTAGGTCTATTATTTGACCTTAAATTAATCATTTAAGATTTTCATAAATTGTCTAATTTCTCGGGTTGTCACATTCACCCCTCCTTCTAAGAATTTCGTCCCAGAAATTCACCTTACACCTTACACCTTACACCGTGCACCATACACCATTCACACATATTTCACATGCTACCCAATACAACACTCACAATGGTAAAAATTTTAAAACTGTGCTGAGGAATCGTATAGACTGTTTGCTTTTCATTTTCGCAAAGGTTTTATGGAAATTCATCCGCAAACCGTCATTACTTACGAACAAAAAGGGTGATTAGCCCGTTATGCCCTGTACTGGCCAAGTACTGATTTATCTGTTTTCCCATCACTGCCAAAGGCACAAAAATTCTACCTCAGTCTTATTTGATTCCACAGCAAAATAATTTGGTTTGGGAAATTTCTTTCAATAAAACATTTTTGAGAATGACGTCATGATGCCGCACTGTATTTAACAGTTCGTTGAGAATTTTGTCATTTTGTGACTTTGTTATACTACATCATACTGTAGTGGGCTGACGATCCTTAGATCACATCCAACACCAAGTAATTCTGCATTGATAACTCCATTTTTTATCATCTCTGCACCAGGTCACATGGTACATAAGTGATGAATAAAAACAATTTTTTTTAAAAGGCACATAGTGCGTATTTAGCTTGATGTCAAAAATTTGAAGTTTAGCATAGTTAGGGGTTTAGGAAAACCTAAGTCTTCACTAATGATCATTTGCTTAACAATCTATTTGTTCCTATAATCCTTAACACTCCATTCACACACAACTATACCCAGTTCATAAAACCACACTTATGAGTTCATAACCTGGCCACAATTATATGAGTTTACGAACTTACCCTAGTCTGACCTTTGGCGTCCGTTCGCTGAGGGGCTCATAAACATTTCATATAACTATAAGTCAAGAATGTCACATAAGTATGAGTTCTAAGAACTCGTACTTAATCCTATATTCTCTACCTATGACCTATTTATCTGTATATAACAACTAGCGTGACACAACATTTCAATTATTACCAATGCCACCAACTAAGTAGTTTTTACACCAAGTACAATTCTCCCGCCCATACAAGGAATCATACAACTTAGTTGCTGGCACGAGTCCTCATTGAAATCCCCACCTAATCTTAACCCCCTTTTTCAATACGAATTCAGTTCGTATTCATAATCCATAACTCTTTCATGAGTTTTCATAGTACAATTTCATAGTACAACTTACACACAGCATCTTGCTGTAAACTTTTCAATCATAAGATTGATTCTTTCTGACTGTCATAACCTTATCAGATCACGGGGTGATCTTACCGTATATATTACGATTTATTTCTATGCCTATGATCATTTTGTTTTACGATCTTCTATCCCTGCACTTTCAATCCTTTAGACTCGATCTATTCACCATTACTGTTCAACTTTATTATCAGAGTTAGGGAACTCTGTGTCTTTACACTCGTCGAGATTCATCTTTGAATCTTACCGACTAACTAACTCTATTTGAATTAGTCTTATCCTAATCAATACGGTTATTGGTCTCAGATATTCCTACCTAAGCTTCATAACCAACAGCTCTGATACCAACTGTAGTAGCCCCGAATCCGGGCCCCAAATCACCGCGGATCCGATATACTATTTCTTTCACTAATTGCGAAAGATATAAATATAAATTGTTTATACATTACATTACACACTATTCCCCAAGATCGAGTAACCTTAACTTAAACACATATCATAAACTTTCTAACATATAACACATTTATCAAACTATACTATTACAAATAGCCGCACATTTTATCCCAAGCTGAACTTGGCTTTAACCTTTCCTGTATCCGAACGCATTTGCATTATTTGCAATGTTTTATCATGATATAGCAAGGGTGAGCATGAAAGTTTCCCAGCAAGTTTATATACAATAATATAACTATATATCATGATTGAAGAGTATGAATAATGGGCTTGCTATAATTCATCAATATAATTGAGAACTAGCACGAATAAATTTTTGACTGAACAAGTATTATACATGAACAAACATTTCTGAACCAACTGGTAATGAAGGTGATCAGCCTTTCATACCTGACTTATACATGCAAAATGTACAGAGTACAAATTTTATGGCAATCAGCAATGATTAACCATAAGCTTGAAGAAACTACTCTTATTAGAGTTAAGTACAAAGAAACTTGCCTGAACCGTTGATTACCGCAACACAATTTATATAGCTTTACCCGAAGACCTAATATTAGTAATATAGATCTCCAATATTAGAATAATATCATCACAGTATAATACTGTTATATTTATATCCACAGAATAACCTAAACACATAGCTCATAATCCTATCAGTCTATAATACACATAAGACTTAGCATCAAATTAGACTATTAAGTTTGAGTTGATACTGACACAATTTTATCATCGTATATTAAAGTGTCTAGCATTTAAACATGTAGTTAAGTATTAGTCATTACGCTTAAGTCTTAATGTTATTGTTATACTTTGATAATCTTTTCATCACTTCATAACTTATACATATAAGTTTTCCCTTTTCATGATATCTTAGTAAGCAAGATAACCTTTCATTAAATTGAAATATCATTTCATTAAATCGGATTTCATTTCAGTATCCTGAAGTTACTATTTCAGCAGATCAAATCATTTTACCAACCTGAATTCCATTTCAGCAACCTGAATTCACTATTCTTCTTCACGAAAATTTCAAATCAACTTATTATTTTTCTATCCTTTGGTCAAACATATATACATGTATTTCATGCACAAAAATTATTTTTCCATAATTTTCCAACTTCCTTTGATATTTTTTCAAAAATTAATTCTAGTGCGTAGCTTAAGAAATTAGCTACCTTGTACTTAACTCCAAACATTCCCATCTCTTGGCATAACCTTACATATGTTAACGTGATGTTCCATTTTAAATTTCGTGGCAATCAGAGTTGTAGAACTCCGGTTATAGCGATTTCCGTCGGAAAATCTAAAAAATTGTAATGGTCATAACTTGGTCGTTTTAACTCGGAATTAGCTCATTTTTGGACACGAGCTACATAATATCATATATTTTCATTTTCCAAAAGCCTGGAATTTTTCTCATTAAATAAATGTCCGAAACAGCCCTCGGAAAATTTGGACAGAAACTTTTTGCATTTTGGCAGTTTTGGAGTCCTTCACCAAAACTTAAATAAAACGAAATCTGTAACTCCGATAAATGATCCGTCACTTTTGTTGGATTCCTATCTTTCTGAACTACAGTTGTAATCTATCACAATCCATATTTAGACATGTTAAACTCCCATAAAGTAGCCCGGAAGTGGCTGTTACAAAACTGTCCTTTTAGCAGTTTTCTTATCTTTGTGTAGTTTGGGAGAAATCCCATAACTTGGTCATTATTCAACCTATTTGAGTAATTCCAAAGGGATTTTACCTTTAACACATATATCTATCATCCCAAGAACATAAATCACAAATATCCATCATAGATTTCAAAGATCCAAAAGTTTGATCACACTTTTTAAAAGTTTAACTTTTTCGGAAAATTCCATTCTTCAATTCCTTTTGATTTCCACCAAATCAACCCCCATTATGGGTAGATCCAAATAATAAAACACTCATTAACATGTATATCCTTGATTTTTGAGTTTAGAAACAAAATTTCTTATTTCATCAAACAAGCTTCAAACACAATCAAAGCTAAGAAAATTTTAGGTTTTCTATCTTTTGAAAAAACCTAGCTTCCATTCCACACTTTAGATCTAACCTTTGATCTACAAAAGAGTTGGATCTACATATCAAACACTTATATACACATAGATCTAAGGTTTTAAGCCTCAAGATCACAACTTCAAGTTGTAAAAAAATCAAATCAAAACACAAAGGAAATTAGACTACACAAGTGGAAATTTTTGTTATACCTTAGCTTTTCTTCTTCTCCTTCTTCTTAGCTTCATCCATGGATGAATCTTTGGTGTATGAAGATCAAAAACTCCTCTTCTTTCCACCATGAGGCTGCCGAACTCTCCTCTTCTCTCTCCCTTTCTTTACCGATACCCCATTTCTATCTCTTACTCTCTTTTTCTTATAACTTAACAACTTGGAAGAGAAAATGAAATGAAAGAGAAGTGATATGTGTTTTTTTTTTATTATGTTTATACATTATAAGTATTGCAATCCTTTCTCTCTCACTCATCATCAACAATACCAACCCATGTTGCTTGCAAGTTTAAACATAAGTGTTGGCTTGGTTCATGGCTTGACACCTAGAGCATTTGGTGAGAGTTAGTAAACTTACTTTCAAACAAAATAAAAATCACCACTCCTCCATTTTTTGCCCTCTAATAGCCGACCATGTGGCCTTTTTAAGCTCCAAGTTTGGTTTCTTGTAAATGAAATATCTATTATCACAAATGCCTAAAGTACCATTCCTTCAATTGGCTCCAGGTTTGGGCCACTCTTAAATCTTTGGGCTTAACAATAAAAATATTTAGACCACTCAATTAATGTATTGCTTGGGTCTCTAACCAATTTCATTGGCCAACTCTTGGGCTATAAAATATACATAGTCCAATACCTAAATTCTTACCCAACCCAATTAATTAATTAGGGTTTTTACTTCCTCAATTATAACACAAATCCTTACTCATGCACACTTATTTCCTTAACCCAATTAGACTTGCTATAATTAGGTTATAAAATTAATCATTTGAGATATATAAAATAAATCTCCTAGAATTAGCAAGTATTCTAAATACCAAAATTCTCTTTTTCCATAACCCTTAAGTTATTAAATCCTTCATTCCTAATATATAATTAGGGTTACACTAGTTTCTTTTGTTTGTTTATATAATAAAAAATATAAACCATCACATAATGTTCATATTCCTTACACACAACTTTTTAACCCTTAGGGTTTAATACTCCGTATTAGGATTCCCAAATTAGGGTTTAATTTTCGATACTGAAATTAGAGTTTCTGAACATATCTCTAGAGTTTTCTAACTTAATCACCATATTCATATCATGAATTTAGGGTTTCGGATTCCCAGAACAGAAACTAGGGTTTCCAGAACTGATTTCTAGAGTTTCTTATTAGACGTTAGGATTTTCGAACTGAATGTTGCCGTTCTTAATATAAACTTAGGGTTTGTCACAGATATAATTTATCTGATCAACCCATGACCCTTAACCACATTCTGAACACATCATTAACCATATACACAGAGCATATTTACATAAATCCTTAATCCTGAATAATTCACCTATTTCCTTCACTGAATTTTGAAATCCTCAAAATTCAATCCCAATAACATCAAACGCATACACTCATTTTCTGTCTAGGTCTATTATTTGACCTTAAATTAATCATTTAAGATTTTCATAAATTGTCTAATTTCTCGGATTGTCACAAAACCTCTCTTTGACAGAACTTTCTAGACATTGCCAATAATGCTATCTAATAATATTATTCAAATAATATGAATTATTGATCTGATAATGGAGATACTGTGCAGTGACAATTATTGAAACAACAATAATATAAAATATCAACGCAACAATTATTGAATCAATAAAATAAAATATTGAATAGTAATTACTTTAACAATTATTGAGTAGTGTCTTCTTACGTAAGAATCAATAATTCAAAAATACTGTGTAATACCGTGTGCTACTGTGCACTAACGCGTATTACTATATTTTAACCACCAGGTATTCCAACAGTGTTAACGGTAACAACTACGTCGTTATTTATAAAAACTCAATTTTTGTCGTTTTCTTCATCCGATAGTTATTCGTTATGGGGCCCACAAATGGCTGCGTCATCATACGAATATTCTCCGACAGAAAGAATATTCTACGACCACTTGCGTATTTTGAAAAAAAAATCATATCTCACCCTTATCTTTAAACTTTTATCAATTTAATCATTTACTGAATTGTAATTATAAGAAAAATTAAATACTTTTATTTCATAAAATTCAGGGTCTTACAGCGGGGGGTCAGGCCCTGGTGCGCATAGCTGAAGACCCCTCGCCCTGGCGGGGGTACACGACAAAAAGAGTTCAGCCCCGACGGGGGTAGGGTATTTTAACTGAACTTTGTTTTCTCCTTTCTAGCTATCCTCTTGCTACTTTATGACCACCGAATCACTCCTTTTATGCTCAAACACCCCACCACCACACCTACACATCAACCAACAATAAACAAGTAAAATCGAACATAAACACGAGAAATTCACACCGATTAAGCTTGGATTAGGAACCGATTCGTGGATATAAAATTTACTTATCAAAATCTCCCAAACTTAAAACGTGCTAGTCCTCGAGCACATGCAATCAAACAAACTAAATGCAATGCAATGTAATGCAATTTATATGAAATGTATCTATCTATATGTCTACGAATCCAACAATATCACAAAATCAAATTTATTCTTTCGACCTCAGAACAATTAAGCACACACTATAATACTTCATAATAAAACCCATCAATAACTTCTCATCAATTCCTCAAATCTTATACTTTTCATCACTAATATCGTGTGTGTGTGATCAACATCTATGCTAACTGAGTTAAATTCAAATTCAACACATAACCAATCTCTTATTATGATTCATCCAAAATAA
The DNA here is from genome assembly GCA_020205505.1 of Panax japonicus. Classification (NCBI taxonomy): domain Eukaryota; kingdom Viridiplantae; phylum Streptophyta; class Magnoliopsida; order Apiales; family Araliaceae; genus Panax; species Panax japonicus. Next base: position 55,942,974 of record CM035107.1, on the reverse strand, counting down.
ACTCGAAAATTTTAAAAACAAACAAGTTCCAACTCAAATCAAACGTTTACTAAGATTAAGGGTCCGAATAAGGTATCTATGCTTTCTCTTTACTTCTTTTTTTTTCAACTACGAGGGCTCTTTGCCTTTATTTCCCGTCTTATATTTATTTATTTATTTATTTTATTTATTATTTTTTTAACATGATTGTTCAAAGCCTCATTCCATTAGGCTAACAGTGTAACCCCTTAGCGAGCTTTCAACTAACGACTCCCAAACCATAAAAGACCTTAGGGTGCTAGGTGTTAAGACACCCCTACGGGTGTACTTGCTCAAGTAACAAAGGCCCCGAAACAAGACTAGTCACGACATATATAAATATTTTTCTTTATTTATTTATTTTTATTTTTTTAAAGCTTATACACCCTACGTTTTCCCCCAAACTTAGGTTCTTGCCTAATTTATTGTCTTCACTGCCTATTTTTTGTCATTCTCTTATCTATACTAGCATTATCCTTTAGAAACTATTTATGTATCGATTTAAACTAATCAGTCAACACATACGTTATTACGTGCTACCCTTTTTATACCAGTTTCAAACAAGAACACGATCTGAGTCATGATTCAAAACTACATCCTAGTTCTAATACTGAATACTGTATTTGTTTACTTAATCTCAATTTCATCATTGGCCATAATAATCATGAGCTATAACACTGTTGGACATATGCAAAATGAACACAATAGTTACTAAAAATTATTATTATTTTATATAGATAAGGCAAATATAACATAACAAAATGCAGGAAATAACAAGACTATCCTAAACTACTATGCATCTAAGCTACTATGCAATTACGTGACAATATGCAGAAATTCTAAACTAAACATGATATAACTAATGACATTATGCATGCAACATGAAATGGAAAAATAAACTAACTCCCCCAAACTTAAAAATTACAATACCCTCATTGTATAGATAATGCAGTAAAAATATGAGGACTTCGCTGTAATCACTTTAAGCCTGGGGTGGTGGTGTGTTGTACTGTTCTTCTTCTTCCGAATCACTTGGTGGAAAGTAGGGCAGTGGACCTGGCTGCTGATATGGAAATTGGGCATTAGGTTTGAGGCTTTGAAGCGTCGTGTTCAAGGATGCGAATGATAGGCTCATTGCATCAAACATATGGTCCTGTCTCGATGCGAGACACCTCATCTCCCTTCGTGCTTCCTTGTTGTGCTCCTCCATTTGTTGCTGAAATGCTCTACTGAGGGTTAGATATGGCGTCCGAAGATGGTTCTGCCTCAGTTCCTTGGTCTCCCATAGTCACATCCTAATCATCCGAGGTGTCGTCGGCATCAGCTTCGTCCTCTGAAGCTGATGAAAATATGAATCCTAACCCTTGAGGATGTGATTCACCTCTGGCCCACACCGAATATCGCGCTATCATTTAAGAATCTAGTAGCTACAACGACATTTGGGTGGGTTCATCATCAGACCATCGAAAACCTGTTTGGCGACATAACCCACATATGAGTGATGGGTGTGGCAGGCCGCCCGAAAAATTACCTTGTAGGCATCGACGAATGGAAAAACTGATTATGGCCCCGACGTCGATGATGAAGTCTTGCACAATATCATACAAAAGTAGGACCTTCTCCTTGGTCACGTCAGAGGTGTGCGTGGAAGGAAATAGTTTTGTACATAAAAAGGCATACCAAAATTTTCAATACCGACTAAGATCCTTACTGTGAAATATCGTGTCTCCTTTTCGTCCCTTTATCCACGTTGTTCCCGACTTAGTCATTTCTTTGAGAACCGCCTCAAAGTCAGGGTTGAAATCCCTCAAGTGAGCATATTGGCACTGTCTAGGCACCTGCAACTGATAATACGTGTTGATGGCATCGGCACTAAACGGGACCTGTAAGAACCCAAATTTTTAGAAAATATTAAAATAAGAATTTAGTAGATAAAATTCTTAAGGCATGTGAAGGGTTCAAACAAAAATATATAAATGTGTTACGAGGTATGTGGTATTGTGTTACATAGGTTAATATGAGCTATGTGATAAGTGATGTTGTGTTTAATAAATATATATATCATTATTATATATTTATTATAAATTGTAGAGATGAATTAGTAAGAGGATGGATAATATTTATCTATCGGCATTAAATAATTTATAGAATTACTTTATTATAGTAAGTTGGTGACATTAAAATATCTTTGATAATCACCTATTTTTGAGTATTTGTGTGACGTCCCCAAAATAGGTATACATCACCCATTCTGAGTCGCCAAATACATGGTACAGAAACAAATATAACTTCAGTAATATAATTGTCGTGCAAAATACGACAACATATATTCTGTGAGTTTGAATACAACTATTGTCTAATAGAGAGTATACAAACTTAAAAGGAGTCCTCATTATAATTATTGATACACTATTTTACAAAATAGTGAGGACTACTAATACAACTATCCTGAACCATCACTCTATACCCCGGCTAGTTCCTGCTATGTTCTCACCCCTTAGAAGAAAAATAGAACAAAAAGGAAAAAGGTGAGCTCAACTAGCCCAGTAAAGAATATTATGACTAAGATAATATACAACAATTTATCATTAGCCTTCAACAAGGAAATATCTGATAAAATATAATAGACAACAAGTTTTAGATCACCAACTGCAGCGGAAACAACAATCCATTAGAAGAGTCAAGTAGAGAAAGAATTCTACTATCTTCTAAGATTTAAAAGTCCATCATTAATATTTTATCCCTGTAACATCAATCAATATACATCTTGAATCAAATATTCATCTTTGCACTACAAGCCAAAGATATTCATTTGTATCACCAGTTGGTCATGTTCATCTCAACACCTGTTCATCTTTGCACTACGGGCCAAAGATATTCATTAGGTAATCATTCATCTTTGCACTATAGGCCAAAGATATTTAATTATATCATCATTGAGGAATGAGAATGATGAAAAATATCTTAAAGAAAATGAATCCAGTGAGATAAAAGAACAAATATTACGGATTCGTATTACAGTTTATCCAAGTTCAATATGTTGGGGTTTTGGCATAGAAATGCACAACGGAATTAAAATTTTTAAAGCAATTTTTGAAACCCTAAAATAGGATCCATGGGAAAAATTCAATTAATTTAGAGGTTAGAAATTATACTGATTAAGAAACTGAAATTGATACGATCGAATCTCCAATGCAATCCACGAATTAAGAAACTTGAATTGATACGATCGAATCTCCAACGCAATCCAAACGATCTGCATCACTACGGTATCCACACGAATGCTCCGAGAATCATCTTACAATCTGCAGAAGAAGGAACCGCGATACTAGCCACCAAGGATGAGGATTTTCGAAGCTATTTTCTCTAGTCTCTCTCTAAGAGTGGCTAGGGTTTTGTATTTTTTGACATAAAACCTAAAGTGACTGATATATATCATATATATAGCAGTTAGGAGGAATTAATCAAAACCTAATATTATTAAAATCCGAATTTATATATATCTTAATTAATATACCTATATATAAATTATCCTATTAATTTAAATTTTGTAATTTATAATTCTATCAATCATATTGACATATTTAAATCTTTACAATTTAAATTAATTTCCTTTTAATTACGTTCTTTGTGAGTGACCCTATAGGTTATTATTACGTTGGCAATAATTTTAAAATCATATTATAAAATTATAAACAGTGAGCGACATCTAGTAATGCATCACTGCTACCCAAGTAATAATAAGATCGATGATTCGATGCAACCTTTTTCTTGACCAATGTTTCAATGTAATTTAATCCTTTTAACCTTAATATCCTAAATTAAACTCGAGTCATGGAATGTGTCATACTCTTCATAATTTAATCTGAGTTTTCTTGATCAATGAGTAGACTATATGAAACAAATCACTATTTGAGCATGGCCATGCATTTCATAGTCCTACTCAATCAAGAGGCCTATGGATATCACCCATAATATATAGGATGGTTAAATTCCATCTAGATCACTTATATTTCTCACACGATTCACGATGAACCCAATAATCACCTTTATAGTCCATCCTATTAAAGGTGACATTTGATGATATCAAAGTACATAAATTCCCGTGTAGTAATATAGCGATTTTAGGTCGGAGGACCATTACATCATTGTCACTATGAGAATTGCTAATGACACTTCGCATAATGCTCCATATAGAATTCTCATGGTGGGTCTGTCCAGTACATCGTTCTCTAACTTGTACCTATGCATTGACTTAATATGTCATATATTTATGACCAATGAGATTTGGTCATCAATCAATCCACATACTAGTCTCAATGCATCATTGTTGTCCCATCAACAATGATACTCGACTAGGGACATTTAAGAACAACGATACTAATTGTAATTATATAATCTCATGTTAAAGTCACATACTTGAAACTATATAATTTGTATCACTATTCTAAGAAAGTTTATTATGTTAACAATTATATTACGTAGTAAATAAAACCATAATAAAATCATATATTTATTCAATCAAATATAATATCAAAACGTTAAGCAATTATATCAAATAATTGGCCTCTAGGGCATAAACTCTAACAGTCTCCCACTTGCACTAGAGCCAATCACTCATGTATCTAATACCCATGGAACTAGTGTGACCGTCGTGCTTCTGCTGCGACAAAGCCTTGGTCAGTGGATCTGCAACATTATCATCTGTTGTCACTCTTCCTATATGTACATCTCCTCTATCAATGATTTCACGGATGAGATGGTATCGCCTAAGTATATGCTTGGATTGTTGGTGAGATCTGGGTTCCTTATCCTGTGCAATGGCTCCATTATTATCACAGTATAGAGCAATCAGATCAACAATGGTTGGAACAACACCAAGTTCAGTGATGAAATTTTTAATCCATACAGCCTCCTTGGCTGCACTAGAAACAACAATATACTCAGCCTCTGTTGTAGAATCAGCTACTGTCTCTTGATTCAAACTTTTCCAACTAACAGCACCACCATTAAGGTAAAACACAAAACCTGACTAAGACTTATAGTCATCATTGTCAGTCCGAAAACTAGCATCTGTGTAACCCTTTACTTCCAGTTCGTCTTCACATCCATATACCAAGAATGAATCCTTAGTCCTTTTCAGGTACTTGAGGATATTCTTGACTGCTATTCAGTGACCTTCACTTAGATTCGACTGGTATCTGCTCGTCATGCTCAAGGCATACGAGACATCCGGACGAGTACATATCATTGTATACATGATAAATCCAATTGCCGAAGCATAAGGGATCTTTCTTATACGCTCCTCATCATCTTGTGATTTAGGACATTGGGCCTTAGAGATCTTTACACCATGAGTCACGGGTAAGTTTCCTCTTTTCGCCTCTTGCATGCTGAACCGTTTCAACACTTTATAAATATATGTACTTTGACTTAGGCCGAGCATTTTTCTCGATCTATCTCTATAGATCCCGATACCTAAAATATAGGCAGCATCACCCAAATCTTTCATGGAGAAACATTTTCCTAACCATGTTTTTATAGCCTGTAAGGAAGGAATGTCATTCCCAATAACTAATATGTCATCAACATATAATACTAGGAATAAAATGTGACTCCCACTAACCTTCTTATATACACAAGGTTCATCTTCATTTTTAATAAAGCCAAATTATTTGACTGCTTCATCAAATCGAAGATTCCAACTCCGAGAGGCTTGCTTCAATCCATAAATGGATCGCTGCAGCTTACATACCTCTCCAGCATCATTTGGAGTGATAAAACCCCCAGGTTGTGTCATATACACATCCTCAAGGAGATTTTCGTTAAGGAAAGCAGTTTTGACATCCATCTGCCAGATTTTGTAATCATAAAAAGTTGCAATAGCAAGTAAGATCCTGATGGATTTAACCATTGCCACTGGAGAGAAGGTTTCATCATAGTCAACACCTTGAATTTGTTTAAAACCTTTTGCTACCAGTCGGCCTTTATAGGTTTGTACATTACCATCCATGTCGGTTTTCTTCTTGAAAACCCACTTGCACCCGATTGGTTTTACCCCTTCGGGTGGATCAACCAGAGTCCATACTTGGTTAGTATACATGGAGTCCATCTCAGATTTCATGGCTTCAAGCCATTTCTCAGAATCTGGTCCATTCATAGCTTCTTGGTAGGAAGCAGGCTCATCTTGATCTATGAGCATCACATCGCCGTTTTGAGTCACAAGATATCCATAATATCTCTCAGGCTCTTGGCGTGTCCTACCAGATCTACGAATGACTTATGTAATTTGAGCAGGTTCACTTTCCACAATTTCTTGTGGTTCCTGCTCACGTTCCAACTCAGGTTCAATGATATTTTGTGGTTCTCGAATTTTTTGAGTTCTACTTTCCTCCTACTGTTTCCTTTAGAGACAAATTCTCTTTCTAGAAAAATACCAGTTCGAGCAACAACCACTTTGTTCTCAGAAGGTTTGTAGAAATAATATAATTTTGTTTCTTTTGGGTATCCCACAAAATTACATTTGTCAGATTTGGGTTCGAGCTTGTCAGGATCCAGACATTTTACGAATGCCTCGCAACCCCAAAGCTTCATGAACGACATATTAGGACGTTTCCCAGTCCACATCTCAAATGGTGTCTTCTGAACCGTCTTTGTAGGAACACGGTTAAGTGTGAATGCAGCTGTCTCTAGGGCATGACCCCATAAGCGTATTGGAAGATCTGCATGACTCATCATTGATCGTACTATGTCCAACAAGGTTCGATTCCTCCTCTCAGATACACCATTCCATTGCGGTGTTCTAGGTGGAGTGAGCTGTGATATAATACCACACTCCTTTAGAAGGTCATCAAAGTCTTGGCTTAAGTATTCACCTCTTCGATCGGATCGAAGGGCTTTTATGCTTTTGCCAAATTGGTTTTGAACTTCATTCTTGAATTCCTTGAACTTTTCAAAGGATTCGAATTTGTGTCTCATAAGATACACATATCCATATCTACTAAAGTCGTCAGTAAATGTAATGAAGTAATAAAACCTACCTCTTGCTAACGACATCATGGGTCCACATACATCACTATGTATAAGTCCCAATACATCGCTAGCCCGTTCAATGTGTCCAGTGAAAGGGCCTTAGTAATCTTGCCTAATAAACAAGACTCGCATTTCTCATATGATTCAAAATCAAATGAATCCAAGAACCCATCTTTATGGAGTTTGGATATGCGTTTCTCATTTATATGGCTTAAACGACAGTGCCAGAGATATGTCGGATTTGAATCATTTGATTTAAATCATTTTGTATTTATGTTATAGATAGGCATTTCTAAATCAAGAATATAGAGACCGTTAAACAATTGTGCAACACCATAACAAATATCATTTAAGTAAAACAAACAACGATTGTTCTTTATTATAAATGAAAAACCTTTCTTGTCCAAACAAGAAACAAAAATAATGTTTTTGCTTATAGCAGACACAAAATAACAATCTTCTAATTCTAAAACTAGCCCAGTGGGCAAAGATAAATGATAAGTTCCTACGGCCAGTGCGGCAACTTTTGCTCCATTCCCAACTCGTAGGTCAACCTCTCCTTTCGCCAAAGTCCTACTCCTTCGGAGTCCCTTCACATTAACACAAATGTGAGAACCACATCAAGTATCCAATACCCATGATGTAGAAGTAGACAAGTTAACTTCTATAACATATATACCTGAATCAAAAGTCGTACTTCCTTTCTTTTTCTTCACTTCTTCCAGATAAGCATGACAATTCTTTTTCCAGTGTCCAGGTTTTCCACAGAAGTGACATTCACCTTCTTTAGCCACCCCACCTTTAGGTTTTAAAGCCTGTTTGGTTTTTGAATTGGGTTTGGCAAAAGATTTAGATCCTATCTTCTTCTTGCCTTTCCAATTTCCCTTAGCATTCCCCTTTTGCACCATCATTATGGGAGTGGGTCCTACCTTTTTCATGTTGTTCTCGATAGTTCTTAACATACTCAACAACTTAGTAAGGGGTTTCTCAATTTCATTCATAAGATAGTTCATAACAAATTGAGAGTAACTGCTATTCAAAGATTGCAAATCAAGGTCAGTTTGGGCTTCCAGAGTGATTGGAAAACCCAACCTATCAAGGTACTCAATATACCCAATCATTTTCAGCACATGTGGACCAACTGGATCACGTTCACCCATTTTTCAATGATACAACGCCTTGCTTGTATCATACCTCTCCTGTCGAGCATGCCCTTCGAACAATTTCTTGAGATGCTCGATCATCTCATAAGCATCCATTAACTCATGTTGCTTCTGAAGCTCAGCATTCATGGTTGTTAGCATGACACAACTCACGTCCAGAGCATCATCTTGATGCTTCTTGTAAGCATTGTGCTCCACATGTGGTGCAGTGACAGCTGGTGCTGCAGGAATGGGCCCATCAAGGACATATAGCTTGCGTTCTTGTTTGAGGACAATCCTCAAGTTCCTATTCCAGTCAAGGAAATTAATTCCACTCATCTTTTCCTTTTCAAGGACTGATCGTAATGAAAGACTATTTGTGTTGTTGTTGTTTGCCATTTGATATCTTCAATTTATAAGTGCAAAAATAATAAGTCAAATTGTAGAGTTGATATTATATAATTGATAATAGTACATTCAAAATATACCTCCCACTATTTTATTCAAATTACTAGCCCTCACTGTTAATTCAGAAAGCATTTTCTATTAAATCTTTCTAGTGAGCCAAGATCCATATTTCATTATGCCTTAAGTTAGCTTTGGCTAATCTCTTAAAACACAATTATTTAGGCAGACAACCCTTTGTCAATTATATCATATATAACTCCTGGATAGTTTGGTAAACAACAATTGTTTCTAGTCCATCTAATGGTACCTACCAAACTCTATGCCTCTAAGTCCACAATCCTATTGAGATAACTTAGTTAAGTCGGGCCCAATGATTTTAACATTTTGGATATCACAATTATCCTATCGCATCTTACCTAGATAAATAGGATACTTTGCTTTGGTAAACCTACATCTATTGATCAAGGTCTCGATGAGTGTTATTCATTGGAAGGCATCTGATTTATACTTAATAATTTAATGAGGGATTTTATTAATTAATTTAGATCTCACCAATTTTAATCTTATTAAGCATGCACATTATTTATCATATCATATCGCATACAAGCATAAATAAAGTGCAAAATTAAATGTGTCACAGTTATGGCCCAATCTACTGTACATCTTTTCAAGCTAATGAAAGATTGAAGGTCAATCTAAGGTGGTAAAAGATCTTAAGATAAATAGCTTCCTTGGATCTTCCTCAACCATGTGCCTCCTCTCCATCATTATCTTTCCATTATGTTCTCCATCTTGACATCTTCATTAATTACAGATTATTCCAGCAGTGTATGATGGCTATTTTCTCGAATATGGTGGAGAAGAACGTTGAAGTCTTCATGGACGATTTCTCAGTCTATGGGGACAATTTTGAAACTTGCTTAGAGAATCTGGTCATGGTATTGCAGCGGTGTAAGGATACAAACCTCATACTGAATTGGGAAAAATGCCACTTCATGGTTGAAGAGGGCATAATTTTGTGACATAAGGTGTCGGGTCAAGGATTGGAGGTGGACAAGGTAAAGTTGGATACGATCGAGAAACTACATCCACCGAGCTCAGTTAAGGGTATTCGCAGTTTTCTGGGGCATGCTGGGTTCTATCAGAGGTTCATAAAAGACTTCTCTAAGATTGCAAAATCTCTATGCAGTCTTTTAGAGAAGGATGTGACTTTTAGCTTTACTGCGGAATGCAAGTCCGCGTTTGAACTGTTGAAGAAGAAATTAACTATAGCCCCCGTGATAGTAGCACCGGACTAGAAAATGCCATTCGAACTTATGTGTGATGCAAGCGACTATGCGGTTGGGGCTATTTTGGGCCAAAGAAGAGACAAGGTGTTTCACGCCATATACTATGCAAGCATGATGAGTGAGTTTTATACACATGAATTGGATACATTCAAGCTTAATTTATTGTTGTTCTCAAGTCTTTTAGGATGTTTTTATGTGTTTGTGTCTATTTATGCATGTTTTATATTATTTTGTAGGAATTGGGACAAAAGTTACTTGGATCAATGTTTAGGGTGGCTAGATTCGCGTTTTCGGCTTGCTATTTACACAGCAGTCACTTCAGAGCCAATTTGACTATAGCTCCAGATATTATTTCACGAAACTTCAAGAATGAAAGTTGTAGATCTACTTTTCCTCTTTCCAGAACATCTTGAATCATCTAAATCGGAGTTCGGACGAAGAAGTTATGGCCATTTTCCCAAAGGACGTCGGAGCAGAAAATGTTGGAAAAAGGGCCAAGCGCCTAGGCGCTCCATACATGCCTAATTCAAGCGCCTAGGCGCTCAAAGTCAGTAACATCATTCAGCCCAAGCGCCTAGGCGCTCCAGACAGTGCAAATTCAAGCGCCTAGGCGCTCTAGTGCGTAGAAAGTTGCGTTTTCAGCTGTCAAGTGGGTTTTTGAAGCCAAATAGGAGTCTGAATGATGGTTGAGACCAATACAAATAGGAGAGGACTCTAGAAAAGCAAGAGGAACGAATTTTGCAAGAAATCAATCAATTCTTCAAGAGATTTGCAGAGAGAACAAGGAAGGAAAACACGAAGGAGAATTGCAAGGGCTAAAGATCTAAGAGAGAGTTTAAGAGCAAATTCAGAGTTTCTTCTTCTCTTCTCTAGTTTTATCTTTTGTAACTATCTGGGATGTTTGGATTATTTATCTGGATTATGTTTTTCTTTATTATTATCATGAACTAAATTTTAATTAAGATTGCAACAGAACTTGGTATGTAGTTTAAATTGCAAGCTTCCCATTGAATGAAAGTTAGTTTTTATTGAATTGTTTATTATATCTTATGCTTATTGATTAATTGCCTGATCAACAATTACTGTGATAATCTATATAAAATTGGAAGATGGAGTATAGATTGAGATCTGGATATGATAACATCTGTTCATATAATCTGAATAGGGTTAATATGATTAGCGTGTAGGATAGGAATATACCTATGTGTCTTTTGTATCTATTGAAAGAATTTGTGCGTAAATCCTAATTAACTTGATTCACATAGGAATATAGTGAGTTGATTAACTAGGGTGTTCCTTATAATTCTGCATCTTAAAGATTGGATTTAGGAGGATTTGTTCATGTGTCTTTGGAAGAAGTGCGTGAATATTTATAAAGCATTCTTGGATAACAATTCATATTAATTGATTTATTTTAAATGAGAAGTAAGTTAGTTTAAATGAAATACCAAGGGAAATTGTAATCTTAATCTGTTAAATCTGCAATTATTCTTGTGAAATTCTGATTTTAATCATTAGTTTCGTTAAGTTAAATTTTAAATCATAAACAACATTTTCTTAGTTTAAAATAGGATTAATTGCATTAGAGTTAGTAATTGATAAATATTAGTCTATTTCCTCGTGGGAACGATATCCTTGCTTGCAGAATATTACAATTGAACGCGTATACTTGCGTGGTAAAGTGCTATTAAAAAATTAGGCAACAAGTTTTTGGCGCCGTTGCCGGGGAAATTAGTTTAATATTTTGTCATTATTGATTTTTATAGCGTTAATCTTAATTTAAATTTTTTTTTTCTTCTCTAGTCTAATTCCTTTTCAGGCACCATGAACAACTATGACTATCATTGGCTAAATTCGAATATGACTCGGCCAAGGGAGGCAAAGAATTATGGACTCGATGAATTGTCAGCACAATTTGAGACACTTTCAAGGAAGATTGATGCTTTATCAGCACAACGTATTCAAAGTGTAGCGGTGATATGTGAGTATTGTGGTGGAAACCATCCGAGTCATCAATGCACCATCAGTTTCGAGTCGTTACAATATAGTGGTAACTTCAGCGATTATCCCAACAATTATGATTATTCCAGTAATTATCATCATGAGTGGGGGAATCCACTAAATCTTTCATGGAGCGATGACAATCTAGCACAACCCTTTGCTCCATGCCAATCATACACTCCTGAATTACAAGTTCAACTCCCTAATCATGAAGAAGAAAGGATTTTAAGATTGGAAGGACTTATTTCCAAGTTCATGGTTTTGATTGAGGAGCAGACGAATAGTCATAAGATGTCGATTCAAAATCTTGAGAACCAGATGGGACAACTTTTCAACGACATCATCAATCGCCCTCAAGGTGAAGTGTCAAGCAACATGGTTCCCGAGACTGATGGATTGCCCATGCTAAATCTGGAATCGGATGTTCCAAAAGAAAAGGATCAGGAAAGGGAGGAGACAAGTGGGGAGCAGGAAAAGAAGGTCGCCAAAGATCTAGCCTTGAGTTCTGACATAGATGAACCGATTTTGATAGTGCCCCATATATCTTCTCCACCAAAGTTTAAGGATCCGGTTAGATTTGCAATCACTTGTCCAATTGGTAGTCATGTCATTGGCAATACTCCATGTGACGTAAAAGCGAGTACAACTTTGAAGCCATGGTGCGATGAGTTGGAGAAGATAGAAGAAGAGATTGTTGTGTCTGACACGCCTCAATGCCATAATTTATTCGCAGACACAATGGAGAAAACGCCTAGATGTTGGACGTTCTTCAATCTAATCTTATATAAACAAAGCATGCTAGGTGACTTTAACTTGATGGCTATCACAAATGGGAACCTACCAAAAGCTATATTATTTCCGATGGATGGAAGGTTCCTCAACTTTCGAAGAGGAATTGGATAGCATTGACCAGACAAAGTCAGGCTGAAAGACTATAAATCAAGCGCTGACTGGGAGGCAACCCAGGAATTTTTTATATTTATATGCTTTACTAGTTTAGTTAGTAGATAAGAATTAAGTTGCTTATTAAGTTCTCTTATAATCTAATCCATGTTGTCTCTCTTCTTTGAAGGTATTGGAGGTCCAATGGATAGCAAAATGATCGTCGTCGCCATCGCCACCATCAACTCACGCTTAGCTGATTACAGGGAAGTTCTCTTCTATTTATCGTTATATTCTTACAATGAGGACATTGCATTGGTTAAGTTTGGGGGTGTAATTGTCCAGCTCCAGTTCATGCATGTAGTATTTATCTAGTGCATTCATATAGTATTTAGTTAATAGTTTTTCATGTAGTTTACATTCATAAAAAAAAAAAAAAATTGTAATTTTTGCATGTTTCCAGCCGTTAGATAGTTTAAGTCTGTTTTGGCCAGTGATGAGTTTGGAATTGAGTAGACAAGTATAGTATTGTCTGTTAAGACTTTGATGTGATTTCTTGTTATGAATTGAATCTTTTCCTGTTTGAAACTGGTAAAATTAAGGTTAGCACGTTAATAACAGATATGTTGACTGATTAAGTTTAAATTGATACATAATGAATTTCTTAAAGATAATACTAATGTGAAGGAATGAAAGACATGAATAGGCGGAGATGGCTAAATTTTGATAAAAACTTAAGTTTGGGGGGAAAATTTGGGATATATAAGCTTCGTTAAAAAAAAAAGAAAAAGAAAGGAAAAAATAAAATAAAAATTTCCATGGCTAGTTTGTTTCGGGGCCTTTGTTACTTGAGCAAGTACGCCCGAAGGGGTATCTTAAAACCTAGCGCCCTAAGGTCTTATATGGTCTGGGAGTCGTTGGTCGAAAGCTCGCTAAGGGGTGACACTGTTAGCCTAATGGAATGAGACATTGCACAGTCATGGTTAAAAAAAGGAAAAAAAAATAATAAAAAGAAAAACAATAAAACGGGAAAAGAGCAAAAAGCCCCCGTGATGAAAAGTAAAGCATAAGTATCCCGGATTGGACTCTTGAACTTGGTGGATGTTTGACTTTAGTTGGATCTAGCTTGTTCGTGAATTTTGTGAATTTGTACTGTATGATGCCTTCGAAGATATCCATTATGTCTTAAATTTGACTTTATATCAGTTAACATTGTTGTGGAGCACACACGCACTATATCAGTGATAACAGTCAAAGATTTGATGATTGATTGGGAAATTACTGATTTGTTTAAATATGATGTATTATCATGTTTACTTGATTTCTCTAAGGCCGGTTAAATAGACTTGTTTCTGTCATTACTGTTGGATTCGTAGGCATATAGATTAGTTTCATTACATTGCATTGCATAACATTTTTGTGTTTTTGCTTGAGGACAAGCAAATGTTTAAGTTTGGGGGTATTTGATGAGTGAGTTTTATACACATGAATTGGATACATTCAAGCTTAATTTATTGTTGTTCTCAAGTCTTTTAGGATGTTTTTATGTGTTTGTGTCTATTTATGCATGTTTTATATTATTTTGTAGGAATTGGGACAAAAGTTACTTGGATCAATGTTTAGGGTGGCTAGATTCGCGTTTTCGGCTTGCTATTTACACAGCAGTCACTTCAGAGCCAATTTGACTATAGCTCCAGATATTATTTCACGAAACTTCAAGAATGAAAGTTGTAGATCTACTTTTCCTCTTTCCAGAACATCTTGAATCATCTAAATCGGAGTTCGGACGAAGAAGTTATGGCCATTTTCCCAAAGGACGTCGGAGCAGAAAATGTTGGAAAAAGGGCCAAGCGCCTAGGCGCTCCATACATGCCTAATTCAAGCGCCTAGGCGCTCAAAGTCAGTAACATCATTCAGCCCAAGCGCCTAGGCGCTCCAGACAGTGCAAATTCAAGCGCCTAGGCGCTCTAGTGCGTAGAAAGTTGCGTTTTCAGCTGTCAAGTGGGTTTTTGAAGCCAAATAGGAGTCTGAATGATGGCTGAGACCAATACAAATAGGAGAGGACTCTAGAAAAGCAAGAGGAACGAATTTTGCAAGAAATCAATCAATTCTTCAAGAGATTTGCAGAGAGAACAAGGAAGGAAAACACGAAGGAGAATTGCAAGGGCTAAAGATCTAAGAGAGAGTTTAAGAGCAAATTCAGAGTTTCTTCTTCTCTTCTCTAGTTTTATCTTTTGTAACTATCTGGGATGTTTGGATTATTTATCTGGATTATGTTTTTCTTTATTATTATCATGAACTAAATTTTAATTAAGATTGCAACAGAACTTGGTATGTAGTTTAAATTGCAAGCTTCCCATTGAATGAAAGTTAGTTTTTATTGAATTATTTATTATATCTTATGCTTATTGATTAATTGCCTGATCAACAATTACTGTGATAATCTATATAAAATTGGAAGATGGAGTATAGATTGAGATCTGGATATGATAACATCTGTTCATATAATCTGAATAGGGTTAATATGATTAGCGTGTAGGATAGGAATATACCTATGTGTCTTTTGTATCTATTGAAAGAATTTGTGCGTAAATCCTAATTAACTTGATTCACATAGGAATATAGTGAGTTGATTAACTAGGGTGTTCCTTATAATTCTGCATCTTAAAGATTGGATTTAGGAGGATTTGTTCATGTGTCTTTGGAAGAAGTGCGTGAATATTTATAAAGCATTCTTGGATAACAATTCATATTAATTGATTTATTTTAAATGGGAAGTAAGTTAGTTTAAATGAAATACCAAGGGAAGTTGTAATCTTAATCTGTTAAATCTGCAATTATTCTTGTGAAATTCTGATTTTAATCATTAGTTTCGTTAAGTTAAATTTTAAATCATAAACAACATTTTCTTAGTTTAAAATAGGATTAATTGCATTAGAGTTAGTAATTGATAAATATTAGTCTATTTCCTCGTGGGAACGATATCCTTGCTTGCAGAATATTACAATTGAACGCGTATACTTGCGTGGTAAAGTGCTATTAAAAAATTAGGCAACAAAGCAAAACACTCACAGAGACTCAAATGAACTACACTACTACGGAGAAGGAATTGCTTGCAGTGGTATACGCGTTTGACAAATTTTGAGCATATTTGATCGGGACTAAGGTAATAGTCTACACGGACCATTCGGCGATTTTGTACTTAATAGCGAAAAAGATGCTAAGCCACGCCTTATCCGATGGATTCTCCTACTTCCAAAATTTGATTTAGAAATTAAAGGTAGAAAGGGGACGGAGAATCAAGTTGCCGATCATTTATCAAGACTGGAAAATACGGAGAAAAAGGATGAAGATAGATGCGTGATCAACGACACATTCCTGGATGAGCAGTTATTTTGGTTGAATGCAAAATTTCTTTGGTATGCAGACTTAGCGAATTATGTGGTAAGCAAGATTCTTCCTCCGGATCTTACACGACAACAGAAAAAGAAGTTTCTTCACGACGTCAAGTGGTACATATGGGATGAGCCGTATCTATTTAAACAATGTGCCGATAAGATGATTCGATTATGTATCCCATACAATGAAGTTCACAACATATTATAAGAATGCCATTCATCGGCATATAGTGGACCTTACAGAAGTGAGCGCACCGCGGCGAAAGTTCTTTAATCTGGGTTTTATTGGCCTACGGTGTTCAAAGACGCCCACCAATTTGTGAAAACATGTGATAGATGCCAAAGGGTGGGAAACATATCGAAACGGAATGAGATGCCCCTACAAACAATTCTTGAAGTGGAAATCTTTGATGTATGGGGCATTGATTTCATGGGACCATTCCCGTCGTCTTTGAGCAATCAATATATTCTGCTCGCGGTGGATTACGTATCGAAATGGGTTGAAGCTGCAACATTACCATCTAATGATTCCAAGGTGGTCCTCAAGTTTTTACAGAAAAACATTTTCACGAGGTTTAGCACGCCAAGAGCAATAATTAGTGATGAAGGCAGTCACTTCTGCAATAAGTCGTTTACAACTCTTTTGGCTAAGTATGGGGTAAATCACAAGGTGGCTACAGCGTATCACCCTCAAACTAATGGGCAAGATGAGGTATCGAACAGAGAAGTTAAGAGGATATTGGAAAAATTCATAAATCCGAGTCAGAAAGATCGGTCACTTTGATTGGACGACACATTATGGGCGTATCGGACTGCATACAAAACACCAGTCGGGATGTCACCTTATCAACTTTTGTACGAAAAGGCATGTCACTTACCGGTGGAGCTACAACACAAGGCTTATTGGGTAATAATGAAACTGAATTTTGATCAAGCCGCGGTAGGAGAAAAGAGGCTACTCCAACTAAATGAGCTTGACGAATTCCACCTCCAAGCCTACGAGAATGCCAAGCTATACAAAGAAAAAGTTAAAAGGTGGCACGACCAAAAAATTGTGCAACGAACATTCGAGCCGGGTCAAGCATTCCTCTTGTTCAATTCATGGCTGCGTTTGTTCCCTGGAAAGTTTAAGTTGAGATAGTTGGGACCATTTACTATAAAACGAATATTTCCCCATGGCGCCGTTGAACTCTACAGTCGTAATCCACTAGAAACGTTCAAAGTCAATGGTCAACATATAAAGCATTATTGGGGTGGCGAGTCAAATTGGGACGCCGACAACATCATCCTCACCGATACACAGTAAAACAGGGAGTAGTCAGGCTGAACGACTTAAAATCAAGCGCTAATTGGGAGGTAACCCAACCTTTCTTTATTTTTCATAGTTCATGTTTAATTTGTTAGGATATAGTTTATGAAGCAGTAGTTAGGACTTGTCAATTATAAGTTTTGCTAATAATCTCTGAAAAGTACTAAAAATCTCATTGAAACTATAAGTTGTCATTAATCTAACATATTGCATATTTTTGATTTCAGGAGAGGTCCAACGTGAGTTAGAGCAACAACGCCTACGAAATAGAGGAAAATCGAAAAATTTTGCATCTCAAAAATTTTTGACCAAAAATTTTTACAGTGGGCTAGCCCGCTGGGGCGGGAATTTTTGGCCTAGCACCCCCCGCCGGGACGGGGGTCCTAAATCGTGGGCAGACTTGTTCATTTAAACCACACGTCCCAGCCTTAGTCCATACACACATAACTCCCCACTCCTTCTTGTGCTCTCTCTCCCTCAACATCAATCCCTTGCTTCCATATCAACCCACTACTACCCATTACCTACATCACAACCCTCATCCCCACTACTACTTCCCATGATCTCCACTACCCTAACTTCGCAATCCCACCAACATCACCTCTATATATACCATCTCATATCTATTTCATCCCACATTCTTCTTTTCGAATTAGGGCATTTGGAGATGTTGCTTTTGAGAGAAAATTCTAGTGCGTACTTGTGGCTTCATCTCATCTCTACCACACACACTAACTTCAAAGTTCAAATTACAAAAATTGTGTAACTTAACCCAACCACACGCCAAGTGTTTGATAAGTGCTTAAACCAAGTTTTTGGGTACGAAAGTGGTTACTATCAAGAGTTCTCTGCTGAAACTTAATAACATCTCAACCAACACCCAAACGCCAACGGGGGCGAGTTCAAGCACCGCTCCACCGCCAACTACGTATGACCGCCAAAAATTTGTGAGTGCCGCCGCCGCCGACCGTTACGAGTTCATACAATCTAAGGCACTTACACTAGAACGTGGCTTGGTCCCCGAGGGCAATGATGGGGAGATGATTTCCCAAATTCAAGTAAAGGGGTGGCTCAAATTCACCGAACATCCGGTACCCCTCGTGGTCAACCTCGTCAAAGAATTCTATGCAAACGCCGAAGACAAAACTCCTTTCAAAGCGTTTGTGCGGGGTCGGATGGTTCCATTCAGTGATGACGCTATTAATGCTTATTATCAATTGCGGGTGCCACGCCATTGCCAGTATGCTCAAATGAGGGATTTTGACCCAGATTATGAGGAGTTTATTACAAATATGACAAAACCGGGCACATCTTGGACTAAAGGTAGGAAGGGCGGAACGATGTTTAATAGCAAGGACTTGAGCTTGTATGGAAAGATATGGTACACATTTTTATGTGCGAAATTGCTTCCGTCCCAACACACTTCGGACGTCAATAAAGAGAAGGCAATACTGTTATATGCCATTGTGCAAGATTTCCATATCGACGTCAAGACCATCATTAATTTCTCCATTCGTCGGTGCTTACGGGGAAATTTTTTGGGCGGTTTGCCACATCCTTCACTGATTTTTGGGCGGTTTGCCACATTCTGATGATGAGCCCACTCAACAGCCGCTTGCTTTGCTTGATTTGAGATTGATTGCACGATATTCGGTGTGGCCTGGAGGCGAGTCACATCCACGGGGTTTGGGTTTTATTTTTCCATCGGCGTCGGAAGACGAAGTCGATGCCGAAGATAACTCGGGGGATGAGGATGAAACAACGGGAGATCAAGGAACCGAGCAGGTTCTACAGACTGAGGTATTTTCTAGCACTCAGTTCCTTGAGTTCTAGAATCAAATGAATGCGCATAATAGGGCAGCACGCCGGGAAATGCGGCGATTGGCGATGCGCCAAGATCACATGTTCTATGCCATGAACGCATCTTTCGCTTTATTCAACACAACGCTCCAAAGTTTCAACCCGTAAGCCCAATTTCTGTATCAACAGCCCGGTCCATTACCTCGATTTCCTCCTAGTGATTCTGACGAAGAAGAGCACCAACCACCGCCCCAGACTTAGACAATTCCAGGGAAGTCCTCGTGCATTTTATTTTTATCCAATGAGGGCATTGTCTTATTTAAGTTTGTGGGATTTTGCATTGTTTTCATATATCTATTGTTAAAAATATATATATATATATATAATAATAATAATAATAAAATAAAATTTTTTAGTTAAATAGTTTGTTTGCATATGTCCAATGGTGTCGCATTCTACAGGTTATTCTGGCCAATGATGAAATTGTGAATAAGTTAACCAATATAGTATGAATTATTAGAACTGTGATATAATTACTGTTATGAATCGATTCTTGGACTTGTTTAAAACTGTTATAAAAAGGGTAGCACTAATAACATCTTTGTTGACCGGTAAGTTCAAATTGATACATAAAGGGTTTCTAAAGGATAGTGCTAGCGTGAACCAGAAAATGATAAGGATAGGCAGTGAAGGCTTAAATTAGGCAAGAACCTAAGTTTGGGGGAATATATGCGGGATATATAAGCTTTGAAAAAAAAAAGAAAAAAAAGAAAAATAAAAGAAGAATGAAATATGTTGAGTCTTGTGGTGGGTTGAGGTGAAGCACTCCCCATAAACACAAGCGTGAGATGGAGCATAAAACGCACTCACCAAGCATCTATGAAAAAAAAAGATATAAGAATAAAACAGGAAAAGTGCAAAAAGCCCCCGTATAGAAAAAAAAAGAAAAGAAAAAGAGAAAGTATAAGTATCCTGCACGTACCCTTGAATTTGGTTAAGTTTAATTTTAGTTGAATTGTGCCTATCTTTGAGATTTTTAAGTTTGCACTGTATAATTCCTTCTAAGAAGTTGTTTATGTATTGAATTTGGTTCCGTATCAGTTATCTTAAATGTTGATCACACACGCACGCTATACCAGTAATAGTTGTTCAAGAATTGAGAATTAATCCGTAATTGTGGATTGGGTTTGATAATTTGTAATGTAAAGTTGCTTGTTTTCTCTGAGGCCGATGGGATAAGTTAGTTTATGCTATGTTGTTGGATTTTTAGGCATTTAGATTATTTCATTTCATTGCATTTCATTGCATGTAGTTGTTTTGTGCTCGGGGACTAGCACGGTTTAAGTTTGGGGGATTTTGATAAGTGGTTTTTATATACACGAATCGATATCCATTTCAAGTTTAAATTCGTAGTTATTTTCATGATTTGTGTTCGTTTTTACTCGTTTCATGATATTTTATATATAGGGTGGTCATGGATGCAATTGGTGAGGAAAGGTGGTCTTTTTGGAGCAAAAGTGGAAAAAAGTTGGAACTTAGAAAATTTGAAGTCAGTGGCCATGCCCGCCGGGGCGGGCCTATTTGTGCTTGTACCCCCCGCCGGGGCGGGGTTCCCGTTTCCTGGACTTTCCTGTTTGGTTTCGACTTCTATTGGGGCTCGGTTTTGTTGGGCTTGGCTGGTGCGTTTGGTCTCTAATAAAAGAAGAATTCGTCCAGAAGAGAGGAGAGCTTGCTTTTACGTAGAAAAACAACGATCATACAACACAAAGGAAGAATTCAAGAGCGATTTCAAGGATTGAAGAGCGAACGTTGGAGGAGTAATTTTCGGAGATTATCACGACGGTTGCAAATCGAGGCTACGTGAAGGGGTTTTCCATAATTCCTCTTTTCTTTCATCTATTTGTAATTGGGATGTTGTTTTCAACAAATTATTCAGTTTTTAATTCATTCGTTATGAACTAATATATTTATTAGACTTGTGATGGATCTTTGGGCGTAACGATGATTCTATAACTTTGATTTTCATTTCATTAAGATATTTTCAGTTTATCTATGTTAATTTGTGCGTGAATTTATGAATTGCCTGATCAACAGTTCTTTGTGGATTTGGAAGGAATCGAGAGAGGAGATTCAAATTTAGACCTAGTTAATATAGCATGTGTCATGAATTTTGTCGGTAGCAGATTCATGATTATTGTTAAGGTAGAGATACGTTTGACATTTCATGTAATCGTATAGAGAGCTTAAACTTCAACCTTTTTGATTGCAGTTCACATAGAGATATAGTGAGTTGGTTAATTTAGGTGTTTAACGAATTTCTATCTTAATTGTGGATTGATGTTAATATGGTGTTAGTGCATCGAGAGGTGGCTTTTACTACGTTCGTGTTCTTGATTAATAAACTGGAATATTGAATTGAGTTGGAATAAAGGTTTGAAAATCAGAGTGAAGCTCAGGGTGAAATCATAAGTCTAATTCTCCAATTATTGTTTGAAATTCCCGATTTCGTTATTGGTGATTGTTTTGTGATAGTTTAATTATTTATTAATTTAGTTTTTTTTATAATTTAAAACCATTGAATTGATTAGTTTAATAAAATTAGGGTTAATACAAAATTGATACTTGTGAAGTTAAGATTTTTGATATTTTGTCCTCGTGGGAACAATACTCTATTCACTACTATATTACTTGTTGACCACGTGCACTTGCGTGTTTTAAGCGTATTGATTTTCACCAACACGGATGCCTCGCATCCGTCAAATAAAATCAATCAAGCCGATAACTTAATAAAATGGGAGTGTAAAAGGTCTCAATTCCTATTGAGCATCAGGGTTTGAAAAACCTCTTTTATAAAACATCACTGCCATATCTTGATAAAAACTGAATTTTTACATAAATTCAAACCCTGTGTATATAAGTTCGAACAAGGCTTCGTACAACTTCCATATAACAGCACATTGAACCACACACACACACACTCAGATAATAGTTTCTTGAAAAGAGGCGGTCACTGTGGTAACACGGATGTCGGGGGGTTCCTAACACCTTCCCCCCGCATAACCAAGTCCCTGGACCCTAAACGAATCTTAGTTTCATCGACCCGTATATCAGTGTCACACCACTGGGTCAATGTGCAAACCTTTTCTCGGTTGTGTTGGTACAACCATTTAAAAAACCAACTGGCGACTCTTAATAGTCCCATCATCGACATCATACATGTCGGACCTTTTTCACTTGTTTTTTCAAACAAATCTCACCTAAAATGAGAACACCAAAGAACAAGTAACGGAAAGGGACACCCAAAAATCCCGACGTCGATAGGTGGCGACTCCGCTGGGGACTCCAGTAAGAGGACTTAAGCCGCTATTACAATCTTTTCAAAACTGTTATCTGCTTGTGTGTGGATGTTGCATTTACATTGGATGAATGTGTACGAATGCATTTCCTTACTTAGTGCTTCGCACTATAATTGCTTTGTGATATTAGTGCTTCGCACCATATCTGCTTGTGATATTAGTGCTTCGCACATGTCATCATTTTCATACGGTGAGACGCGATGTATGTGAATGTATGTTGTGTGGTCCCTCCACCAGGAGGCTACCCTGTTGGTGTTTGATAACTGGACTCGTGAGAAGACTAATTCTCCGAGGCTCAGGAAAGGCACCACCCAAATTCGCTCCAGTTAAAAGACAAGATTAATTTCCCGTCAAGTAGATTGCGATGATTTGGGAACCTTCATGCCAAAAAACCGCGAGAGTAACCTAAGATAGGTCAGCCTCTGATAAACCCATAACGGAGGAAATTCTCTTCATGCTCTCTCATTTCAAATTATTTGTAAACACGATTACTTGTAATTTCATTCCATATCTATCTCCATGTAATGAGAAATATGAAGAAATGTGTACACATACATATTTTTAGCATGCTACAAACAGCTGACATCCGTTTTGCAGGATAAAAATCGTAAAATGGACACATCACATAGCATGTTATTATACACATTCCCTAAAGACTAAACTATGCAAGTCTTTCGCAGGGAAGCAATCGGTCCCGTTACCTGGTTAAAATCTAAGAAGGCACTGAGCCCACCGTCAAACATGGCTACAAGTGCCTAGTCGTATCCTACTCCTGTTTCCCGAGAGGAGTTTGAAGGATTAAGGAATCAGATAGCAGAATTGGTTATCTTTCTAAAAGAAAAAGCAAAAATACGTAGGGCCAGACAATACCTACTCAACTAGAGTCCTTCACACCAGGGGGCAGTCAGGGCATTTGTAAAATGATTGAAACCTAGATACCTAAACCTCATTCCAATAAAGAAATCAAAAATCTCAGGGATGATCGAGAAACTGGGGATATAAGAAAGAAAGTCCAACAAATGGAGGATACCATCCGGTCAATTAAAGGGACTGGAAATTATGGGAGTGTCACTTATTCAGATCTCTGTATATTCCCAGGGGCTCAATATCCTACCAAATTCAAAGTCCCAGAGTTTGAAAAGTACAATGGGGCAGGCGATCCCTATACGCACATAAAAGTGTACATTGGCGATTTGGGGTCTTATGCTGAAAATGAAAGCTTCAGAATGCAACTTTTTCAAAAGAGTCTCACTGGAGAAGCTAAAGCCTGGTATGCGCGACTTGACAATGCCAAAATCCACAACTGGGAAGAATTGGCCCATGCCTTTCTAAATCAGTACAGTTTTCAGTCACAAATGGCACCCGATCGATATCAAGTGACTAAAGTGAAAAAGCAAAGTACTGAATCTTTTTGAGAATATGCCCAAAGGTGGAGACATCTAGCAGCATAAGTCATTCCATCAATGACAGAAACTGAGATGGTAATGACATTTATTGATATCCAAGAGGCTCCTTACTATGAGAGGATCCTAGCAGGCATAGGAAAGCCATTTGTGGAAATGATCAAACACAGAGAAATGGCAGCGATGGGCCTTAAGGCAGGCAAGATTAAAGACTTCACTGCCTTGGAAGCAGTCGTTAAGCATATATAAACTACCAAGTATGCGAGCGATCCTAAGGGGGTACCCGATAAAGGCAATGAAGATGTATCCCTTGTTGTACAGGGGCAAACTAGGAGGCCAAACTACAGTCCTCCCATTAGGAAAATGCAAGACAATATGCCATCTCAACAACATGCTGCATTCAACCAATACCCAGACAGGAAAAGAAAATTTGAAAGAACGAAAAATCAGGTATTCACTCCATTGGGCTATTCCCTTGAGCATGTATTGGTGATATTAATGGATCATATGAAAATTACCGAACTAGCTCTACCTTTGGAACTAGGGAGCAAAAGATACAATCCAAGCAAGAGATGTGCTTACCACTCAGGGTCTTTAGGACACGATACACATGATTATTGGTCCTTAAAATATAAGATTCAAAATCTGATCAAAAGTGGCAGTATTATGGTCGAACAACCTGACCAACAAAATATCAATACCAACCTTCCGTTGCGACATGATACGGAAGAAGTAAACATGATCGGGTCAGGAAGCACTGAAATATATCCAATTCATAAGTACATACGAAGGATGGAGGAATACCCCAAAAAGCGCATAACAAATATCCTAGAGTGGGAAAACTCGGAGGAGGGTATGCCAGTAATGCAAAAATTAGAGGCGATCCAAAATCAAGTAAATCTACTGGCTAAGCTGATAGTGCGCCAACATCAGGAAACAAGTCAATTTTTCACTCAACTATCAGAAAGCCAAGCGAAAAAGGAGGTTAACCATAATGTAAGCCCATATCTCTCCGTGATGAGCCAACTAAATGAAGAAGATCAAAGCAGGCTTAAAGTACAAGAAAAGGGGGATGATAAAATTGTTAGAAGATCTTGCCAACGGAAGAACCAATCGAGGGAATGCGAATTCTCAAAGATGAAAGATCAAACAACCTCCAAAAGAGTCCAAAAATTCACCCCTCTG
Organism: Panax japonicus; assembly: GCA_020205505.1. Taxonomy (NCBI): domain Eukaryota; kingdom Viridiplantae; phylum Streptophyta; class Magnoliopsida; order Apiales; family Araliaceae; genus Panax; species Panax japonicus. The sequence continues at coordinate 55,917,751 of CM035107.1, read as the reverse complement.
AGCAAATCCAATGAAGAAATGCTACACTTTCTGATAAGCGAAGGAAGGATTACTGAGTTGCTGCCTCCTATAAAGCCCAAGATAAAGAGTTATGATTCCACCAAGATATGTCTCTACCATTCTAATGCACTTGGACATACGACTGAAGAATGCTGGTCTTTGAGACAAAAAATCCAGGGTCTCATTGAAAATGGAGAGCTGGAGATAGAATTTCCCATGACCAAAAAAGGCGAAAAGGAAATAAAAAGCTTAAGATGTCCAGTCGAGACAGGCAGTTCCAATGAGGTGAACTCTATGAGCGAAAATTCTGGCATAACACAAGGTGGACTGATCCTAATGCAAGAAATAACAGAGGAGACAAAGGAACCCCCAAAGGAGATTCCCCCGCCAACATCAAACGTCCTATGGTTCCAAGATATCAACCACGTTCCTGATCTTATCACCTTGGATGATGTAGAGGAAATACTAATCCTTTCCAAGGAAGAAAAAACCAAAAAGGAAAGTTCTTTGCAAGAAATGCAACAACAGTTCAAGGAAGATTTCATGGTTGAATCCTTTGAAACCCATGAAAAAGGCGAAGGAATAGATGAAGAAAAAGGTGGTGAGATTGTCGGGGAATCCAACCCATTAAAGATTCCAGAGTTCATCCCTTTTTGCAATGCATCCATTTCAAGCGTCCCTGAGGAATGTACTGAATCAGGAAGCGATCAAGTTATGGCTGCAAGCGAAGACATTCAGAATCAAGGGGTAACCTCTATCACGAGTCCTGAAGGTGACATCACCACTGACAACTAGACTATTAGGCCTCAACTAGTCGATAAGATGTAGATCCAGGGGATGAAGTTGCGAGTTCCAGAAAATATAGGAACGGTATCACTTTCTTCGTAGTATGCCTTTTATTTTCCATGCATTTAATAAATAAAAAAGAAAAAACATCTCTACACTCTTCTCACCACTTACCCCTATGAACCTTTTCAAACCAAAGCCTGAACTACGAAAGACCTGATCTCCTCTTCAATAGGAGTATGTATGCAGCCATTCATGGTGTGGTCAAACCAAACAAAAACCCAAACAAACACTTATCAAACACTTACACCCCAGACGATGATTGCCTAGACTTAATGGTCATCATTTGGGAGAAGGAGGTTGATGATAGCCCCTCTATCACTGCAGTCCACCAAGACTTTGCCCTCGATAATTGAAGCAGCACTCCTTGCATTTGCCGATGAGGGTAAAAATGGAAGAAACTCTCTCTACCTTGTGGATAGCAATAACTGCTTACTTTTTCTGTACAGTATTAGCAGTTATTTTTGTCATTACAGGCTAACACTTTGTGTGATTGAATAGTGTTATATACTAAGTGAAAACATATTTTGTTTCAGGACTCTGAATTTAGATGTGCTTGTACTTGCTGATGAGGTGTCTATTCTCCACAAGGACTGTAACTTTGATGTAAAGTTGGACTCAGACTTGATGGAAATACAAGATGACTAAGAGATACCTTAGGAGATCAAAGAATGGGTCGTAGACAAACCCAAGCCAAATCTTGATCGAACCACCTCTTTTAAACCTCGGAACCTTAGAAAACCCCAAACAAGTCCAGATTGGTACGGACCTCACTCCAAACCAAAGGAATGACATGGTTACTCTATTGACCCTATTCCAGGATGTGTTTGCATGGTCTCACGAAGACATGGTCGGTTTATACACGGACATTATCATTCATCGCCTTCCCATCAAAGGGGGATTCAAGCCACTCAGGCAGAAGCTCAAGCGATTAAAACCTGAGTGGAAGTTAAAAGTTAAAGAAGAAATTGTGAAACAATTTCAAGCTGGCATCATCATGGTGTCAACATAACCTGAATGTCTATCCAACATAGTCCCCGTGCCAAAACCAGGAAGGGAGGTGCGAGTTTGTGTGGATTACAAAGATTTGAATAAAGCTTGCCTCAAAGATAGCTTTCACGTGCCGTTCATCCACACACTCACTGACAATACAGCTCAATACGACATGTAATCCTTTACTGATTGCTCCACTGGGTACCATCAAATCATGGTTGCTGAAGATGATCATGAGAAAACTTCATTCATCACACCTTGGGGAGCCCTTTGTTACAGACGATTGTTATTCGGTCTCATCAATGCCGGAGCTACCTATTAGTGAGCCATATGGCTCTTTTTCGCGATCTAATAGATTAAAAATAAAAAAATAAAAAAAAAGAAAATAAAAAGAGAAAAAAAAAGAAAAAAGAAAATAAAAAGAGAAAAAAGAAAAAGAAAAAAATCTCTTCAACGGGTTCTACAGTTGCTGCCTTACCATCGACAGGTTCTATAGATGGCTTCGGAGTTTGAAGAAAAATCTTTCCTCCACATTCCTTGGAATAGGAATGATTTTGCGGATGCTCTAGCAACCTGGGCCTCCTTGATCAACATATATGACAAGGAAGACATGACAACCCTCACATTTGCCCAACAAAAGGCTCCAGCCTATGAGAATTACATTGGAGAAGTATCGGATGAGCTACCTCCCATCCAACACCGTTGATATCAATATATTAATGAGCACTCACAAGATAGATCTACACCCGTTGAGGCAAGCCCCACTAGGAAAAGGCGGATCCATCAACTTGCTATGAAATTCTACCTGAGCGGAGATGCATTCTATAAAAGAGATGCAGAACGATGTCTCCTCAGATGATTGGAGGAGGACAAAGCTCAGAGGATATGGATGAAATCCATGGGAAAGTATGTGGCCCACAAATGAGCAGCCTTCTACTCATAAAGAAGATCCTACAATAGAAAAGTCTGACTACGACAGTTCAAACAACACGACTTGGTTTTGAAAAAGATCATTGACAACCAAGCTCAGACTAAAGGGAAATTTTCCCCGTAATGGGAAGGCCCGTTTATTGTCAAGGAGATATTGACAGGAGGTGCTTTCAGGTTACAGGAAATGGACAGCGATAAATTTCTACAAACTCATCAATTCGGACACCGTGAAACGATACTATGTCTGAGGTTACCATCAAACGAACATCCTGGTTTTGGATCATCATATCACCAGTCATTTCAGGTTCTTTAACCCTCACTACATACAACCTTACCTTTTTACCCATCTGCCCCTCAGGGAAAAACACAATTTTCAAACCAGTAGCCTGGTTTCACTTTATTTCCTTCAACTTCGGTTATCCCACCAGGGATTAAACCTTTTCACACCTTCAATTTATCCTGTACATGGGATTAAAATTTTTATCTACAATCTGACCTATACCTAGGGTGAACTACGTTGACCTGATCTCCCCAATACACGGGAGTACGTAGGCAGCCATGTTATATGGTCCGGTCTCACCATAGAAAAACAAAAACAAACATACTCCTATCCATAACCACATACAGAAGCAAGTCCCAAGACACCAAAGATGGTAGGGAATACACACAGATCAATGATCCATTCTGAAAATCCTGAGACATCTCATTGTCCATCCATCAAGGAGGGGTTCAGAATACATCCAGATCACAATGTCCTGGAGAAACAAGCAAATATCAAGCAAATAACAAGGCACAACTAAAAGGGAAGTGAATCAACATATATTTCTCTGCCATATAATGCTGTTTGATATATACAATGTGTACTGTACAGGAAAAAGAGGCTAAGCTAGTCTGTGCAGGAAAATACAGGCCCATCTACAAATCAGTGTATATGCGGGCTATCAAGTCCAACATGGAATCCCTCTCAAAAGAATGAAGTAACACTGTGATCTCCTACCCAAGGGTTTCTACACGAGCCAACAGATCCACCGCTAACTACATGCGATATCTCGGGTAGATATAGCGTCATCCTGCTCAGCAACAACGATATCCCTATGACTTAGAGAATCATCTCTCTAACAAAGCGACATCCCTACCAAAAAGAGCTATCAACATTTAAGCCCACATCCACTACCTGTTCACCAGAAGGTACAGAAGTAAAAGCCTCTTGCGATCTCGGCGTCTTATCAGCCCATCTGTCAAAGCAACTACCCCAGACAACAAGCAAGGCTGGGGAATTTTCTAAATTGGTGACAACCGGATATTGGGTCCCTTACAACAAGATTTGGGGCAATCTCAAAAGCAGCAACAACTCAACACTGGGGCATTTATCAACCATCCTAAAGTTGAAAGTGCACCAGTCAGCGCCATCAGCATGGTCCATTGTTATCTCAATGGCGATTCAGATATTATTCACTTGCGATTTGGTCAACAAAGAGAGTTTCTCATATGAATCCCCAGTAACAACATGCAAAAGGACTGGGGCATTTTTTCGATTCCAAGATTGAACGAAATCATGGCAACATTAATTTGCCCCTACGAAAGAAGGGAAAATTCTCAAGAAAGGTCTAGACTCAGAAGCAGAAGGCCAACGAAAAAATGTATAATAAAATAAATCTACACCATTAACATGTTTTAAGTCCTCACGAGTTGAGGCCTCTACACCGAAGTTCCAATCTGGGCAGCGAAAGAACGAGTTGCAACCCCCAGGGATGTCAGCAGAATTCAAGTCATCAGTTCACCCAAATGGCAAATCAAGCGCTCAAGGAAATAGGGCACAAGCACCCAGCAGCGAATGGAAACTCCAAATCACCTCAAAAAGGATGAGACATCTGGTGGTTGTCATCAATCTAACGTAACATCATGCGAAGTCTAGTGAAGTAATCCATGGAATATTACTTCAGCGAAGGTATTAGAAGAGCTAATATTCTAAACCATTGCCATCAATACAACACGACATCAACATAGTTCAGTGATGAAAGCTTCGTATACCACCGTTCGAGTGGGAATCGAAAAAGTTTGGCAATCAGCAGGATAGGCACCGTTGTAAACTACCAGCGAATAAATCGGGAGGGTCTCGTGATTTCAGAGCGTCATCCCCATCAGAGATGTGGAAAACATCTCAACTTATCTTCATCAAACAAGCATCAACGATTAAATGCCAAACCATTGGAGTCAACACCAGCATCTACAACAGCAATGATCGGTAAAAGGTAAAGCAATTTGCGAATACATTTTAACATTCATCATAATATTCATTACATTGCGATTTGCAATTTGTGATATGCGATATGCGATTTGCGACATGCGATTTGTGATGCGATATGCGAAATGCGATGTGCGAGTTGTGAAGTACGATTTGGCCAAATGCGAAAAGCGATGTGCATTGTGCGAAATACGATGAACGATTTACGAACTGCGATTTGTGAAAACATTTTCATATTCATCATAAAAATTCACTACATTGCGATTTGCATCATTGAAAATACCTTGTCATGTTTCAAGTGTCTACTAATCTTTATCATGTCCATTCCACTGCATTGCATGAACATGATAAAGAGGGGCATCTGTAGACACTCAAAATTTTGTTTTCCTGTTACTGACTATGCAGGAGTACAAAAACATTTTTTACACACTCCAGAAAAAAACCTGGAGTATCACAACATCAATTTTAACCCCAAAGATATCCATGGGAGATCCAGTTTCCAACCCTGGAGACAACCCCGGGAAAAATAGTTTCCAACCCCGGAGATAACCCCGAGAAAGTCAGTTTCGACCCCGGAGATAGCCCTGAGGGATCAAGATCAAGGCCTGAAGATAGCCTTAGGAGGTCAATCTAACCTCAGAGATAACCTTGAGGACACACAGAGTTAACACCAGGTCAACCTCGGAGATAACCCTGAGAAAAGACTGCTACAAATGCGCGAAAACCGGAGATAACCCCGGGAGGGGAAAAATGGTAATTTTGCCAAATCAACTTCAACTCACATCAAATCAACTCACCTCAACTCAAATTACTTCAAAGGAAGTCCCACAAGAACCATATCTTAACTTCCGAACGCAAACTACGCAAAACGGCTCAACGAAATGCCTGACGGAGACCCGGGAATGCCATTTCGGTCATGGACCCATCTTCTTGGAATCAAAAAAGGTCAAATCATATATCATTGTGTATCTCTCAGAAAAAACTTTCCAGAATGGTATGGCACGCTTCCATCGGACTCCTGGATTAAAAGTTATGAGCGACCGAGCGAACAACGTGTACGTACTTTGACACAGCAGGACCCACACTGCCCGGGGCACCCCGGGCAGCCGCAGGTACACCTACTACTAGGAGCCGCACCCCCTCTATAAATATGGGGCTTGGGGTGCCCATTTTACCCAGAGAAAAAGACGGGAAAACCCTGCACAATTCGCTCTGCACTCGCCCATACAGTGTATTTCCCACTTTCAAACACATGTGAGCTCATATATAGCCTCTTTTGTACCCACAAAAGCTAGTGTTTACCCACTCTAAAGATATAGAAGCCTTTTTTAACAGTCAGCTGTAAGCTTTCTCACACACTTTAGAGTCTTTCTCTTCATCTTTGCAAACACCCTTCTACACGTTGAGAGTCGTGTTGCTTGCTTTTGCCCGGACTTCGGTCTGTGGTTTCATTCCAGTCTGTATATATATATATATATATTATATATATTATATATATATATGTTTATATATATATTGACTAACATCATTATTGAGTTATATATATATATATATATATATATATATATATATATATATATATATATATATATATATATATATACACTAGCAACAGTCCCGTGCCTCCGACACTATAAACGTTGGGATTTATTCCAAACTTTGGATGATTCAGATGATTTATTGAGTAAGCGAGAAATTCAAAATCATTTGTATTTTATTAGATAGATGGATGGTGGGATTTATCCCAAACTTTGGACGTCCCAGATGATTTATTGAGTGAACAAAAAATTTAAAATCATTTATATTTTATTAGATATAATTAGATATATAGAATATAGATATAGATAGAATTAGATAGATTGTATTTTATTAGATAGATGAATGGTGGGATTTATCCCAAACTTTGGACGGCCTAGATGATTTATTGAATGAGCGGGAAATTCAAAATCATTTGTATTTTATTAGATAGATATATTTATATATATGAACTGTGTGTCGAACTTTGTTCGATGAGCCTAGACTTCGGTCTGGAGCGTTTATTGCTTTAATATATATATATATATATATATATATATATATATATATATATATATATATATATATATATATATATATATATATATATGAACTGTGGTCGGACTCTGTTCGATGAGCCTTGATTTTACATCCGGTGAGTTTATTGCTTATATATATATATATATTTATATATATATATATATATATATATATATATATATATATTAATTTTCGTCCTGCCTGGAGTTTCCTTCGTGGCAGTTGATCGCTTTTACGGCTTTATTTACATTTCTGATCCCCCATGGAGGTGCTTCGTGGTTGGTGATCATGTCTGTATATATATATATATATATATATATATTTATCACTTTTATATATACACCTGCTTACTGCTTCCATACAAATTGCAGCATTTTGTGCGCCTAGGAATCATGTGATCACAGATTTATCCCATTGGATCTAGATTCAGTTCCCGTGATGGACATTTTCAGCTGTAAGCAGCTTGTAAATTATTCTGCGGTGTCTGAATTTTCTCATAAGGTTTACATACCCACGAGGAAGTCGGCATTAATCTTTGTATTTATTATTTTCGTACGGATGCCTCGCATCCGTCAAATAAAATCAATCAAGCCGATCACTGAATAAAATGGGAGTGTAAAAGGTCTCAATTCCTATTGAGCATCAGGGTTTGAAAAACCTCTTTTATAAAACACCACTGCCATATCTTGCTAAAAACTGAATTTTTACATAAATTCAAACCCTGTGTATATAGGTTCGAACGAGGCCTCACACAATTTCCATATAACAACACATTGACCCACACACACACACACACACACACACTCAGATAATAGTTTCTTGAAAAGAGGCAGTCACCGTGGTAACACGAATGTCGGGGGGTGCCTAACACTTTCCCCCCGCATAACCAAGTCCCCGGACCCTAAACGAATCTCGGTTTCACTGACCCGTATATCAGTGTCACACTACTGGGTCAATGTGCAAACCTTTTCTCGGTTATGTTGGTACAACCATTTAAAAAACCAACTGGAGACTCTAAACAGTCCCATCGTCGACATCATACATGTCAGACCTTTTTCACTTATTTTTTCAAACAAATCTCACCTAAAATGAAAACACCAAAGAACAAGTAATGGAAATGGACACCCAAAAATCCCGAGGTCGATAGTGCCTTTGTAAATATTACTCGTCACGGTACTATTTTGAATAGAAAAGATTAATTCACTTACAAAAGACGGTGAATTAATATATGTGTTTAGCATAAGAGGAGGAAAGAAATATGTTAATTATTAATTTGATATTTTAAATATATTACATAGTTTTGTAATACTTGAAAGAAAATACCAATATAATTATAAATGAATATTGTTTAGAGATGGAGGGATTAGATTAACACTTAAGGTGTGACTAATTATAAAAATGGAAGAAGTTGTCTTGGGACAATCAAATAATTTTACGTATAGTGTATAATTTAAATAATTAATAGAGTAAATATTAATTATTCTAAGTGTAAAGGTTGTACATATTATAAGTATGTAATTCTTTAAGTAAGCTAAATAATTTAGCATTATGATAAAGTGTGACATAAACTCTATATTAAATAAATAATAAAATAATGTGGAATTGGGGAAAGTGACCTAAACCCTAATATTTTATTATAGAAATAATGAGCTTGAGTTATACATAACTCCAGTAAATGAGTTTGATGAGGCTTGTATGGCCTAAATATTAAAGTCAAACTAGACTGAAGGTTTAACTGAAATTATTAAAAGAGAATTAATAATAATCATTAAGATATTTAAATGTGATAATGGGTTGAAAGTACCCAACTGATGAATGATATTTAGGCCAATTAAAATATTAGTTGGACTAGCCCAAATGTACATGGATTATATGATATTGGTATATAATAGATCCCTAATTTTCATATTATAGTAACAATTGTACATTAAAATTTCATTTTGGGAATTAAAAGGAACTAAACTAAGCTTCAGTTGCTGAGTTATAAGCTTGTCCCAATTTTAGTGTAACACTTTATATATCAGCCGTATGAATAGGCCATAGGCCTATCTCATTTCTTCTTCATTACGTAGTAGTCTGATGATGGCTAGAAGGATGGGAGAAGTGGAGTTGGTAACTAACTCTCCAACATCCAATGACTTCTTCTTCCTCCCCTTGGATTAATTCAATGTGCAAGACTATTAACCGTGTATTGAAACCTCCATAAATAGAGCTTCTTCCTTCTCATTTACGTTGGTTGAGTTTTCTGAGAAGTTGCTACAGAGAGAGTCAGTAGAATTGGAGAGTTGAGAGCAATTGGAGGATTGGAAAGCTATAGTTAGCAAATTAAAGACATCAAAAAGGTAATGATACTAACATATATGTTCTTGAATTCAAGTTCTTTATTTATCAAGAATGTCATGAAATAGTTTCTTTTAAGTCACAAAATTGATGACTAAAAGTTCTTGTAATCTATGAATTGTTGCTAGATGTTGTTAATACAGTTAGAAACAAAAACAACAGAAGTTAAACGAACCCAATTGGTTGAGAAACGAATTCGTGGTAAACGAATTCACTAAACTTTTCAAAAACATGAAAATTTAGTATGAATATGAGTTTTGGATTAATCTTTTGGTTAGTTAATGTGTTTGAAGTGTTATAATTACTCTGTAGATGGGTACCTAAGAGTTTAACGAGTCCAACGAATAGAAAACCAACTAATTTGGACTTAAAATGAGAAAGTTATGTCAAAAATTGTTTCTGTGCGAAGCCAGGTGCGGGTGCGCTGCCCGTGCGCGTGGGCGCGCAGCTGGGGCTGGGCATTGGTGCGGGCGCATAGTAATGGTAAGGAAAAGGGGCGCGGCCGCGCCCCATGTCTGCTGAGTGTGACTGCTTTAACGTGTTTTGAAAAAACGATCATAAAGTTTTCATACAATTTCCGATTGAGGTGATTCAAGATGATCCAAAACGAGGACGAATAGACCTACAACCTTTGTGTTTTAATGTTTTCAATTTAAGGTCATTAGGAAGGGTCAAAATAGTCATTTGTGTGAATGTTACGTATTCAGAGTCGATCGGAGGGCGTCGAACGAGCACATACGCAAGTATAGTGCTCCCGACGATGGAATATATTATTCTAAGTGGTATAATATAAAAATGCATGATAATAGACATGTCATATGGCTAATATTTGTTTACTCATAATGGAATGCTTTAACAATGATTTCTAAAAGAAAAGTTAATGTTTTTAAGAAACACATATCAGTGAAGGTCAAGCAGCCTTGACGTTATCTCAGCCGATATCGATTAAACCTATCAGAGCTCTAGAGCTATTCTAGGATTTCATGCTCGATTGCTCATATTCCCCTAGCGGATCCCCGACGGGGGTCACAACGCAATGATCCGTTGATCTACACGACAGCGGAGGTCAACCAACCTTGACAATCTACCCATAGAGTTTTAGCCGTTGATTCACACATCAGCGAAGGTCAAACAGCCTTTACAGTATATCGCACAGGATTTTTCAACCGTTGATTCACATGTCGGTGAAGTACACGTCAACGAAGGTTAGGCACCCCTGACAACATTTACTATTGGCAGTAAATCCAACAGGATCTTGACATATTTTGGCGATACCAACCAAGAAAGGTCAATGTTATCAAAGAGGATAGATGATGGAATATATTATACACATCCTCAAATAGATCAAGCTTTATCCCCACAAATCTCTTACACATAAGAGGTACATCTTCAAGATTAAGTCATAATCAAAGACCCAGGAATTTGGTGATAACTCCAACATCAACATCCTAACAGATTCGGATTATACATCAAATTTGGTCAGCATTGCCAATCCCCAGTCAAAGCAACAGGGATCCAGCAATCATCCCCAGCGTGTTGGGCTACAACCTCATACACACGCATCACACATTTTCATCATGTTTCTATCCATAGTACCATGTTTATCTTGTTGCGTTTCAAGTGTCTAGGATTCTTTATCCTACCCAATACATCGACATGCATGAGTATGATAAAGAGGGGCATCTGTAGACACTCGAAATTTTCCGTATTACTGTCACTAACGTTGCAGGAGGACAAATTTGTCTTTTAAGAGGGAACCCTGGAAGACAATCCAAATCCATATCAGATACTACCAGAAGTCCAGTATCAACCCCAGATCACACTCTGGGAGTAACAATTCCAACCTCGAATGTAACCCCGAGGCCTGCAGATACAATACCAGAACACACACCGGAGAAGACCGATTAATCTCGGAGATAACCCCGATGTATCCAGTCTCAGTCCCAACCATGGGAATAGCCACCAACCTTGGTGATAACCCCAAGGAATGCAGTTTCAGCGATAACCCCAGAAATGCTTATTTCAAATACGACCACCTTCAATCTCGGCGCTTACAACAAGATGCACTGTACCAACCCAGGAATAACATCGGGAAAACAGGCACACCTCAAAGATGACAATGAGGACCTTCAACAATTGCAGCAGTCCAATCTCAGCGAAGTCTGAGCAATTTTTGCTTTATCAGCCCAATCCGGCGATAACACCGGTGAGGGGCAACATCGTTATCTCGTTAACACAATGCCACGTCACGTCATCTTAACATCTCTACGCAACGATGTCCCACAAGACTAACCAATCTCGAGTGACTATTGTGCGGGGTAACGGATGAAAGTTGAAGCTTGAAGATCGGAGGGCATCGTCCCATCTTCAATGACTTCGCACAAACTCTAAATCCCATGCCATCATACAACTCTCGACAACGACGGTCCGAAATAGGTTCTGTATACCTCAAACGGATGCCCGGATTGCACTTCTAAAAGTTCAAGTGGAAATTAAAGTGCCTGAGTGCACGTACTTTGAGACCACCCGAGTCGAAAAACCCGGGCCCACCCGGGTTGCCTCTGGTACACCTGCGGCTAAATTGCCTATAAATAGAGGGTTTGGGCTGCCCATTTTGCAAGAGAAAAAAGGCGAGGAAGCCCTGCCCAATTTGCTCTGCACTCACCCCATGTAGTGTATTTTCCCCTTTTAAACACATGTGAGCTCATATATAGCCCTTTTGTACCTACAAAAGTTAGTGTTTACAAACTCTAAAGATATAGAAGTCTTTTTTGGCAGTCAGCTGTAATCCTTCTCACACACTTTAGAGTCATTCTCTTCATCTTTGCACACACCCTTCTACACGTTGAGAGTGGTGTTGCTTGCTTTTGCCCAGATTTTGGTCTGTGGTTTCATTTCAGTCTGTATATATACATATATTATATATATATATATATATATTTATATTCATATTGACTAACATTATCGAGTTATGCCTCGATTGAGTCTAGACTTCGGTCTGGAGCGTTTATTTGCTTTAATATATATATATATATATATTAACTGTGTGACAAACTTTTTTCGATGAGCCTAGACTTTGGTCTGGAGCGTTTACTGCTTTAATATATATATATATATATATATATATATATATATATATATATACACATTTATATATATTAACTGTGTGTCGAAATTTGTTCGATGAGCCTAGACTCCGGTCTGGAGCGTTTATTGATTTAATATATATATATATATATATATATATATATATTAACTGTGTGTCGGACTCTGTTTAATGAGCCTGGATTTTATATCCGGTGCGTTTATTCGCTTATATATATATATATATATATATATATATATATATATATATATATATATATATTCTTATATATATGAAATGTGGTCGAACTCTGTTCGATGAGCCTGGATTTTATATCCGGTGCATTTATTGCTTATATATATATATATTTATATATATATATATATTTTCGTCCTACCTGGAGTTTCCTTCGTGTCAGTTGATCGCTTTTACAGCTTTATTTATATTTCTTCCCGCCTGGAGTTTCCTTCGTGGCGGTTGATCGTATTTACAACTTTATTTACGTTTCGTCCCTCCTGGAGTTTCCTCCGTGACGGTTGATAGCTTTTACAACTTTATTTACATTTCTGATCCCCCATGGAGGTGCTTCGTGGTTGGTGATCCTGTCTGTATATATATATATATATATATATATATATATATATATATATATATATATATATATTTACAGCTTATATATATATATACCTGCTTACTACTTTCATACAAATTACAGTATCTTGTGCGCCGAGGAATCATGTGATCACAGATTCATCCCATTGAATCTAGATTCGGTTCCCGTGATGGACATTTTCAGCTGTAAGAAGCTTGTAAAATATTTTTTGTTGTCTGAATTTTCTCAGATGGTTTCCATACCCACGAGGAAATCTGCATTATTGTGTATATTATTTTCGTACGGATGCCTCGCATCTGTCAAATAAAATTAATCAAGACGATCACTTAATAAAATGGGAGTGTAAAAGGTCTCAATTACTATTGAGCATCAGGGTTTGAAAACCTCTTTTATAAAACATCATTGCTATATCTTGCTAAAAATTAAATTTCTATATAAATTCAAAACCTGTGTATATAGGTTCGAACGAGGCCTCACACTACTTGCAAATAATAGCAAATTGACCCCACACACACACACATTCAGATAATAGTTTCTTGAAAAGAGGCGGTCACCGTGGTAACACGGATGTCGGGGGGTGCCTAACACCTTCTCCCCGTATAACCAAGTCCCCGGACCCTAATGAATCTCGGTTTCACCGACCCGTTTAGCAGTGTCACATCACTGGGTCAATGTGCAAACATTTTCTTGGTTGTGTTGGTACAACCATTTAAAAAACCAACTGGAGACTCTTAACAGTCCATCGTCGACATTATACATTGTGGACCTTTTTCACTTGTTTTTTCAAATAAATCTTACCTAAAATGAGAACACCAAAGAACAAGTAACGGAAAGGGACATCCAAAAATCCCGACGTCGACAAGTAGTGAAGTAAAATACAAGATTGATACCAAAGGACTACTACGGTTCGAGGAAAGAATTTGGGGTCCAGCAGTACCAGAGCTTAAAGACGAAATCTTGACCGAAGCACACAACACAAGATATTCGATTCATCCAGGAAGTACGAAAATGTATCATGATTTGCGACGACATGTTTGGTGGCCAAATATGAAAAGAAACGTTACAGAATGCATTGCGAAATTCTTGACATGTTATAGAGTCAAGGTCGAGCATCAAAGACCAAGCTGATTACTTCAACTGTTAGAAATACCAGAATCGAAGTGGGAACACATCACGATGGATTTTGTGGTGGGTCTTCCAACTACTCAAAGAGGATGCGATGCGATTTGGGTAATAGTGGACAAACTGACAAAATCAGCTCACTTTTTACCAATAAAGATTAAGTTCAATCTTGATCAGTTGGCAAGGTTGTACGTTAAAGAGATCATTTCGAGGCATGGAGTGCCAGTGTCAATTGTGTCAGATAGAGATCTGCAATTTATGTCAAACTTCTGGAAGAGACTACAAGAATGTATGGGAACACAATTACGAATGAGTACAACATACCATCCGCAAGCCGAATGGCAAAGCGAACGAACAATCCAAACGTTGGAAGATATGCTGAGAGTGTGTATCGTGGATTTCAAAGGAATCTGGGAAGAACATTTACCGTTGGTGGAATTTACCTACAACAACAGTTACCACGTGAGCATCGACATGACGCCTTACGAGGCATTATACGGCAGAAAGTGCAGAACTCCACTGTGCTGGGATGAGGTTGGTGAACGCCAACTGTTAGGACCATAACTGGTACAACAAACTACTGAGGTTGTCAAACTCATCAGGACAAGATTGGTAACAGCCCAAAACAAACATAAAAAGTATGTCGATCAACACATGAAGAATCGTGAATTTGAAGTAGGAACTTTCGTTTTCCTAAAAGGTTTTCCTTTGAAGGGGAAAATTCATTTTGGAAAGATAGGAAAACTCAACCCAAGATTTATTGGACCTTTCGAGATACTACGAAGAGTGGGGGAAATGTCTTATGAGGTAGCTCTACCTCTAGAGTTAGAAAACATTCATAATATTTTTCACATTTCGATGTTACAACCGTATAAACCCGATTACAAGCACGTGATTGAGTATGAACCATTGCAATTCGATAAAGATTTGTCTTATGAAGAGATTCCTATCTAGATAGTCGACATGAAGGAACCTTCTGTGAAGGTGATATTGAGAAACCACAATGTCGAAGAGGTAATGTGGGAACTCAAAGCTTAAATGATAAAGAATTACCCTGAGTTATTTATTTAATCCGTGTCTTCGATTCTTGGGACAGAATCCTTGTAAGAAGGGAAGAATGTGACGATTTGATTGTTTGAATTGTGATTCTGAGGACAGAATCCTTGTAAGGAGGGAATGATGTAACATTCCAGAATTTTAATTGTAATATTAAATATTTATTGAATTATATATAAATGTTTAATGGATGTGTTTATCATTGAATAAATATTTGTTTAATTGATTTGATTTTAGTTGGTTAATTATTTGTTAAATAAATAAGTAATGAGTTAAGGAAATTATTATTATTTTGATATTTCAATTTGATGGTTATATATTTTATTGAGTTATTTAATGGATGTGTTTATCGTTGAATAAATATTTGTTTAATTGATTTGATTTTAGTTGGTTAATAATTTGTTAAATAAATAATCAATGAGTTAAGGAAATTATTATTATATTGATATTTCAATTTGATGGTTAATTATTTGTATTGAGTTATGTGATTAAATGATTTATTTAACTAATTGTTATTTGAATTAGTTAAATTAAATTTGAAAGCTTGATTAAATAAAGTGTGACAAATAACTATAGTATAAGGAGTTATTAAAATAAGTTAAAGTAGTTTAATTTAGTTTTACCCAAACAATGCTTAAGGATATAAACTCTTTAATTTTAAATAATTTGCCAAACAAAGACCTATGGCTTTTGGATTTCTTTTTTAATTTTGAATTATATAAATAAAATAAACAAAATAATAAATATAATATAATTATAACTTATACGTTATTTTATAATTGATATCCTAATAAGTATACGTATTCTTATTATATCAGTTTTATTCTTTTACGCATACTTGTTAGTTGTCTAAGTCTAAGCCTGAGTAAGAAAAGAGAAGAAGTTCAGAGAGTTTTGAGAGAAAATTGAGAGATGTGGATTCCAATTATTCTAGCAAGGTTTTCTTAAGCAATAAAAAGCTATGTGTTGAAACCCTAACATATATGTATTACGTTAAAATCTTCTATATTCTTGAACGTCATTCACCGTGTATAAGTTTTTACCAAAATTATATGTAAACCATGTTCTAGAATTAGTTATGTTGATTACATGTGTGTATGATGATTATAAATTATGTTTACACAAGAATTGCATGCTAATTTCGGGTTACAGTAGAAGCAAATTTCGACAGTGTATGTTTATATGTATTCTTTCATATGGCTCATGTAAGTACCCATTTTGATGGTCAATTCATATGTTAAACTGTAAATTGAGTCTTGTATATGTTAGTTCATTAAGAAACGAGCATAACGTAATTTGAACGAAGCAATTTGGCCAAGTATAGAGATTGCAATGATGATTTTTGCAAGAGATGTCAAAAATGGAGTTTTCATATGAAATTATGGAATTTGAGAAATTAAACTAGTTTTAATTGATGTTAAATTGTTCTAATTGGTTGTAACTATTAGCAAACATGTTTATGATTAGTTTATATCAATTATTTGTGTTAATTTCACTGTTTGGTGGGTGAAATTCGTGTTAGTTGGGCTAAAAATGACTACTGTTCATGCCGTGTCTACCTCTGTCTGTGCACCGGCACAGCTGCGTTGGTGCCAAGGCTAAAAACTTCGCAGCTGCGCAGGCGCAGCTGTGCTGTGTGTGGCGCAGCTGCGCCACACACTGATATGAGGCAGAGCAGTCTGCTGCTGCTGCATTCTTGGGGTAGCGACATTCGTTGGTCTAATGATATGTTAGTATAATAAACATGTACTAATATAGCTAAAACAGAATCGTGTTATATGGTTAGTAGATTCAAAGTTTGAATGATTAGTAAGTGACGAACGTGGTATATTAAGACTTAGTGAGCATGATGAATAGTAAACATGTGTTGTGAAGGTTAACACTTGTAATTTCTGATATTTACATGGTATTTTAAGACTTGTGCTAAAATAATAAGTCTAACTAGAAATGTGTGTTATGTTGGAATGTGAATATTAGTATATCTAATAGATGATGGTTCTAAACCTATATGTGGGTGAACGTGAGTTTAATATTATAGCTTACGCTCGAGGCAAGTTTCTAAACTTATCTTTTTAATTTGAGCAAGTTCTTTAACTATAATCTTATAATAATTGAGAATGTTTAATCTTAAGTTATTGTAATTCTAATCATTGTTGGCTTACTCTAACTTGTTTATAGTTAAACAAGTTTCTTTAGTTCATTCTTTTTCAATGAATGTTTCTTGAACCTTAATTCCTTATGTTGAATGGTTCAATCACTTTGTATATTTTATTACCATGTGGAGTAAGCATTGTTTCCAGCTTGCTATCAATTAATGCATGTTCGGTAACTAAAATTCTAATTTGACAAGATCACAGACTTATCTTAATATTGTTCAAGCTAAGGTTTATCATTTCTTTATTTTGATCAATACTTATGCTCTCTAGTTATTTCAAGCATGAGTCTAGAATATAGTCAGTTCACCTATGATTCTCAAATGTTTTAAGTTATGTTGTTATTAAATAATTATTGTGTTATCAAGCATTGTTGATTCAACTAGTTCACTAGTTGATGATCGTTAACCTTCAAATTACCCTTGAAAGCTTATCCAAACCAAACTTTCTTTGGTGCGGACTTGTACTCTAAATACTGAGATGAACAACCCTATTTTTAGGGGTTTACGCTTAGCATTGAAATGTTTCTACACAATACATTGCACGAAGGGCTGATCCCCCTAAGTACGTGGAGTCCTTATAGTCATATGACTATTAAAGTTAAAGTTGAAAGATTACATATAACTGTGGACATGGTTCGTGGTCATTAGACCCTCAGTAGTATATTTCAGAATGTTAATAGAACATATCATTCAGTTCTATTGAGCCTATTATTTGGAAAATGTTGTAAAGTTTATTCATTCTTATTTCAAGTGAGCTTTGTCTGCTCAGTCTTGCTTATATAACCATTACAGCTGAGGATGAGAAGATAGATGTACCTAGCACCAGTAAGGGAAAGGGGAAGATGAATAAGTATTGAAGACTTGTAATATTTTGATAGTTAATTATCAGACTTTAATTTGATTGATGTAATGAAGTATTTATTTAATTTCCTCATTTGAATGATTGTAATTAAAGGTTAGATAACCTGGGAGATAATGTTTTTATTAATGTAACCCTATATGGGCATGTTGTATTATTCCATTATATTATGATTGGGTAGTTAGATATGAATGTTTTGATTAAGTGAACACCAAATCTTGAGGTAATGAAGTACCGAGATTTGCGAGTGTCATAGAGGTACCATTAGTGATTCTAGAGGAGTCGGAGACAGAGAAGTAATTTTCTGAGAAAGACTACTCCGAGGGATATATGGATAGCGTCATACCTTAGTATAATGAACGATGTGGAGAAAGAAATGGAGGTAACATCAGTTCATACGGTGGTACCTACACTAGAGTCATCACCTCCAGATGTAATGATATTATAGTATCTGGCAGAGCTTGACAAGAATGTGCAACTGAGTACTATTGTGCAGAATCAAAATGAAGAGATTAGTGCTCTTTATAAATTAAAGGAGTCTATAGAAACAGATTTTGAGTCAGAGCATGATGAGAAGGTGCTCATGAAAAATAAGGCTAAGGATTATATGAATGAGGTAGTAGAGCTTCTTAAGAAATTGGAGGAGAAGGACCGGAAGATAGCACAAATGTCTTACATTTATAAGAGTGCTCATAAGGATTTAAAGCTGAAAGTTGCTTGTTATTCCATAGAGTCGGGGCAGACTCGATATACTATTAGTCGGGATACTGTAGGGAAGATTGCGAATGAGAAACACGAGGACACTATTATGCATTATTAGAAATCTAGAGTTATAAATATGTGTTTAGTGACGTAAAATCCTCTTTTGTATGAAAGGGTAGTCTTTTTGTAAAATCTAAACTTTTGTGAAGTACAATTACAGGATAGAGATGTAATAGCTTTTGGGCTATGAAAGAAAATTATTAATAGTTTCAAACTATGAAGAAGCATATGAATATAATGAAGTTTTCATTTAATATTCTTTGTTTTGGTATGAGTTGGTATGTGGCAATAATAACGAAGTAAGTAAATAGATAATAATGAAATTTTTATTAGTTAGAAAATGTCGCCACGGAAAAGACAACGTAATAAGGAAGCAGGATCACATAATGATAACCAAGGGGGGGGGGTCAAAACAACGCTATACAAGAGTTCGTTAATTTATTAACGGCTACATCTAACCAAATTGGGGGTAGAGTACCCGCGGGACCTAGAGTAGCCAGAAAGACTACTTTTAAAGAATATAAAAGCATAGGTCCGCCAGAGTTCAAAGGAATGACAGACCCAAAAGATTTCTTTTGCGACTTACCTGATGAAAGAGGAAGTCAACTTTTGGTTGGAGGCTCACCGGGATGGGGCTAGGACAGATGCAGTAACAGGGGAACAATTCAAGAAGATTTTCTTTGAGAATTATTTCCCTACAAACATATGAAGGAGGATGGAGATTAAGTTCTTAGAACTTAAACTAGGGGACATGACGGTTCCCCAATACGTGGCCAAATTCAATGAATTGGCAAGGTTTGCTTCACATCAAGTGGACACTGAGGAGAGGAAGGCTCGTAGGTTTGAGCAGGGCCTGAAACCCTGGCTCTATAGTAGGATTTTGGTGTTTCAGATTATTTCCTATGGGACTATTCTGGAAAAGGTGATTATAATAGAGGGTGGTAGTGAGGCCTACCGCAATACCACAAAGAGAGGAAGAATAAGAGCAATGGAGAGGGAGGAACCAAGGCAGAGAATGCCAGTGGCAGTATGCCAAAAAGAAAGAATTTTAACTCTGGGAATACTTGAGTGGGATAAGGGGATCCTAAGCATAAGATCGAAGCGTATAAGACATATGGAAAGACTCATCTAGGAGTCTATCTGAAAGGGATTAAAAGTACCTTTAAACATTAAGGTAGAGGAGGAGGAAAAAAAATAAAAAAATAAACTTTCGTTGATTATATTCGTGGAAATGGTTTCATGGATAATAATGGTAAGCAAGTATCGGTAGATAAGCACCGATAATGTTGAGAGAATTTGAAGTAATTCTCGGTATGAATGGGTTGATTAATCATAGAACTTTAATAAATTGTTAGAATAAAAGTATAAATCTTCGATTTTCTAAGAAAATCCAAGCTAGTAATTTACGGTAATAAAATACCGCGACGCTCTTGTTGTCTAACCATGATGCAAGTTAGGAGGATTTTAAGGAATAGGATGAGCCGTTACGGTTGCGTATTCACTATCGTAATAGGAGTAAGTTAGCGGTTAAGAATAAATACCCATGGCCCAAGATCGATGATCTATTTGATCAGTTGAAGAGGGCAAAGAATTTTTCTAAGATAGATTTGCGTACGGGATATAGTCGGTTGAAAGTAAGGAAGAATGAGGAGGTACCTTAGATGACATTCAGAACTCGTTATAGTTATGACAAGTTTTTGGTTATGTCATTTGGGTTGACTAATGTACGGAAGCTAGATTTTTCGTAAGAGGCACTGAGCAAGTCAGTGGTAAACATATAGGTTCTCTTGTGAGGTGTTATGGTTGAAATACCATTAGCGTCACAGAGTGTTCAAATAATATTTGGATGCGTCTGTCGTAATGATCATTGGTGATATTCTAGTCTAATTCAAGACGTCAGAAGATCATGCTGAACATTTGAAGATAGTGTGAGAAACACTACGGCGGGAGAAGTTGGATACAAAATTCACTAAGTGTGAATTTTAGCTTAAAAGATATACAGATATGTTATTGATAAGTATGTTGGGAATGAGAAGTGAGAAAATAATTTTTAGGAACTAAAAAGGAAGGTTAATTGAGGCACCTGTATTGTCTTTATCATATGATACAGGGAATTTTATAGTGTATCTCGATGTTTCGCATAGATAACGAGATTGCGTGCTCATGTAGCATTGCAAAGTCATTGTGTGTGCATCATGACAATTAAAGGATTATGAGGAGGTTTATCCTACGTATGATCTATAATTGGCCGTTGTAGTTTTTGAATTAAAAATTTGAAGTTAGTATTTATACAGGGAGAAGTGTGAGATATACACAGACTCTAGGAGTCGAAAATATATCTTCACCCAGAAGGAGTTGAATATGAGGTAGAGAAGGTAATTAGAATGGATAAGACATTACGACTGTGATATGTTATATCATTCAAGAAAAGTTAATGTAGAAGCTGACGCATTAAGTAGGAAGGGTAGGGAAAAGCTATCGATGTTAACAACTTAGAATGAGTTAATAATAGAAATGGCGAAAACAGAGTTAGAGGTTAAATTACGGAATGAAGTGGTAGAAATGTTATTCATAACGTAGACTCAATCCACGATAATGGAACGAGTTAAGTAAGTACAACTAGGTAATGAGGAATGCAAATGAATGAAGAAGATGATGCATGATGAAGAGAAGATCAAGTATAATCTTATTTTGAAGGAGAAATTTGAGTTTCAACTAATTTTAAAGTTAAAAGAAGAATTAATCAGAGGAAGATAGCGTAATATGTTAATAAATATTTAACTTCCAACTCAAATTATTGATAGGAAGTGACAAGTCATGAAAAATAAGATAATACCTTCGTTGAAGGTGAAATGAAAGAACCCCAATGTCGAAGAAGCATTGTGGGAACTCGAGATTAAAATAAAAGAAAAATTTTCCTCAATGGTGTACGTATTATTAGCGAGATTCTGGGGACAGAATCCTTATAAGGGGGAAGAGTGTAACGTCCTAGAAAAATTAGATTATTGAGAATTAAATTTTTATTTGATTATGTGGATTAAATAAATTTAATTGATTATTTATGGGAGTAAGCTATTTGAAGGTCGTTATATGACCTAGACATATCAGAATGTCGTAGTATTTTGGCTACGTGGTAGAATTAAAGTGTTTGAATTTTCAAGACAAAAATAAAAGCTTTTCGATAAATTTTCTGAAAAACATTATTCACGCATTTCAGCTCGGGAATTATTTTTAAACTTTCGAGAAATACGTAACGATAGAATATCAAGGTGAGATGGAATATCTAATAATATTTTAGTTATGGCAAACGCAGTTTTTTGCCTGCGGACTTAAAACCTAATATTTATGGAAAATGATTCTCGAGAAGGAATTTAAATGTGTATAATGAATTAAAGCGATGATCGTATGATGTGTATGTATTTAATGATATCATAAATACGAGTATGATACGAAGTATTATACGATTATGTATGAATAATGGTATGTCATATATGATGAATAAGTATACGAGATTAATACGTAGACAATACTTTGTAAGGCTTTAAGCCATGTGTAATGGACTTGTATGATTGTGTAGGAAATTGTAATGTCCAATAGGGATAATAATAAAGCCCAATACGAATTAATGTTAAAGCCTACATGTTTGTAAGGTATAGTCTAATGTGGATTAATACAAGCCCAATGTATAATTTAAATTAATTAAGCTAAAGGCCCAAAGTAAGAATTAATATGTTATGGGATGGTTTAAACCCATGGGACAAACCATGGATGATCCAAAGTAGGGAGCAAGTAACTTAATGGCTAAGTGTTGTGATGAGAAAACAAAGGATAAAAGTTGTGATGAACAAGTATACTTAATTGCTAAGTAAGTGTGATAACCAAGTAGACTTAATGGCCAAGTGTTGTGGAGAGCAAGTTAACTTAGTGTTTAATCTAGGAATAATAAGGAGGTGGAGTGGTTTTATGACCATTATACCCTAACTTAGAATTTCCTATAAATAGCAAGCTTGGATTTCATTTTGTTGGTTGTTCATTTCATCCAACAAGTTGAGAGCTTATTTGCTTGAGATAAAATGCTAGAAAAGCTAGAAAGGTAGCCTTTGTTAATTAAAGAAGTAAGAAGAAGATTAAGGTTAAGCAAGTGAACTTCAAGGGTAAGCAATCTTAAACCATGATTATCTTTCTCTTCCATTGTTAGAGAAGTGGGTAGTGGAAGAACATATATGCTAACATCTAAATTAACATGCTAACTTATATAAATTACACATATACACACTACCCAACATGCATATACTAGTTTAAACCACTAAACAATAATTATAGAAAACTTAAATCATTGTACGCACTATTTTAAAACTAAAACTCCATTATC
This sequence comes from Panax japonicus, assembly GCA_020205505.1. Taxonomy (NCBI): domain Eukaryota; kingdom Viridiplantae; phylum Streptophyta; class Magnoliopsida; order Apiales; family Araliaceae; genus Panax; species Panax japonicus. Next base: position 55,894,318 of record CM035107.1, on the reverse strand, counting down.
GATGTTTGACAAGGTTTAAAACTTTAAACCACAATTAATCATCACATTCATTCCTTTGAACTAAGTTCTCATTGACTTCTTACCCAACTAACATACATAATGTTCAGTAAGTTCATAAACAACCAATTGCAGACAATTATATTATATCAATTTTGATACTCTACAACCCACGTTCCTACATATATGTTAACTGTAAAAACTCTTTTCTTGTATATGTAATTTAGCATACAATCTTATCTGTATATTAAACATACAATCATAATATATATATATATATATATATATATATATATATATATATGTTAGTATAACAACCACAATTACCAATACACATGGTTTACTGAGAATTTTGTAAAAACTCTATATATACTCTGAAATTCAAGAACACGCATACTTTAGACATAATAACGTAAAACACATATAAGTACATATATTATAGACACATAACTTTTTGATGCTTGGTTAATCCTTGTTAGATACCACAAAAATTATTTTGAAAACCTCAAGAATTTGTTTTAGGAAATCCAGCCTTTTCTCTCTCAAATTCTCTCAAGTTCTTTTCTATGTATTCTTTGTTCTCTTTTCTCTTAAGCCAATATCAGACCCAAAACTGTTTTACGTGAAATAAAACAAAGGCAACGCATTCACTTTCAAAACGTTTAAAACCCAAACGTAACTGCCATACACAAATGACCCTTTTAAACTATTAGATACCAAATATATTATATATTATTTATATTTTGTTTAATTTAATTTATATTATTAATAAATCAAATTTAAAAAATCCAAAAGCCATAAGGCTCTGTTTGGCAAAACTCTTTAAAATTAAAGACTTAATATATTTAATCCTTATTTGGCAAAATAAATTAAAACTACTTTAATTTATTTTAATAACCACTTATAATAAAGTTATTTGTCACACTTTATTTAATAAATTAAATAAAACATTATAATAATTCATTTAATCATTATAAACTTTCTAATTAAGTTAAATTAGAATACTATCTCATAATTTCCTTAACTCATTGATTATTTATTAAATAATTAATTAATCAAATCAAACAAACATTTATTCACGATAAATACATCCATTAAATATTTATATAATTCAATAAATATTTAAATATTATAATTAACAAAATCTGGATTGTTACAATTTTTGACTGTACTTTTATGTAATGTACCAGTGTAAGGTCGTGGTCGAGGCACCATGAGAGTTACATACATTTGTTTTAAAACTCATAGCTTTTCTGTTGTCGTACTCTGTACAATAAATCAACAGTTGTATAAATGAAGTTTGTATTTGATTTTTATAGTGTGATATTTAGCGACTCAAGATGGGTGATGTATATCTATTTTAGGGGCGTCGCAAGTATTACACTTATGTAGCTTAAAAACATCACAATAGGAAGATCTAGGCTAGTCAAAATTTTGTCACAGACTTGTTCTTCAATTTTTAGAAAATTTCAGAAAACTAAATATGTGCTTGGTCAACCCAGTTTGACCATTAATAACTTTGATCATGTTGATGATTAACGTGTTCGAGTGTCATGGTTCTATAGTCTATATGTCAAGTTATATCAATGATACACTTAGATAAGCTAATGACATAACAGATGTAAGATCTAAGCCCCCAAATTTGTTATCAGACATTTCTGGACAGTTTCTGGCTTTTCTAGAAATTCATTTTCATGACTGATCAACAATGATTTAGCAAGTCTAACACTTAACAAATTTAGATCTATGTCCTTTGATATTTGACTGTTAGGCCATATTTCTAGGGTTCTTGACAGTTTACTAAATCTTCATTTTCATGCACTTAGATGTTATGGATCCATGATATATCATCATAGATCACTAAATAACATCACATAACACATATTTAAACAAAAAACATAACATCTACTGATATCTTAAAGATCTAGCATGAATTAGGGTTTATACATTTTTAATCCAATTTTTGATTTCTTCTCCTTGTTCCGAATGTGATATGGTTATGGGATATTTCTTACTTAACTTAGGACTGAGTTTCATAAGAAACTTAGTGGTCTAAGAGAGAGAGAGAGAGAAAGAGAGAGTCTTGGCTTATGAAAATAAAAGTAAAGAATTTTTCATAACTTTAATTTTCTATTTTTGATTCAATGGTTGTAGTTGTTGCTAGGTGTCATTGGATGGCTGATTCAATTTGATTTGAAGCACATGGGCAATCTCAAGTGATGACTCACTAAGATTTGCCATATCCTTTACTTAAAAGTTAAGTAAAAGGATATTTTGGTAATTTTTTATTCACCCAGAGTATTTTAGTAATTTCCACAACAATTTGAAGGGTAATCTAGTTATTTCATATGTTTCACATAACTCATAACCCTCAGGATTTGATACATAGCATTAGGGTTTCCAAATTAGGGTATTAAAATTCTTGATTAATGATTAGGCTTTCTAACAGATCGTTATAGTTTTCTAACCGAACATTAGTCTTCTTAACATAACATTAGGGTTTACAAATGTTATAATTTATATGCTCCACACTTAACCCTGAATCACATATTGTATATACGCATAATCACAATACCCAAAACCATATACCTCGTTATAAAATAATCACTTTAGTTTATAAACCATACAAATCCTTCACAAAATTCTTTAATCAATACTCTATTTCCAGTCTAGGTTTTATTATTTAACTTTTATTTAATCAATCATGATTTTAATAATCTTATAATTTTTTGGGTTGTCACACTTACGGACTTGGTGCCGAGTTGTCCTTTTTAAAGAAAGAAAGAATGAAATGCTCATGTTCTTTGACCAAACTCAAGGTTTAATTGATGTTGTTCATTGTTAAACATTTTAAAGAAAATAGTAGTGCTATTTTGATTTAGTCATAGTATTTCATAACTACCGGTTCAGTTATAGAAGATATACTCATATGATTCATGCATGTTGTTCAACTATAATTGTTATAGTTGTTGAGCTAGTGATACTCACCCTTGTTTGAACCATATGAGTACAGCTAAAAATGAACGGATCGAAAGATCTGGTAAGGATAAAGGGAAGGCCATAGCGGACAAATAGTTATCCTTGTAATATAATAGTATTACTTTTGTATTAATTTTTTACTATTACAAATAACATATGTAATGGTTACAAAGAACCTAGGAAGGGATTTATTATTATGTAATAAAAAGGTTGATATATTCACTCTATTGATGTATCCCATCTGAATGTATGTATGAATAATAGCACCATGTAATACCATCTATTGGGTTGGAAGATACCTGGATTTTGACGCATCAGGTTGGTATTAGAGACGTAGGTTATAAAACTTAAGGGGGGGGGGGGTAAAGAACCTTAGGCTATAACCTTAAGAAAATTTGAGGAAGATAGTAGTAATTAAACTCATGTTGAGTTTTTAAGTGGTAAATTGAGGAAATTCATTACAAGAAGAATTAAAAGACGAAGTTAACCCTAAAATGCATTGAGTGTGATATGTGTTTATAATATTATGATGATGTGTACTAATCAAGATATTATGTTTTATTGTAGATGTCAGGAGATAATGTGATGTATAGAGATATACATGTGGTTAGCGAGGAGTTAGTGAACCATATAAAGATTTTACCGACACCCATAGCCGAGGTGCCAATAGTGATAATGGATGAATCAGAGGATTCTGAGAACGTAGGGTTTACATCCTTGTTCGACAGAATGTCCGAGGAAGAGGGGGAGGTAGTATCGTTTAATACGGTAATACCTATGGAGGAGATGACACCGAGGGAGTTAATGAAGGCGTTGTTAATGTATGTGTTAGATAGGAATATTCAGTTAGGTAAGGAAGTGAAGGAGCTAAAGGAGGAGGTCCATGACATCTTGGAGGACAAGATGGACATGGAGACGTTTTGAGAGGTTGAACATGACTAAAAAGTTTTGGCTAAGGACAAGGTCTGAGAGCTAAAACATGAGGCCTTCAAGCTTAAGGAGGAGCTAAAGGCCAAGAGGATGAAGATTAGGAAGATGTCCTATATTCATAGTGTAAAACCCCAACTTTTTGAATAAAGATAAATTTTCTATAAATATTATTTATGAATATTATGGAGTAAAATTGATATAATGTTATAGTTGTGGGTAATATTTATAAATTTTGCAAAGTACGCAAGTTGTTATATAATTTTCGATTGGTCGGGGAATATTTGTTTTAACAGGGAATATTCGTACAACGACACAATCATTGGTGGACCCCACAACAGAATTATTGTCAGATTAAGAAAACGACAAAAATATTTTATGAAAATAACGGCAGAAGTTTTACCGTTAACTGTTGAAACACCCGTTGTTAAAAATACAGTAATACGTGTGGTTGCATAGTAGCATACGGTATTAATTATTGATGCTTACGTGATAAGTCACTCATTTTTGTTGGTATTATTAATGTAATAATACAGAAAATCTTTTTATATAAAACATAACACTTTTATAAAGTTATTCTATAAATATAATATATTATATTCTATTATGCATAATATTGCATAGTGTCTGATTCCGTCTTTACTATTCCGTTAGAATATCCTGTCTGTGCATTTTACGCCGGACTTGATTTCGTCTTTATTATTCTGTTGGAATATCCTGTCTGTGTGTTTTACGCCGGACCTGATTCCGTTAATTATTATTCTGTTGGAATAACCTTCCTGTGCGGTCTATCACATGCCTGGTGATTTCTTTTGTTATTTCATTCCTTATTATACTCAGTTGGTTAAAGTTTTGACTTCTATAATCCATGAAATTAGTAGAATATCCTTGATATTTGCACTTTATCCAGTATCTTTTCATGAAAATATTTTTCTGAGCATTCTTGAATTTTACTCTACAAAACAGTATTATGTTGACAATTTGGATGTTATTGGTTCATGGATAAATTAATTCTTGAACTTGTTTTATTGAATTCTTATATCATTGTCATCATCCTCATGTTTATATTTTTGAAAGTCATTTGTGGCCTGTAGTGCATAGATGGACTTGGTATGATTATTTCCAGGGATTATTCGGTATAATCATGACCGTAATATTATAAATGATGTGGAAAAATTCCTCATTGGCCCATAATGCATTGATGGACAGTTGTTGGCATGATCATGACCATTAATGAATACACAAATATTCTTGGCCCGTAGTGCATGGATAATTGTGGTCGTGATACTAAAGAATATCATTGGCCATAGTGCAGGGGTGATTCGATGATGTGGAATAATTATTAAGCTGAGTCTCAGCGATAACAGTGATGAAAAACCTTTAAAATCATAAAAGATAGTAGATTTTATTTTCTACTTGTCTCTTTTAATGGATTGCTTGTTCCGCTGCAGTTAAACTTGATGTCTATTATATTTTATCAGTTTCACATTGTTGAAGACTAATGATAATTTGTTCTGCATTATCTTAGTCATAATATTTCTTACTGGGCTAGTTGAGCTCACCCTTTCTTTCACTGTTCTCTTCAGGAAATAAGAATATAGCTGGGACGAGTCGAGGAACGGAGTGATGGTCCAGAAGATAGCATTAGTAGTCCTCACTATTCTGTGAAATAGTGTGATAATAATTGTAATGAGGACTCCTTTTGAGTTTGTATACTCTCTAGTAGACAATATTTTTATTCAAACTCACAGTTTATGTTTTGTCGTATTGTACACGACAGTTGTATTAGTAAGTTATATTTGAATTCTGTACCATGTATCTAGCGACCCAAGATGGGTGATGTATACCTAATTTTGGGGGTGTCACAGTTGGTATCAAAGCTTAGGGATATGATCCATGGCTAAGATGTGAGACTAGAACTAGGAGGGGAGAGACGGGGAATTCCTTCGCTAATATGACCTACCTAAATTTATTTTGTATTTAAATTGGTTGGTCAGAGTTTAGAGATAATATGTTACATGTCAACTAACCCTTGTTTTGTGGCAGTATCTGAAAATGACATCCGAGAATGTTGAGAATAGCAATGGAGCACAAGAGACTGTTGAGTCTCTACATATCAATAATCAGGATAATGTGCATCAAGAAGGTGACAATCCTCATGCAAACAACAACACGGACCAAATGATGAATGATGGATTATTCAGAGGCTTTATGCAGTTCATGCAACATCAGGAGATAGCGGCTCCTGTCCGAAATGTAGGTGGAAACACTGAAAACTCTCGGACGGTCATCGCTAAACAGTTCAAGGAGCTGGGACCACCGGAGTTTATTGGAGAGCCAAAACCACTTAAGACGAAAGCATGGATAAAGCAGATTACCAAGATATTTGATGTCTTTGGATGCTTCGAGAAGCAAAAGGTTCCCTTCGCCACCTTCATGTTGCGTGAAGAGGCACATTACTGGTGGTAATCTGTAAAACGTACCCAGCCTGACGCTCTCAAGATGTCTTGGGAGAAGTTCCAAGAGCTATTCAACGATAAGTACTTTCCCGAGAGTATTCATCAAATGAAAGAAGTGTAGTTTATCAAATTGGAACAAAATAATATGACCGTATCGCAATATGAGGCTAAATTTACGGAGTTATCCCAGTTTGCATCCCATTTGGTCGATAATGAGGAGCGAATGACGCGAATGTTTTTAAGAGGTTTGAAACCGGAGATACGTCAATATCTTATTTCTCATAAACTTTGTTTGTACTCAGATGTTGTAAATAGGGCTCATTTATTGGAGCGCGGTAACAAGTCAACACAACCAAGAGAAATTAGCCGGCATCATGAAAATACCAGTGGCATCAGTCATCGAAGCGGTGACAATAAACGTGGAGAGAATAAACATGCCAGAAATGGTAACCACTTCGGTAGTAATCATGGCCAAGACAGTAAAAATGGACATTTCAAGAAAAGGAGATTCAACAATGATGAAAAGTCTTTAGCACCAGCAACCGTGGTTAAGGAAGGAGAACGACTACCTATTATATGCTTCAAATGCGGAGGGGAGGGACATATCAGTCCAAACTGCGCGATGCCATCCAAAGTGTGTTATAAAGGAAGATAAGGTCACCTAGCCCGATTTTGTCTTTCACCGAAGACAAGTTCAGCTAGGATGGAGTCACCAAAGGCCGTCCCAGAAAAGTCAAAGCCGGAAGTGCAAGGGAGAGCATTTGTTGTGACCTCCCAGAAAGCAAGGAACCCGAACGAGGTCATCACGGGTAAGCTTATCATAAACTCTAGCGAAGTCTATACCTTATTTGATACCGGTTCTACCCATTATTTTATTTCCCCTACTTGAGCTCAACGATTAAATTTGACTCCGGAGAAATTAGACTTTGACTTATCTGTAAGAACTCCGTTGGGAGAAACCTTCATTACATCCACTGTTTATAAGTCTTGTTTGGTTCAAATCGGTTGAAACAACCCGGGTCAAATCCCGAGTCTGGAACAAATCTCGGGTCAAATCCCAAGTCCGAATCGAATCAAATCCATCCAAATAAGGCCTCAAACCACTGGCCCAATAGTATCTTCTTGGGTTATCTAGCCCACCACAGGCTCCCAAAAGGTCATGACTTGAAGGTACTATTGGTAGTTACTTAATTCCTTATATGCAGATAATTTTTTTCCCTATCTTTCGATGTGGGACTGGGGTTTTACAAACTCCCCCACTTAAATTTCTGACGTCCCCGTCAGAACCGATCACACACACGGCCCAAAGATCTTTGCCTCTCTAGCCATTGTGGGATAATACCGGCTGGCTTCGTGTCCCCACCTCCGGACCTTCATCTCTCCATTGTGGGATAATACCACCAGCCTTCGTGTCCCCACCTCCGGCAACTCGATCGGATGACCCGACCCGAGCTTTCGAGAGTCGGCTCTGATACCATATGAAACAACCCGGGTCAAATCCCGAGTCCGGAACAAATCTCGGGTCAAATCCCAAGTCCGAATCGAATCAAATCCATCCAAATAAGGCCTCAAACCACTGGCCCAATAGTATCTTCTTGGGTTATCTAGCCCACCACAGGCTCCCAAAAGGTCATGACTTGAAGGTACTATTGGTAGTTACTTAATTCCTTATATGCAGATAAATTTTTTCCCTATCTTTCGATGTGGGACTGGGGTTTTACATCGGTACCCTCACATTACCTGTCGATCTTATTTCATTAAAAATACATGTATTTGACGTAATTCTAGGGATTGATTGGTTAACTACTCATCATGTAAAAATTTATTGTTTTCATAAGATTGTTAGCTTTCATATTCCTAACCAATCTATTATGTGAATTCAAGCCACCAAACCAATAAAATCAATCACTGTCATCTCAAGCCATAAAGCTATTCGTTTATTGAAAAACGGATGTCAAGCTTTCTTAGCTCATGTCACGGATCTAAACAAAAATACGTCAGTTTTGAATGATATTTCTATTGTTAATGAATTTCTTGACGTATTCCCTGAAGAACTTCCTGGCCTACGCCCAGAGTGTGAAATTGAATTTTGTATCGACATTGAACCCGATACAAAACCCATTTTAAAAGCCCCATATCGAATGGTTCCTATTGAACTTCAGGAGTTAAAGACTCAACTGCAGGAATTGTTAGACATCGGTTTCATTAGTCCTACTACTTCTCTTTGGGGTGCTCCTGTTCTATTCGTGAAAAAGAAAGATGGGAGTATGAGACTTTGTATTGATTATCGGGAGTTGAATCATGTCACCATCAAAAATAGGTATCCATTGCCACGTATTGATGACCCGTTTGACCAGTTGCAAGGAGCCAAATTCTTTTCAAAGATTGATCTTCGTTCCGGATATCACCAATTGAAGATTAGAACCTATGACATTGCAAAGACGGCTTTCAGAAATCGGTACGACCATTATGAATTCCTAGTCATGTCTTTTGGATTGACTAATGCTCCTGCTGCCTTCATGGATATGATGAATCGAGTATTCAAGGAATATTTGGATCACTTTGTGGTCGTCTTTATTGATGACATCCTTATTTATTCCAAAAACCGTGAAGATCATGAGCAACACTTGAGGCTGATACTCCAAAAGCTTCCTGAATACAAGCTTTATGCCAAGTTGAAGAAATGTGAGTTCTGGCTTGAGGAAGTAGCATTCCTTGGGCACGTGGTATCAAGTCATGGAATATCTTTTGACCCAGCAAAGATTAAAGCTATTCAAAGATGGGAGCAACCTAAATCAGTGACCGAAGTACGTAGCTTTCTCGGCTTAGTTGGTTATTATCGGAGATTCGTAGAAGGGTTTTCTCGAATCGCTACTCCACTAACTCAGCTGACTCAGAAAGATACAAAGTTTGGTTGGAGCGAGGAATGTGAGAAGAGTTTTAAAGAACTCAAGAGGAGACTCATTTCAGCACCTATTCTGACAATATCATCTGGTTCGGAGGGATTTGTCATCTACAGTGATGCTTCGGGCAAAGGGTTAGGATGTGTTCTCATGCAACATGGGAAAGTCATAGCCTATGCTTCACGACAACTCAAAGAATATGAGAGGAATTATCCTACTCATGATCTAGAGTTGGCAGCTGTTGTCTTCGTACTAAAGATTTGGAGGCATTACTTGTATGGGGAGAAAGTGGAGATCTTTAAGGATCATAAAAGCCTCAAATATTTCTTCACTCAAAAGGAACCTAACATGCAACAACGACGTTGGCTTGAACTGTTGAAAGATTATGATCGTACCATCCAATACCATCCAGGAAAAGAGAACGTGGTAGTTGACGCATTGAGTAGAAGATCATATGTGGTTACGAGTGCAATATTGACAACACAAAAGCCCATTTTGTGTGACTTGCAAAGGATGGATATAGAGTTAAAGACTCCAGGAACTCATGTGATGATGGCAAATATATGAGTAGAACTGACTTTAATTGGTAAAGTTAAAGCTGCTCAAGCTACAGACCTGCAGCTGATGCATATGAGGAAGAAAGTGCAAGAAGGTGCTATGCCGGAAGCAAGAATCGATGAAGAAGGAATACTTAGAGTCAACTCCAGAATTTGTGTTCCTAACGACCCTGATTTAAAGTATAAAATCATGATGGAGGCGCATAACACACCGTTTGTAATCCATTCTGGGAGTACCAAAATGTATCATGATATTCGTCATACATTTTGGTGGAGCAATATGAAGAGAGAGATATTTCTTTTTATCTCAAGGTGTCTAACGTGTCAACGAGTCAAGGCGGAACATCAAGTACCAAAAGGTCCATTGCAACCACTTGAAATTCCAGAATGGAAGTGGGAGCACATTACCATGGATTTCGTTATCGGTCTTCCCAAAGTTTCTCAAGGCATAGATGCGATTTGGGTCATTGTTGATAGATTGACCAAGTCTGCTCATTTCTTACCGATACGAGAAACATATACACTTGAACGTCTTGCTCATATGTACATAAACGAGGTTGTAAGATTGCAAAGTATGTTAGTATCCATAGTTTCTGATCAAGACCCAAGATTCACTTCAATATTTTGGGTTAGTTTGCAAAAAGCTATGGGCACGGATTCACCATTTAGCTCGGTATATCATCGTCAGACGGATGGGCAGTCAGAGAGGACGATTCAAACTCTTGAAGATCTATTAAGACTCCGTGTCCTTAACTTCAAGGGAAGTTGGGACAAGTTCTTACCATTGGTGGAGTTTTCCTACAACAACAGTTATCAAACAAGTATTGACATGGCTCCATTCGAAGCGTTGTATGGAAGAAAGTGTCGTTCTCCAGTATGCTGGGATGAGGTGAGTGAATCAACGTTGTTGGGACCGGAGTTGGTACGTATGACTATGGAAAAGATTCAAATGATCCGACAATGTGTAAAAATCTCACAAGATCGACAAAAGAGTTATGCTGATCTTCATCGAAAGGACGTGGAATTCGATATAGGAGATCATGTGTTGTTACGTGTTGCTCCATGGAAAGGAGTTACGAGATTTGGAAAGAGAGGAAATCTCAATCCTCGATTTATCGGCCCATTTTTAATCCTTGATCGAGTCGAGTAGGAACTGTGGCCAATAGACTCGCTTTACCACCAAGTATGACTCGTGTTCATAACGTTTTTCACATATCTATGTTATGTAAATATGTGAAAGACCCGAACCACATTATTGAGTTAGAACAAGACGAAATAGCGGAAGATTTGACGTATTAGAGGTTCCTGTTCAAATCTTGGATAAGAAGGAACATATTATACGCTCCAAGGTTATACCTCAAGTTAAACTTCTGTGGAGAAACCACGATGTTGAGGAAATGACTTGGGAGTTAGAATCTGAAATGAAATCAAGGTATCCTTACCTCTTCAATATACAAGGTACATACCCTAATTTCGAGGGTGAAATTTCATAAGAAGGGGAGATTGTAAAACCCCAACTTTTTGAATAAAGATGAATTTTCTATAAATATTATTTTTGAATATTATGGAGTGAAATTGATATAATGTTATAGTTATGGGTAATATTTATAAATTTTGCAAAGTACGCAAGTTGTTATATAATATTCGATTGGTCGGGGAATATTTGTTTTATCAGGGAATATTCGTACAACGGCACAATCATTGGTGGACCCCACAACAGAATTATTGTCGAATTGAGAAAATGACAAAAATACTTTATAAAAATAACGGCGGAAGTTTTACCGTTAACTGTTGAAACACCCGGTGTTAAAAGTACAGTAATACTCGTGGTTGCATAGTAGCACACGATATTAATTATTGATGCTTACGTGATAAGTCAATTAGTTTTGTTGGTATTATTAATGCAATAATACAAAAAATCTTTTTATATAAAACAAAATACTTTTATAAAGTTATTCTATAAATAGAATATATTATATTCTATTATGCATAGTGTTGCATAGTGTCTGCATAGTATTTTGCATAGTAAAATCTTTTTATATAAAACAGAATACTTTTATAAAGTTATCTATTTTAGTATACAATAATTAGAATATATTATATTTTATTATGCATAGTGTTTGTATAGTGCCTGCATAGTGTTTACATAGTAAAATCTTTTATAAAATTATTCGTTTTATTAGATTATAAATAGAATATATTATATTTTATTTAAAAGATTTTACTTTAAATATGGATCGTCAGATTAAAGTAAATCAATCTGGACTGTTCATGAGTTAGTTAGTATGTAGTCCATTTTTCTATAAATAGAAGCTCATTCTTTCATTATTTTCTTACAAATTCACTGAAACTTTAGAGAGATAAACTATAGAGAGAAAGAAGAAAGTATTCTGCTACTTCACTACTTATATATCCAATACTCTTCTTCTTAAGGTAGGGAATATTATTTGTTGTACTCGTAAGGGGTATTATTTCTTTTGTATTCATGAAGAGAACATCTGTTATTCCATTATTTATTATTCGGTTGGAATAACCTGTATACGCTGACTACCCTATACTTGGTGAAATTCTTCTGTTATTCCATTCGTTATTATTCTGTTGGAATATCCTATTTTTGTGCATTTTACGTTGGACCTGATTCCATCTTTATTATTCTGTTGGAATATCCTATCTGTGCGTTTTATGCCGGACCTGATTCTGTCTTTACTATTCCATTAGAATATTCTGTCTGTGTGTTTTACGTCGGACCTAATTCCGTCTTTATTATTCTGTTGGAATATCTTGTCTGTGTGTTTTACGCCGGACTTGATTCCGTTAATTATTATTCTGTTGGAATAACCTGCCTGTACGGTCTATCGCATGCCTGGTGATTTCTTTTGTTATTTCATTACTTATTATACTCAGTTGGTTAAAATTTTGACTTCTATACTCCATGAAATTAGTGGAATATCCTTGATATTTGCGCTTCATCCAATATCTTTTCATGGAAATATTCTTCTGAGCATTCTTGAATTTTACTCTACAAAACAGTATCATGTTGACAATTTGGATGTTATTGGTTCCTGGATAAATTAATTCTTGAACTTGTTTTATTGAATTTTTATATCATTGTCATCATCCTCATGTTTATATTTTTGAAAGTCATCTGTGTCCTGTAGTGCATAGATGGAGTTAGTATAATTATGACCAGGGATTATTCGGTATAATCATGACTGTAATATTATAAATGATGTGGAAAAAGTCCTCATTGGCCCGTAATGCATTGATGGGCAGTTGTTGGCATGATCATGTCCATTAATGAATACACAAATATTCTTGGCCTGTAGTACATGGATAATTGTGTTCGTGATACTAAAGAATATCCTTGGCCGTAGTGCAGGGGTGATTCGATGATGTGGAATATTTATTATGCTGAGTCTCAGCGATAACAGTGATGAAAAACCTTTTAAATCATAAAAGATAGTAGATTTTATTTTCTACTTGACTCTTTTAATGGATTGCTTGTTCCGCTGCAGTTAAACTTGATGTCTATTATATTTTATCAGTTTAACATTATTGAAGACTAATGACAATTTGTTCTGCATTATCTTAGTCATAATATTTCTTACTGGGCTAGTTGAGCTCACCCTTTCTTTCACTGTTCTCTTCAGGAAATGAGAATGTAACTGGGACGAGTCAGGGAATGGAGTGATGGTCTAGAGGATAACATTAGTAGTCCTCACTATTCTGTGAAATAGTGTGATAATAATTGTAATGAGGACTCCTTTTGAGTTTGTATACTCTCTAGTATAAAATATTTGTATTCAAACTCATAGTTTATGTTTTGTCGTATTGTACACGACAGTTGTATTAGTAAATTGTATTTGAATTATGTACCTTGTATCTGGCGACCCAAGATGGGTGATGTATTCCTAATTTTGGGCGCGTCACACATAGGAGTTCACATGAGGATTATCAGTGACAAGTTGCTGAGTATACTGTGGAGGCAGGGCCGACTCGACATATAATCAGTCAGGATGTGGTGGCTAGTCTTGTCGACACAGATTTTGCAAATGCCATTAGGCATATGAAATCAGGTTAATAACTAGAATATGTATAGATATGTAAATAATGTATATCTAAGTAGTGACGTAAAACCCTCTTTTGTAAATCCCAATTTTTGAAAAGTAGTTTTGGGAAAGTAAAGTAATTAGCCAAGGCTGTGTAATGGTGAACGATGTAGTATTATACTACAAAGACGAAAGCATATCAATATAAGCACTTTATTGATCATATTTTTCAATGAGTTTGAGTTATTGTTAAATATGAATAATGACTAATTAATAAGAAGAAAGCAGTAATGAACTGTTATTCATGTTAACAAAAATATGCCTCCAAGAAGAAGACAATAAAATCAGGAAGCTAATGTGAATCAACCAGAAGGGGGACCGATTAACCTTATACAGGAGTTTGTTAACTTATTAACAACGTGCTTTAATAGAAATGGTGCAAATATACATGTTCATCATGCGGTAGTAAGTGCTACTACGTTTAAGGATTTCAAAAGTGTAGGTCCGTCGAAGTTCAAAGGAACTACAAACCCTATATACGCCCAAACTTGGGTGAAAGAGATTGAGAAGGAATTTATTATTGCAAATGACGAAGAGGGGCAGAAGACTTCTTTTTCCACCTATATGACGAAGGGAGAGGCCAACTTCTGGTGGGAGGTGAACCAGGCTAGGGCTAGAGTGGAGGTTATAACATGGACACGGTTTAAGGAGATATTCTTTGAGAACTATTTCCCCACGAGTATGTAGGGTAGGATAGAGAAGAAGTTCTTAGAACTGAAACAAGGAGATATGACTGTTCCCCAATATGCTGCAAAGTTCAATGAACTGGCGAGATTTGCTCCATATCAGGTGGATACAGAGTTGAGAAAGGCTGGAGGATTCGAGCAGGGCTTGAAATCCCGGCGCTATAGCTAGATATCAGTGTTTCAAAGAAATTCCATTAGAACAATTCTGGAAAAGGTAATAATTGCAGAGGGTGGTAGTGTGGCTTTAAGCTAATACCACAAAGAGAAGAAGATTTAGAGTAAAGTAGATGGGGGAGTGAAAATTGAGGGAGCCAGCGGGAGTGGCAACAAACATAAGATGAATGTTTTAACTCTGGGAATACCGGAGTTAAACAAGGAGATCCCAAGAAAAGGATGGAGGTATGTAAGAATTGTGAGAATACTCATTTAGGAGTTTGTCTCAAGGTTAAAGCTGTTTGCTATAACTGTGGATAAGAAGAGCACATTTCACCTAATTATCCAAGTCCGAAAAAGAACCATGGATTCTTCGTTTGTGGATCAACTGATCACGTGGCGAAGAACTGCCCAAAGAAGGGGATGGATGGTAATAAGGGCGCTAATAGTGGGAAGTTAGCTATTAGTGGTCCAGCTCAGTCGAGTAAATTGACGGCTCATATTTTTAATATGACGGTCCAAGATGCAGTTGCATCAGAAAATGTTGTTGCATGTATTATTCCAATCAAAGATATAAATGCTTATGTATTGTTTGATTCAGGTGCTACTTGTTCTTTTATAGCATGTGAATTTTCTAGACGGTTAGGATTACTCCCTGAAAGATTGCCTATACCTTTAGATATTAAGGTAGTAAATGAATAAATAATTCCTCTGGAATATATTCACAGGCGTTGTTGTGTAGAAATAAGAAGTTATAAATTATCGGTAGATTTAATAATGATGAAGTTAGGAGATTTCGATGTAATTCTAGGGATGGATTGGTTGTTTAACCATGGTGGAATTATAGATTGTCAAAATAAATGTGTAAACCTTTGAACTTTGAAGCATCCTAAGGTAGTGTTTTACGATAGTAAATTGCTGGAACGTTTGTATTGTCTTACCATGACACAAACTAGGAAATTGCTAAAGAAGGGATGTGTAGGTTATTTGTGTCATGTTGTTGATGTACTACCCGAGAATTTCTGAATATTATTAATAAATATATTAATAAAAGTTATGTATTTATTTGAGTATAAATAAATATTGTTGTGGCATGGGATACAACAATTCCTATTAAACTAAGCTAAGTATGTGACCATTATGTGATAAGGTGAAATGGATGAAGATCCTAACGTAAAGATTATCAGAATTTCCTAGTGTGGCATAATGAAGGATTGAAAGATTCATTAAGTGAATTAAGAAAGGAACGGTCTAATAAGAGAAAGATTAATGTTTAATACATATAGTTGTATATAATTGAAGGATTAAATAACTCCATGGATGAAATGAATAGGATATTTAATTAATAGTATTATCAATTTGGGGAATCAATTCATGCTATGTGAAACTAGATTGATGATAGAAGTTGGGACTAACATGTAGCTTGTAACGCCCGAGAATTTCAGATTTTTAATGAATTAAAATTCTATTTGATTATGTGGATTAAATGAATTTAATTGATTAATTATGTGAGTAAGATGTGTGAAGGTCGTTCTATGACCTAGAATGTGTGGATGTGGTTAGTATTCTGGCTATGTGCTATGATTAATTGTTTTGAATTATCAAAACAAAAAGGAATGTTTTCTGTGAATTTTCCCTTAAAAACAATATTCATTCGATTTCGTTCGGAGCTTAGGTTCGAAATTCTGAGAAACGCATAATGATAGAATATGAAGATATAATAGAATATCCAGATAATATTTCCGTTATGGCAAACAAAGTTTTTGCTTGCGGACTTAAAACCTAAGGGTTAGTGAAAGAAATTTTTAAAAGAGAAATGTAATGCGTATAAACATTTAGGTTATTATACGTATGAGATACGAGTATTATATTAGTTAAAATACGAGTATGGTATTAAGAATAGTACGTTGTATAATATAAATATTGTATGAGTACTAGGCGAAGAGAATACAGAGGTTATACGCATGGAATACGATTAGTTCTAATTAAATTATGAGCTAGGGATTTGGTGTAATCTAATTGGACTTGGATTAATTGCAAGCCCAATGAATTAGGTAAGCAAGCCCAAGTCAAAGCCCAATATTAATTTAAGACAAGCCCAATCCATGAAGTTAAATCATGGGTCAAATCGGCGGGTCACGGGATGGTTAAAACCCATGGGAAGACCCAAGGGCATGTGGGCCGGCCACTTGGCCACCAAGTAAAGTGATTACTTAGTGGCTAAGTTGAAGAGGAGGTGGGAATAGTAAGGAGGTGGCATGTTGACCATTTAGCCCCCATTTTGATTTCCTATAAATACAAAGCTAGGGTTGGTCATTTGGTGTTTTGAAAAGATTGTCCAACCTATATTGAGAGAAAGATCTAGAAACACATAATGAAGCTACTTCCAAGCAAAACATAAGACGTTTACCAAGAACGCGAAGAACGACAAAGGTAATAGCTCATAAACATTAATCTTCATCTTTTTTGATTTCTTTCTCGTAGAGGAATCGTAGATTGGTGGAGCATATTTAGTGAGGAGGAATAAGGATGACTATTAATAATAAAAACATTGATAAGTCATGATCGAATAGAAATCGTAAGGGTTATGTAAGTTAAAATTGTAGAAAGTTATGAACGTGAACTTAGTTGTGATTGGACGATTTAAAAACCATCATGGTTTGGATATGTATATATTATTTGGGTAGGGTGTAGATGATGAATCAATGGAGAGTTCCATTTGATTTGGCTTATAGAACACGAGTAACGAAGTTATAGCAAATTTTACGAAAATAGACGTTTAACATCGAAAACGTAAAAATCTCGGATTAAGGGTCAAAAGTTACCGTGTGACTTGAAAACATTGGTTTTCAATGCCAACAAGTGAGATAGGGTATTTAAGAGTCGTGGACGCAAGAATCATCAAATTCTGACTTATAACGAAGAAAACGAGTATTGAACGCTCGAAAACGATAAACGAACGTTCAAAATGAACTAAAGGGTGAATTCTGAGTTAACGGATTCAAAAATGCAAAATTCTTATATGAACACCTAGAGTATTTAATTTGTGAGTTGTGGGCTTTCGAATGAGCCAATTCAGATTTAAAATGAATAAATTATGAAGCCGGGAGTTTCGTTGAAAAAACCAACTATTTTGACCAACTGGTGCACAGGGGCGGCGCCGCAGCGCCAAGCCCAGCAAAATAGGCCACGCCGCAGTGCTTAATCCGGCCTTGTCCCCTGTTAATTGACGTCACAGAACTGAAGATATACTAGAGACTGGCACCGCAACGCCGACAGTGTAGAAAAGTTGACCAAGTTAGGTTTTGATTCTAAATTGAATGTAAACCAATAGTAAGACATGAAGGTACTAAGTATACATAATAAGGCTAACTTTAAATAACTTATAAAGTTATAATGATAGAAGATTAGATGAGGTTTAATGGGAATTAAACGAAGAACACAAGAATGTAATAAGTAAAACTGTGAATGATGTTCAATGTTGGTACTTCACCAATAATGATCGAATGTTGGTTAATAACGTAAGAACGTTAACAAGAAGTAACGAAGCATAGAAAGATGAATTAACTTTATTAACGAAATAAATTCAAGTAATTCATATAAGAGAAAGAAGTTGGTTAGAACAATAAAGTTAGTTGTTTGGCAACAAATTACAGTGTGCTATGTGAATATATCATGTACATCCTGTAAAGACTGAGAATTGATTGAATATTATATTCGAAGACACTTGAAGGCATGATTTCTTAACGTTTGTCTAACCTCCATGTTAGCCAAGTTTTCTATGATTCATGTTCTGAAATGCATGAATGGTTTTAAAGAAAGAGTCGATGCCTATTTTTACTCGGCTAGACAAGTCGTGAAGAATTGATTGATTTATTTACAAGTCTTTCGATATAGAACTGTTAACGTTATCCTATGCCAAGTATTTGGTACAGATGTAAAGGTAAGTTTGTCTATGCACAAACAAACATATTTTCATCGATTATTCGATGGGCACGCGAGGTTGCCAAATGTTAAACGTAAATACGTTTAACGCAAGAGTGTTGATCAACATAGGGTACTATAGGTTGATCACCTAGATGTACTCGTAAGTAATTTCAGATGGATGGTCTTAGTGCCGGATGTCCTTTTCAAATATGAAAACGTAAATAGTATGTTCATGGTCTTTTGACTGGTTCAGAATTCCTAAGCTATTATATATACTTTGGAATCATTGTTATGAAATGAGAAGTATGAGTCTATACTTCATGGTAGTTCATAGCTACTTGTTCAGTTATGGAAGATAATCATATAATTCTCGATTTGGTATTTATGTTATCCTTTGATAGACTTGCTGAGCTGTTTATGCTCACTTCTTGCTTGAATTATATGATTGCAGCTATAGCCGAACGAATTGAGAGTTCTAAGAGAGATAAGGGAAATGCTAAGATGGATAGTTTATTATCCTGTAATAGACTAGAGTATTTGTATGTAATATACTTATGAATAACAAAGAATGTATTCGGTTTATGAACCTGGGAAAGGATTTATTATTAATGTAATAAGGATATAGTAAGTACACTATTTTTGTTGTTACCTCAATGGAATGACTATATGAATTGTAGTATTTTGGAGCACCATCTCTCACATTGGAAGTTACCCGGATTTGGGGGCGTCACAGGTTGGTATCAAAGCATTAGGTTATAAAACTTAAGGTGGGAAGAACCTTAGGCTAATAACCTCGTTAGGAAAGGAAAAGTCTGAAAGAAGTTAACTCGAGTCAAATGAGTTAATAAGGTATTGAGGAAACTCAGTACTAAAAGATTTAAAAAGATGGAAAATAACCTTAAATGGATTAAATGTGATTTGTGCTTTTGTTATTATGTATTATGTACTAATCAACTTGTTATGTGTTATTGTAGATGTCAATCGATAGCTTGATGTATGGGGATATACATGTGGTGAGCGAGGAGTCCGTGAAAAAAGTAGAGCCAATACCTATGCCTGTAGTGGAGATAACTTTAGTGATTCTAGAAGAATCAGAGCCCGAGGAGTATTTTTCAGAGGAGGACTATTCCGAGGAGACCATGGGATTAACATCATATCTGAATATGATGATAGATGTGGAGGATGATATGGAGGTAACATCGGTTAATACGGTGATGCTTGCCTTAGAGTCAACACCTACAGAGACGATGACCGTAACGTGCAACTGCACAATATGGTGTAGCACCAGAAAGAGGGGATCCATAATCTCTATGGGGCCAAGGAGTCTGCAGAATCAGACTATGAGATAGAGCATGATGAGAAGGTGCTCATGACAGATAAGGATAGAGACTATAAGAACGAGGTCATAGAACTTCGTAAGAAACTGGTTGAGAAAGACCAGAAGATAGCACGAATATCATATATTAATGACAGTGCGCACGAGGATTTCAAGCTTAAAATAACTTATTATTCTATTGAGTCGGGACAGACTCGACATACTAAAAGTCAAGATATTGTGTCGATTCTAGTGAACGAGAAGTATGAGAATGCTGTTAGGCATTATTAGAAGTTAGAATGGTAAATATTTGGTGTAGTGACGTCAAACCCTCTTTTGTATAATTAAAGGGTAGTCTTTCTGTAAATCCCAATTTTTGTGAAAGTCAATCATGGGATATAAATGTAATAGCTTTTGGCTATGGAAAGTAAATTGTAAATAGTTTTGACTATGAAGAAGCATATTAATATACATAAATTTTATTTAATGTGCTTTGTTGAGTATGAGTTATTGTTCAGTTGTTCAGCGATTAAGAACTAAGTAAGTAAATAAGTAATAACGGGACTTTATTTATTTAAATCAGAAATTCCGCCAAGAAGAAGACACTGTAATCAAGAGGCGGAATTGCATAACGATAATCAGGGGGTCCCAATAACCCTATGCAAGAGTTCGTTAATTTATTAGCGGCTGCATTTAAACAAGCCGGGGGTAGAGCACCCGCAGGACCTAGGGTAGCCCGAACAACTACCTTTAAGGAATTTAAAAGTGTAGGTCCACCTGAGTTCAAGGGAATGACGGACCCAATGGAGGCCCAGACATGGGTCAAGGAAATAGAGAAGGCATTTGTTATTACAAACGTAGTTGAGGCACAAAAGTCTTCTTTTGCGACCTACATGATGAAGGGGGAAGCTAACTATTGGTGGGAGGCTCACCAGGGTGGGGCTAAAGCTGATGTTTTTAAATGGGAATATTTGAAGAAGGTATTCTTCGAGAACTACTTCCCTACTAGCATGCAAGGGAGGATGGAAATTAAGTTCTTAGAACTTATGTAGGGAGACATGACGGTTCCCCAATATGCGGCCAAATTCAATGAATTGACAAGGTTTTCTCCACACCAAGTGTACACGGAGGCGAGGAAGACTCGTAGATTTGAACAAGGCCTAAAACCCTGGCTCTATAGTAAGATTTCAGTTTTTTAGAGTGCTTCCTATGGGACCATTCTAGAAAAGGCAATAATAGCTGAGGGTGTTAGTGAGGCATTAACCCAATACCACAAGGAACGAAAGAATAAAAGCCGAGGTTGCCAGTGGTAGTGGCAGTATGCCAAAATGGAAGAATTTTAACCCTGGGAATACTGGGGTAAAATAAGGGGATCCTAAACGTAGGATGGAGGCATGCAAGACATACGGCAAGACTCATCTAGGAGCCTGTCTAAAAGGGAAAATAGGTTGTTATAATTGCGGGCAGGAGGGTCACATATCACCCAACTGTCCTAATCCTAAGAAAAGCCATGGTTGTTTTGTTTGTGGGTCGATGGACCACATGGCAAGAAATTGCCCAAAGAAGGGACCGGAGGGTAATAAGAGTTCTGGTAGTGGTAATTTATCCATTACTGGACCAACACCATCATTGGGTAGACCCTCAGGCTAAACGTTTAATATGATTGTCCAAGATGCGGTTACATCAGCGGATGTAGTAGCAGGTATTATTCTAGTCAACGAAATAAATGTTTATGTGTTATTTGCTCGGGTGCTACTTGTTATTTTATAGCATATGGATTTGCTAAGCAACTGGGATAAAATCCTGAAGAGCTAGAACTACCTTTAGACGTTAAGGTGGCAAACGAAGAGATAATTCCCATTGAACACATTCATAGGAATTATTTCGTAGATATTAGGGGTAACAGATTATCGGTAGATCTTTTACCGATAAAGTGAAGAGAATTTGATGAAATTCTAGGTATGGATTGGTTAATTAACCATAGAGCGATAATAGATTGTCATAAAAAGAGTGTAAACCTAAGGCTTTCTAAGAAACCTGAGGTGGTGTTTTATGGAAATAAATCACCTTGACGTTCTTGTTGTCTAACTATGACACAAGCTAGGAAGATGTTACAGAAGGGGTGTAAGGGTTACCTGTGCCATGTTGTGGATACCCAAAGCCACCATATAGAATGGCGACAGTAGAAATGAAGGAGTTAATGGTTCAATTACAGAAACTATTAGATAGAAAGTACATTCAACCGAGTGTGTCTCAGTGGGGAGCCCCGATATTGTTTGTAAAGAAGAAGGATGGGTCATTAAGACTTTGTATCGATTATCGAGAGTTGAACAAGTTAACAATTATGAATAAATACCTGTTGCCCAGTATCGATGATTTATTTGATAAATTAAAAGGGGCAACATATTTTTCTAAAATAGATTTGCGTACAGGGTAAAATCAACTGAAAGTAAGGAAGGAGGATGTACCTTAGACGGCGTTCAAAACACGTTATGGGCATTACGAGTTTCTGGTTATATCGTTTGGGTTAACGAATGCGCCAGCCGCATTTATGGATATGATGAACATAGTGTTCAAACAGTATTTGGACAAGTTCATTGTAGTGTTCATTGATGATATTCTAGTCTATTTAAAGACGCCAGAAGATCATGCTGAACATTTAAGAATAGTGTTGGAAACACTACGGAGGGAGACGTTATATGCAAAATTCACTAAGTGTGAATTTTGGCTTGAAAGAGTACAGTTTCTAGGTCATGTTATAGATAAAGATGGCATATCCGTAGATTTAGCGAAGGTGGAAGTAGTAAATGAGTGGGAGCAACCGAAAAAACAAAACAAGGTTCAGAGTTTTCTAGAGTTAGCGGGATACTATAGGAGGTTCATTTAGGACTTTTCTAAATTAGCTACTCCGTTGACAAATCTGACGAGAAAGTCGGTGAAGTATGAGTGGACAAAAAAGTGAAAATAGTTTTCAAAAACTAAAAAGGAGGTTAAGTGAGGCACCTGTATTATCCTTACCAGATGATATGAGAAATTTTGTAGTTTATAGGGATGCTTCGCATAGACGATTGGGTTGCGTGCTCATGCAGCATGGCAAGGTCATTGCGTATGCGTCACACCAGCTAAAGGATTATGAGAAGGACTATCCTACTCATGACCTAGAATTTGCTTCTGTAGTCTTTACCTTAAAAATAAGGAGACATTATTTATACAGGGAGAAGTGTTAGATATACATGGACCATAAAAGTCTGAAATATATCTTCACACAGAATGAGTTGAATATGAGGCAGAGAGGGTGGTTATAGTTGATAAAATATTACGACTGTGATTTCTTATATAATCCAGGAAAGGCGAATGTAGTAGCCGACGCGTTAAGTCGGAAGGGTAGGAAAAAGCTATCACTGTTAACGACTCAAAATAAGTTAATAACAGAGATGACAAGGATGAAGTTAGAAGTTAAGTTGCCAAGTGAAATGCAGAGATGTTATTCGCAATAGAGACTCGACCAACGATGGTGGAACGGGTTAAGGAAGTACAAATAGGTACTGAAGAATGTGAGCAAATGAAAAAGATAATGAAGGATGATGTGAAGACTAAGTATAACCTTGATAAAGAAGGTTTACTTCGGTTTGAAGGAAGAATTTGGGTTCCAAATAATTCAGAGTTGAAATAAGAAATTATGTGGGAGGCCCATAGTTCAAGGTACTTGATACATCCGGGTAGTACTAAGATGTATCAAGACCTTCGTCAGAACTTTTTGTGGCCGAACATGAAGAGGGAGATCACAGAATATGTTAGTAAGTGCGGGTTAAATGCTTTTGAAGTCACTTTATTATAGATCAACTTACAAATGAGTCATTAATTTTTTTTTTCTTACAAATGGGTCATTGAACTCTTATTTACTTACAAACCGTTAAAAAATCCGTTAACTTTAACCGATTTGCCACATAACCAGCTGACTTATGAAAAAAGAAGCTTATGTGACAAGAATCATCCCATGTGGCCTTGATGTAGATTTGGAAAAATTTATGGAGTAAATAAAGAATTATTTTAAAGTAAAATATAAATTAAAAAAAGAAAATAAATGAAAAATAATTTAAATATTTTTTGTAATTAATATCAAATTAATTTTTGTTGACTTATTTACAAATATAATATTATAAATTAGAAAAATTAGCCCAAAAATAAGAAAATAAATGAAAAATATAGTTAATTATTTTTGTAATTAATAAAAAATTAGTTTTTTTAATTATTTACAAATAAAATAATATAAATTAGAAAAATTAGTCAAAAAATAAAAAAATAAATTAAATAGTATTATAATAATATTTAATTAAAAAATAATATTTGTTTAATTATAAATTAATTATTTAATTATAATAATATTTATTTTTTATTTTTTGACTAATGTTTTTAATTTATATTATTATATTTGTAAATAATACAAAAACTAAGTTGATATTAATTACAAAAATAATTAAATATAGTTTTCATTTATTTTCTTATTTTTGGCTAATTTTTCTAATTTATATTATTATATTTGTAAATAATTAAACAAAAATTAATTTGATATTAATTACAAAAATAATTAAATATATTTTTCATTTATTTCATTTATTTTATTTTTTAGTTTATATTTTATTTTAAAATAATTCTTTATTTACTCTATAAATTTTTTCAAATCTACATCAAGGCCACATGGGATAATTTTTGCCACACAAGCTTCTTTTTTTCACAAGTCAGTTGCTTATTTGGCAAACCGGTTAAAAATAACAGATTTTTTAACGGGTTGTAAATAAATAAGAGTTTAATGCTCGATATTATAGAGAGAGAAAACTTATGATTTTGGTGTGATTTTCAATTCTAACTAAGCAACCTATTTATAGGAAAATGTCAGAACGCCAAAGCAGACTAAAATTTATCAAAATAATATTTTAATAAAAAATTTCACGCACACTTCTTGACCAGACTCAGCACAGCATAAGTGGGGCCTACCAATTTCAAAAAATTCCACAACAACCAAAAGTGGGGCCCACCCATGTTTTTAATAAAAATATTTATTTCTAAAATTTCAATAATTCATAATAAATAGCCCCTTTATCAGAAAAATATGACTTTTATGTCCTTTTCATAAGAAATTTAATTATCTACAACTTTGTAGAAGAAATTTTTTCCAAATTCCAAACATAAAATAACCGAAATCCACATACGGATGATTTTTAATACCTCCATTCCGACAAAATACTGATAAAACTCCTTAGCATTAATCTTTTCATTTATATCCACATAAAATAAATATTTCCTTATCATATAAATCAATAATTAATTATTTATAAATAATATTATACAATTACAATAATGACAACCAGGTCGCTCTAATGAAAGATGGGGCTTTCCGATAAGGTTTTCTCCTAATAACGCGTAATTAGGTGACTAAACCTCTTTCCTAGATAGAACTTCCTTATATATTTCAAATAATGCTACCTAATAATATTATTCAAATAATATGAATTATTAATCTGATAATGGAAAATATTGTGCAATGACAATTATTAAAACAACAATAATATAAAATATCAACGTAGCAATTATTGAATCAATAAAATAAAATATTGAACAATAATTATTGTAACAATTATTGAGTAGTGTATTCTTACGTAAGAATCAATAATTTAAAAAATAATGTGCAATACCGTGTGCTACTGTGCAATCACGCGTATTATTGTATTTTAACCACTAGGTATTCCAATAGTATTAACAACAACAATTACGCCACTATTTATAAAAAAAACTCATACTTGTCGTTTTCTCCATCCGATATTTTTTTGTTATGGGGCCCACAAATGGCTGTGCCATCGTACAAATATTTCCCGACAACAAGAATATTCCACGACCAAACGAATATTTCCTGACAACAATGAATATTTTATAACTACTTGCTTAGTTAAAATATTTGTGCATTTTACCCATAACTAACCACATTAATCAAATTCACCCCTTATTATTTCAAAATAATGAATAGAGGAAATTCAATTTTATTTATAAAAAGTTGGGGTCTTATAACCTCCCCTCCTTATAAAATTTTGTCCTCAAAATTTAACGTACATACATGGTGTTTCGAAAAGGTGAGGATACCTCATTTTCATTTCTGATTCCAACTTTCATGTCATTTCCTCAATAGAATGGTTCCTGCATAAAACTTTGACTTGTGGTATAACCTTTGTGCGTATGACATGCTCCTTCCTATCCAAGATCTTGATAGGTACCTCCTCGTACGTTAAATCTTCGGTTATCTCATCTGGTTCTAACTCAATAATGTTGTTTGGGTCTTTCACATATTTAAGAAGCACTTATATGTGAAAAACATTACGAACACGAGACATGTTTGGAGGTAATGCGAGTCTATAGGCCACATTTCCTACTCGGTCAAGAATTTCAAATAGACCAACAAATCGTGGATTAAGTTTTCCTCTCTTCCCAAATCTTGTAACTGTAACGCCCCCAAAATAGGTCCAATCCATCTAACCTATTCTTAATCGCCAAATACATGGTACAGAAAACAACTACAACTTTATTACAACAATTGTCGTGCAAAATACAACAACTCATATGCTATAAGTTTTGATACAAAAATATACCAACTGTGACTCTCATCCCAACCTTGGATAACACATCACAATGGCACCTTATATAAAGGTACAGTCAATAACTATTTTAGAAATTAAAATCTTTGGGAAGTGCTCAAGGAAGCCTTCGTACATGGGAGGCCATGCGTCTAGGTTATGATAGATATCATATGCCCACAAAATTATCCTTGGTTGACCCAATAGACCCCAAAGAAAAACAAGAAGATTACTATCATGTTCTTTCCAATGGTGAGTCTTCTCTTGACATATAACTATCTCCACTGTCTGCAATTAAAAATTATAGTTCAACCAAACTCTAAGATCATATAGGTAGTGCTCGTAGATATACTCAGCAAGTGGATGTGCACAACCCTGTCTTATGATAACACGAAGTCGCATGTCATTAGACATCATGTATGATAGTGGAAAAACACCCTTCCAACGTTGGGTTAGCCTCACCCTATTTGATTCACCAAATATAACTACTAAATGATGTATAAAATACAACACACTTTTCTATACTGTTTAGGGAGAACTTCCACCACTAGAGACCACCATTCTATTCCCCTGTTACCCCCGCTCGACCCGGCTCCACTCTTATTACCTGAAAGGAATTGTGAAGCAAAAGGGTGAGCTCAACTAGCCCAGTAAAGAATATCATGACTAAAGATAATTAAATTATCAATAGCCTTCATCAGTAATAAATCAGAGATTTAGAATATATGGTAGATGATAAAACTTTTCAACCATAGTTTCAGCGGAACGAGCAATCCATTAGAAGAGTCAAATAGACCATAAGGTCTATTATCTTCTCCATTTTAAAAGTCCACTAACAATATTTTATCCCTGTAACATCAATCAACAGTTCCGGTCCATAATCATATGAATAACACATAATCATAATTGTGGTTCTAAATTCCTCTTCGCATCCAAGAAGAAGATAATTTTCATCACTTGTCTTTACCTGAAACATCAAAGATCATGGTTATACCAAATCACAGTCCCTGTTCATAATCATACTAATAAATTCATCTTTGCACTACAAGCCAAATATATTCATCAATAGTTCATCTTTGCACTACAGACCAAAGATATTCAATAACATGACATCTTCGCACTACGAGCCAAAGATATTCATCAACTGTTCATCTTTGTACTACAGGCCAAAGACATTCAATAATATGTAATCTTAGCACTACAGGCCAAAGATATTCATCAACATATCATATTTGCACTACAGGCCAAATATATTAATATCTCAAAGAAATATATAATCATTTCAGAATTTATATAAACAATAATTATAACCATGTTGATCAATTCACCTTTGCACTTAAGCTAAATATGTTCAATTATAAATTCAATGGTCATGATCATACCAGTCAACAATTTAACTATGCACTACTGACCAAAGAGAACTCATAGTTACGATCATACAAATAATTTACCCATCTTTACACTCAA
Source organism: Panax japonicus (assembly GCA_020205505.1). Taxonomy (NCBI): domain Eukaryota; kingdom Viridiplantae; phylum Streptophyta; class Magnoliopsida; order Apiales; family Araliaceae; genus Panax; species Panax japonicus. The sequence continues at coordinate 55,866,216 of CM035107.1, read as the reverse complement.
GTCAATGAGAAATTTCATCACCAGGAATATAAATATGTTATATATGATAATAAAAACAATATGATCAACAACTTCATTTAATTTCAAGAGTAAGATTCATAAATCAACGATAATTTGATCAGAAAAAGAAACCAATTTTGTCGTGAATAGTACCTGTGAATAGTAAGTCGTGAATAGTAACTCATTAATAATAACTCGTGAATAGTACTCTGTATTCATACATAGTACCGTATACGTAAATAATGTCATATACGTAAATAGTTCCATATACATAAAGAATGGCATATACATGAATAGTGTTGTATACGTGAATAGTATCGTGTACGTGAATAGTAACCCCGACACAAAAATGTAAAAATTCCACCACAAAAAGGTAGAAATTCCACAATAAAATCCATATCAATATTTCCGTATAATGATATTGAAAGAATAACATCATTTATGAAGAAAATAACACCCGTTACCTCAAAATAACAGTAGTTCTGATCGGAATATCGGTATAAGGCTAAAGGAAAAATGCACTGATGAATAGAAACTCATAAAGTATCTAAATACTCACAAAATATACTCAATAATATAGAGAGAGAAAGAGAGAAAACTTGTTTCTGGTGTGATTTTCAATTCTAACTAAGAACCGTATTTATAGGAAAATATTAGAACGCCGAAGCAGACTTGACCTGCTACCTGATGTCTTTACCTGTTACAATTCCCACATACCATTTTTGAAAATTAATTCCAGCACCTTTTATTTCTCACCAACCAAATGTGGGGCCCACCATATTTTTAATAAAAACATTTATTTCCGAAACTTCAATAATTCATAATAAATAGCACTTTTATCAAAAAAATATGAATTTTATGCCCATTCCATAGGAAATCGAATTCTCTACAACTTTGTAGCTTTAAGTTTTTCCAAATTCCAAACAAAAAATATCTGAAATCCACAAACAGATGATTTTTAATACCTCTTAAAATTCATAACAAATCATACGTTAATTTTTTACGGTTCAAATTTTGTGGACATATACTCAACTTATATATGTATAACATATCCAAAAATCACAACGATCCAACGGTCGGATCAAAATTATAACTCACGCAATAGAGCTTTAAGAACACTGATTTGATTTTCGGACTATAGGTCCCTCGTACCAGTTTCACTCAAACAATCACCACGAAAAATCCACAAAGAATATTTGGGTGATTCAAATTTCTACGTTTAGCTTACAACTAGGGTTTTCTTTTGATATATGCCTCATCTCCTAACTCATTATACACAAAGAGTTATGGATTTTACAAAATCAAGTAAAAAACTAATTTTTCTGAAAATCCAATAGTTTGTTCTTCTTTTCGACAAAATACTAACAAAATACCTCAGCATTAATTCCTTTATTTATATCTACAATAAATATATCCATCATTTATATCCACATAAAATAAATATTTACTTATCATATAAGTCAATAATTAATTATTTACAACTAATATTACAGAATCACAATAATGACAACCAGGCAGTTCCCAAGAAAAAGGGGGCTTTCCGATAAGGATTTCTCCTTACTAGCGCGCAATTAGGTGACCAAACCTCTCCTTGACAGAACTTTCTAGATATTGCCAATAATGCTATCTAATAATATTATCCAAATAATATGAATTATTGATCTGATAATGGGAAATACTATGCCGTGACAATGATTGAAACAACAATAATATAAAATATCAACGCAACAATTATTGATCCAATAAAATAAAATATTGAACAGTAATTACTGTAACAATTATTGAGTAGTGCCTTCTTACGTAAGAATCAATAATTCAAAAATAATGTGCAATACCGTGTGCTACTGTGCAACAACGCGTATTACTTTACTTTACCCACCAGGTATTCCAACAGTGTTAACAGTAACGATTACGTCGTTATTTATAAAAACTCAAATTTGTCGTTTTCTTCATCCGACAATTATTCTGTTATGGGGCCCACAAATGGCTGCGCCGTCGAACGAATATTCCCCGACAACGATAAGTATTTTATGCCACTTGCTTATTTTGAAAAATATCACATATCACCCTTAACTTTAAACTTTTATCAAATTAACTATTTACTAAATAGAAAAAATTGAATATTTTTATTTCATAATATTCGGGGTCTTACAGTAACTCCTTTCCATGGAGAAACACGTAACAATACATGATCCCCAATATTAAATTCCACGTCCTTTCTATGAAGATCCGCATAACTCTTTTGTCTATCCTGTGTCGTTTGTATACATTGTCAAATCATTTGGATCTTCTCTGTAGACATACGTACCAACTCTGGTCCCAACAACGTTGCTTCTCCCACCTCATCCCAACATAATGGAGAGCGACACTTTCGACCATATAATGCTTTGAATGGAGCCACACCTATACATGTCTGATAACTATTGTTGTAGGAGAATTCCACCAATGGTAGGTACTTAACCCAACTCCCTTTAAAATTTAGGACACAGAATCTTAATAGATCTTCAAGAGTTTGAATAGTCCTTTCTGATAGTCCTTTAGTTTGATGATGGTATGCCGAACTAAATCGTAAATCTGTGCCCATAGCTTTCTGTAAAGTAACCCAAAATTATAAAGTAAATCTTGGGTTACGAACCGAAACTATGGATATTGGCATGCCATGTAATCTCACAATCTCAATTACATACATACGAGCAAGACGTTCAAGGGATAAAGTCTCCCGTATCGGCAAGAACTGAGCAGACTTGGTTAATCTATTAACAATAACCCAAATCGCACTATGTCTTGAGAAACCTTGGGAAGACCTGTAACAAAACCCATAGTAATGTGTTCCCACTTCCATTTCGGAATCTCAAGTGGTTGCAATGAACCCTTTAATACGCGATGTTCTACCTTTACACGTTGACATGTTAGACACCTCGAGATAAATTCCGCGATCTCTCTCTTCATATTGCTCCACCAAAATATATGTTGAAGATCATGATACATTTTGGTACTTCTAGGATGGATTGCAAACGGTGTGTTGTGCGCCTCCATCATGATTCTATGCTTCAAGTCAGAATTGTTAGGAATACAAAGTCTGGAGTTGACTCGAAGTATTTCTTCTTCATCGATTCTTACTTTTGCAATAGCACCTTCTTGCACTTTCTTCTTCATACGCATCAGCTCCAGGTCCATAGCTTGAGCAGCTTTAACTTTATCGATTAAAGTCGATTATACTCGTATGTTTGATATCATCACGTGGGTACTTGGAACCTTTAACTCTATCTCCATCGTTTGTAAATTATACAAAATTAGCCTTCGCGTTGACAATATCGCACTCGTACCCGCATATGATCTTCTACTCAATGCGTTAGCTACTACGTTCGCTTTTCCAGGATGATATTGAATGGTATAATCGTAATCTTTCAACAGCTCGAGCCAATATCGTTGCCACATGTTGAGTTCTTTTTGGGTGAAGAAATATTTGAGGCTTTTATGATCCGTATAAATCTTCACTGTTTCCCCATATAGGTAGTGTCTCCAAATTTTCAACGCAAAAGCGACTGCTGCCAACTCCAGATCATGAGTAGGATAATTCTTCTCATATTCTTTAGGTTGTGGCAAGACATAGGCTATGACTTTCCCATGTTGCATGAGAACACATCCTAACCCTTTACCTGAATCATCGTTATAGATAACGAATCCATCCGAACCATATGGTATTTTCAGAACAGGTGCTGAAATGAGTCTCCTCTTGAGTTCTTGGAAACTCTTCTCGCATTCCTCGCTCCATACGAATTTTGTATCTTTCCGAGTTAGCTGAGTAAACAGAGTAACGATTCGAGAAAATCCTTCCATGAATTTTCGTTAATAACTAGATAATCCTAGAAAGCTACGTATTTCAATTACTAACTTAGGTTGCTCTCAACTGTGACTCATATCCAAATCTTGGATAGAACATCACAATTGCACCTATCAGTTTACCACCACACGAATATGGTGTCCCCTACGGAAAGTCTGGCTTCGGTGCATTCCACAAAGGAAGTCACCAGTGAGAGGCTTGGGTAACAACTCTTGTAGTAGGGTTTTTAACTCCCGAAGTTCAATAGGAGCCATTCGATATGAGGTTTTGTAAATGGATTTTGTACCGGGTTCAAGTTCAATAAAAAATTTAACTTCATGCTATGGGGTAGGCCATGAAGTTCTTCAGGAAATTCACTAACAATAGAAATATTATTCAAATCTGACTTATTTTTGTTCAAGTCCATGACATGGGCTAACAAAGCTTGACATCCATCTTTCAATAAACGAATGGCTTTATGGCTTGATATGACAATGATTGACTTTAGTGGTTTGGTTTCTTGAATTCGCATAATAGGTTGGTTAGGAATATGAAAAGTAACAACCTTACGAAAACAATCAATTTTGGCATGATGAGTGGTTAACCAATCAATCCCTAAAATCACATCAAATGCAAGAATTTTCAAAGAAATAAGATCGACAGGTAATGTGATGATCCCAACTTGAATCAAACAAGATTTATAAACCTTGGATATAACGAAAGTTTCTCCTAACAAAGTTTGAACATATAAGTTAAAGTCTAATTTCTCCGGAGTCAAGTTCAAACGTTTAGCACAAGCAGAAGAGATAAAAGAATGGGTAAAACTGGTATCTAGTAAGGTATAAACTTTACAAGAATTTATAATTAACTAACTCGTGATAACTTCGTTCAGGTTCGTCATATTTTGAGAAGTCACAAAAAACGCTCTTCCTCAAACCACCGACTTTATTTTTTCTGTTCCGCCTTTGGTGCTACCGTCCCAGCTGGACTTGATTTCGCTACAAAATAAAATTGATCTATGTGACCGTCTTTTCCATAACTAAAACATACATTGGAAGGTTGTGAACAGTTTGGACTTATGTGTCCGTCCTCTCCACATCTGTAGCATCTAACTGGCGGTCGTTCTCCTCCCCTAGGAACAGTTAATGCTGGTGCTGACGTCTTCACATTGTCGTTGTTGTACCTTCTCTTTTTGAAATCTCCCCCCGACTCGCTTCTTCTACTATCATGACCACGATTACCACCAGAGTGGTTACTGCTTTTGTCCGAATATTTTCCTCCCCGCTGGTTATCATTGCTCCGATGACTGCTACCAACGGTATGACCCTGGTTGTGGTCCCTCGGTTGAACTTACTATAAAGCCCGCAAACCCGGGTACTTGAAACCCAAACTCGGTGCTTCACGATACCATTTCTATGAGAGAAATAATACTAATAATAATAACAATAATATAAAAATCCAACTTAATTTATATTTATCAGAGTCTAATCCCAATTATGCAACCTTTACTATAATTCTTTACATGATATATAATATATACCATTGTCTATATATTGTCTAACTATTTTAAAAGATACCATTAAACATGTTCTGTTTGCTTTCCTTTTCACTTGTTCTTGTCTGAACCTTCGAGTTGTTCATGCCTTGCTGAAAACATTTAAATTTAAGCAAGGATGAACATTTGGGTGCCCAGCAAGTAATAACAATTAGAAATATAATTACCTGAAAGAAATAAATGTTTTCTTTATACATCACTTCTACAACGAATTTATAGTTGTGAAGTAAACTGAACCGATAATAATAACATAACAATTCTATCTCAAATTTTTGAAACTACGTATTGACTATATATATAGGTATTAGTCGACAGATTATGAACATTGTTTTTAGTTTTCGCTAAGGTTTAGCAGAACTTCATCTGTAAACCGTTATAACTTACGGGCGTTAGGTTGTACTTCCCATGGGCCCTGTATTGATCAATACTATATTGCTAGAACGATATTATCGTTCATCCTTTGTTCGCCTTGGTGCATAAAATTTTTTCCGTGACTGGGATGTTCATACCTAGTCTGTAATTCGAACCAAAACAATTTGATTGGATACAAAAAGGTTTTAACTTATTCAACGATATTTCTGACTATGTGTCTAGCTGGGTCAAATAGCTTAGACGGCTTTATATATATATATGTATGTATATATATATATATATATATATATATATATATATATATATATATATATATATATATATATATATATATATCAACATGTGATTAAATATAATGATTATCCAAGTGGGGACACTTGTATAACTATATTTTGAAATTAACGAACATAATATATATCTGAATTACCATATACTAACATGTTGATAAACAATGATCGGATATAGAATATATCACAATAGAGTTAATAATATAGCATAATAATAATAATATAATTCTGAAACTTCTTACTCATGTCCATTGCATAAAGGAAATGCAAAGGTAAGATACTAGCCTGATGCGCTGCTTACAGTTCGTAACTTACTTCTATCTTTATATAACACATATCAGTAATAAGATCATTTGATCGATTAGTATAACATACTATAATACATAGCACTGCTTATTGCAGTCAGCACATAACCTAATCACATTGTCACATATGTTACACAACTATTTAATTACAAATAAACACATATCTAATCAAATTATCTAAGTCCAGATCAATTTCTGAAATATGTCGGTGTACCGACAACTTTATCGGGTAATTATTGAGTCTAAGACTCTTTATCGAAGTTCAATATCTATTTAGACTATTTAAGTAACAGTCATATTATTCTTAAATGATTTATAATAATTTTTAAACATTTATTATCATTTATCATAAATTTTCAAACATCGAAATCATTATTAAATGATTTATATATTAAACCATCCTATTATCATTAATATTTAATTAATATTAAACTGTTAATGAAACCATTGCCAAAAGGTTAAAGTTATTTATAATAACTCAAAATACTTTTAATGTGACACCCCCAAATTCGGGTACATCAATTCCACGGGATTTGGTGTTCACTGTACAAATATCATCAATCTATCTACCCATAATAAATGCAAACCATGCAATAGATAGAAATAAAATCTTCCCCTTAAGGGTTACAACATCCGAATAATAATACAATCCCATGTTAAACTAACCTTAAACATCTGTGCGGAAATATAAACAATAAGTCTTAAGTAACATCAATTGTAATTACATCACATAATAATCAGTCTTCATTACTTACTAAGATTGCCCTTGCCTTTACTAGTGGAAGGTTCGTCTGCTCTTTCGTTCTTAACTGCAATGTTATTATTATGCAAGAGTGAGCACGATTGCCCACAAGTATAACAATATAACAATGAATAATAACATGCGAGAGAAATAATCACATCTAAAATAAAAGCTCAACTTTTGAATCAAGAATGAATAACAAGAATCAAAAGATTTTTGAGGGTCATAAGACAATGAACTATGTCCTAGGTTATTAAGAGTTATACTTGAAACCTTTAACAGTCATAAGACTATGGACCTTTCTACTCGTACTTACGGAGATCAGCCCTTAGTACCATACTGTGCACAATATCTTAACGCTAACGCATAAGTAAATCCCTTTGTAGGGTTGTTCATCTCAGTTTGACATTCGAGTCCACACCAAAGGAAGTTTGGTTTTGATAATTCAATAAGGGTTCTGAAATTTAGAACGTTCATTAACTATGGACTAGTCGAATCAATAAGGTTAACTAGTCTAACAAGGTTCAACAATAATGATATTCAAATTGAATAATAATCCCAAGAAGTATACAATAGAACAAATATTGTATAACAATTTCATATTTTGAAAGGATAACAAATCTTTAATATAACAATTCGAACTGGAATAATAGTAATGAGGATTTACTCAAGGTAAATAATAAACTTGAACAATGATAACAAGTAGGGATAGGAAACTTGCCTCATGCGTAGATTACACTTTAACTAACTCCTTCTTTGATTTAAGTCCTACATATCAATTACGTTCACAAAACCAATCAATTACAACGTACTAAACATCATAAGTTTATTCTTTTGTCTAACTCGAATTCATGACTATACTTAGTCAATTACTACACTTATTGTCAAAAAATTAGATTTCACAAACAATAAGCTAACTATGCATTCAATCGTTCAATTCACACGTAATTATGTTATGGACGTGTTAAGAATTTATTTTAACACCTCATTATACTTCTAACATATTTCTATGTTTATTAAATTAAGTTGTTATTACATTGCTAGACTTGAACATTTAAAAATAATTCATTTCTGAACATTTTGGAGAGTGGCGCTGCGGCGCCACTTTTGTACTAGTACTCGGCGCTGCGACGCTGGTGTTAAGGCGCGAGACTGGCGGCGCTGCACGGTGAACCAGAAACTGTTCTGCATTTTGCAAAAATTGCATAACACGGCCAAAACACTCCAATTAAATTATTACTTACACGAATTTAATCATACCCACATGTTAAAATTCGTATATAATCATTACCCAACATTTATAGAGCGACTTTAACCATTTAAAACACATAATCACAGAATTAAAATATGTAAATTTTACTGTCCTTGATGTTCTTGAAGGTTTTGAACATAAATCGTGAAAATTAATATTACGGATTCGTTATAACACCGAATCCGTTCATTTTAAAGTTTGGTCTCTTCGTATTAACATGCATAATAATATACGAGTGTAAATTTTACGAAATCATTTATGTTTGACACATTAAAGTTACGTATAAGGGCCATATGGCCAAAACCCATACTCTGTAAGTTTTGAGCAACATATACGACTTGTTTTATGACACTGATAATATGGTAATCTATATAATATATAATTGAATACGATTTGATACATATTAATACATACACAACCCATAAACATTACTTCTTTCCCAAATACAGAGGTTTAAACAAAAACTTTGAAAGCCATTTTCATGAAATCTTAATGACGTAAAAGAGAAATTGTGTTTGGAGAGATTACCTAGAGTGTTAATGAGTAGAGATAAAACCCTTTTTTAAAAGCTTCTTCAACACATAGTTTCTCACAAATCCTCTGAATTCTCTCTGAAAATTTTTTAATTCTCTCTAACTAGTTTTATCAGACTTAAGAAAAAATGAAATAAAGAAGACGTCGCATCAAATAAACTGACGCATTGTGGAGGTCAGTTACCCATCATGGGTTAACTGCCCTCAACCTCTACTAGTGCCATGTTTGGCTAGCCTTAAAAGGCTTAAAGGCTTAAACTCAATTAATTTAATAAACTCTTTTATCATATAGTTTAAATAATTTCATACCCTTTATAAAATAACTCAATTAATTTAGTTAATTTAATATAAATAAAATATAATAATTTTTTATAAATTCACATAGCCATATAATTAAATCTCTCCTTTAATAATAATGTCAAATTATTAAATCTCTAATAAATAAATAAATAAATTAAAATAACATTAGGCTTATTTAGTATTTCTTTTAATACAATAAGCTCACATAATTACATATATCGAATAATAAAATTCTCCACATTAATTTAATAAATGTAACACATATAATTAAATTAATCTACCACAATTGCATCAATTAATTATTTAATCTAATAATTAAATAATCGAAAATATTTATTCACTTCAATAAATATAAAAATTAAATTATAAAAATTTCGTTCGTCACATCTTTCCCCCCCTTAAAAGGATTATGTCCCCAGAATAACCACTCAATAAATTCAACCCGTTACATTCTCCCCCCTTACAAAGGTTTTGTTCCAAGAATCGCTTACACATAAGTTAAGTAAATAAATGAGGGTAATCCTTCATTATATTCTTTTCGAGTTCCCACGTAGCTTCTTCAGCGTTGTGGTTCCTCTAAATTACCTTAACAAAAGGTATTACTTTATTTCTGAGAACTTATTCTTTTCTGTCGACAATTTGAACATGAATTTCTTCGTAAGATAAGTCTTTGTCAAACTGTAGGGGATCGTATTCAATCACATGCTTGTAATCTGCTTTGTAGGGTCGTAACACAGAAACATGGAAGACATTATGGACGTTCTTGAGTGCTGGTGGTAGGGCTACCTCGTACGCATCTTCTCCGATTCTTCTAAGTACTTCAAATGGTCAAATGAATCTTGGGCTTAATTTCCCTTTCTTATCGAACCTGATCTTTCCCTTCCAAGGAGAAACCTTTAAGAAATCATAACTACCTGATTCAAATTTGATATTTTTATGATGTGGATCAGCGTATTTCTTCTGTCTATCTTGAGTTGCTACCAGTCATGCTCGGATCACTTTGACTATTTCTGCTATTTGCTGTACCAATTCTAGCCCCAGCAATTGTCTTTCGCCAACTTCATCCCAATAAAGTGGAGTTCTTCACTTTCTGCCATATAACGCTTTATAAGGCGGCATGCCTATACTAGCGTGGTAACTGCTGTTGTAGCCGAACTCTACTAACGGTAGGTGATCATCCCAATTTCCTTTAAAGTCCATCACACAGGCTCTTAACATATCTTCTAATGTCTGAATCGTTCTTTTGCTCTGTCCGTCTATTTGAGGGTGGTATACTGTACTCATTCGCAATTGTGTACCCATGCATTCTTGAAGACGTTTCTAGAAATTTGATGTGAAGCGCGGATCTCTATCAGAAACAATTGACACCGGAACTCCGTGCCTCGAAACAATCTCTTTTCGGTATAACCTCACCAACTGATCTAAGTTGAATCTGATTTTGATCGGAAGGAAGTGTGCGGATTTCGTCAGTCGGTCAACGATAACCCATATTGCGTTGTAGCCTTTCTGAGTCGTCGAAAGGCCAACCACGAAGTCCATTGTAATATGTTCCCATTTCTATTCTGGGATATCTAACGGTTGTAGCAATCCACTCGGTCTCTGATGTTCTGCCTTCACTTTCTGATAGGTAAGACACTTGGCAACACATTCTGCAACATCACGTTTTAAATTTGGCCACCAGAAATGTTGTCGAAGATCTTGGTACATTTTGGTACTACCAAGGTGAATCAAATATCGTAAATTATGAGCTTCGCTCAAAATATCTTCCTTAATCTCTTGTACTGGTGGTACCCAAATTCTACTATCAAATCTCAGTATTCCTTCCTTATCCATCTTAAATCTCGGTTCAGTTCCTTCAGATATCTTCTTTGTCACCTTTTTATATTCATCGTCCTGAAGCTGAGCCTCCTTTACTTTATCTAGTAGAGTTGTACCAGATTGCATCTGAAATAGCTTCTCATCAATCTACATAGGATACTTCACTTCTAACTCCTGTTTCTCCATTTCTGCAATTATCTCCTCCTGAGCAGTCAACAACATCAATTTCTCACGACCCTTTCTACTTAAGGCCTTAACAACCACATTTGCTTTACCCGGATGGTATAAAATCTCACAGTCATAATCCATAATTAATTCAAACCATCTTTTTTGACGTATATTCAAATCCTTCTGTGTAAAAATATATTTCAGACTCTTGTGGTCCGTATATATTTCACTCTTCTCCACGTAGAGATAATGCCTCCAAATTTCCAAAGCAAAAACAACTGCAGCTAACTCCAAGTTATGGGTCGGATATCCCTTCTCGTAATCCTTCAATTTTCATGATGCATACGCAATGACTTTGCCATTTTCATCAGCACACAACCAAGTCCTTTATGCGACGCATCATTATAAACAACAAAATTACCTGTATCATCCGGAAGAGATAACACAGGTGCCGTACTCAACCTCTTCTTCAATTCTTGAAAACTTTCTTCACACTTATCCGTCCAAACAAATTTCACAGCTTTTCGAGTTAAATTCGTTAACGGAGTTGCGTTCTTGGAAAAGTCTTATATGAACCTTCTATAATATCCTACCAATCCAAGAAAACTTCGTACTTCTGACGGCGTCCTCGGTTGATCCCAGTTGATCACGGCTTCGACTTTGGATGGATCTACCGAAATTCCATTTTTATCGATCACGTGCCCAAGAAATTGTACTCGTTCAATCCAAAATTCGCATTTCAAAAACTTGGCATACAACTTTTCCCTTCTCAATACTTCCAATGTTAATCTCAAATTCTCTTCATGTTCTTCCTTGGTTTTCGAATAGACCAAAATGTCATCTATAAATACGACTACGAACTTGTCCAAAAACGGCTTGAACACACCATTCATTAGTCCCATAAATGCTACAGGAGCATTCGTAAGACCAAACGACATTACTAAAAATTCGTAGTGACCATATCGCGTTCTGAACGCGATCTTCGGTACATTCTCTGGCCTCACCTTCAGTTGATGATAACCGCTTCTCAAGTCTATCTTGGAAAAGTATCTCGCTCCCTTCAATTGATCAAACAGGTCGTCGATCCTCGATAATGGATATCTGTTCTTAATCGTGACCTTATTCAGTTCTCTGTAGTCAATGCAGAGCCTCATAGATCTTTCCTTCTTTTTCACAAATAACACCGGCGCTCCCCACGGCGATACGCTCGGTTGAATGTACTTCTTGTCTAATAATTCTTGTAGTTATATCTTTAGTTCTTTCATCTCTACTGGTGCTATTCGGTATGGTGCCTTTGATATTGGAGTAGTTCTGGGCGCCAAATCGATCACGAAATCTACCTCTCTATTTGGTGGAAGTTCTGGCAAATCGTCTGGAAATACGTTGACGAAGTCCCTCACAATCGGTATTTCTTCTACCTTCGGATTCTCTTTCCGACTGTCGACTATGTAAGCTAAGTATCCTACACAGCCTTATCTTAACAACTTCCTGGCCTGTATCATCATCAGACAACTCGCTTTTCTAGGTGACTTGCTACCATAAAACACAACCTTTGACGGGGTCATAAGGTTAACACGCTTCTTTTGGTATTCAATTACAGCCCTGTAATTGAATAACCAGTCCATTCCCAATATAACGTCAAATTACTCAAGTAGAATAGGGATAAGATCAACGTTTATGATATTACCCTTAATATCTACTCTACAGTTCTTATGTACATACTTAACAGGGATTATCTCTTTATTCGCAATTTCTATGTTCATGTGATATTCCAAACCATCCTTAAGTAAATCTAAAATATTAGAAAAGTCATCGGATATAAAGGAACAAGTAGCACCCGAATCAAATAAAACATAAGCATTAATTTTATTGATCGGAATGATACCTGACACCACATCCTGAGAGTGAACTGCATCCTACACCGTTATGATGAAAGTCCTGGCAGTCGGTCGGTTTGTTACGATTGGCCCGGTGATAGTTAAGGCATTTCCACTGTTGTTTCCCCGGTTTCCTCCTGATCCTGACCCTCCCGGTCCCTTCTTAGGACAGTCTCTTGCCAGATGGTCCTTCGAACCACAAGTGAAACAAGCACCCTTCTTTAGTTTAGGAAAGTTAGGTGTTATGTGGCCTTCCTGACCACAATTGTAGCACACTCATTTTTCTTTCATACAAATTCCCAGATAGGCTTTCCCGCAGGTCGGGCATGCTTCAATTCTTTTCTTCTGACTACCTTGCGAATTCCCCGATGATGAGTTGTTATTCCACCTTTTCTTCTGATTAAAATTTCCACCTCCTGTGCCACTTCCACTAGCCTTATTATTTACTTCACCTTCACTCTTCTTCTTCTTCTTCTTCTTCTGATCTTGATTGTACTTGGTCACCGCATCTCTTTCACCTTCAGCGAGGGTGGCCTTTTTCAGTACTCCAGCAAAATTGTTTATCTGAAACATTGATACTTTACTGTATACTCAAGGCTTTAGTCCTTGTTCGAATCTTCTGGCCTTTCTCTCATCCGTGTGAACTTGATACGGGACGAACCTCGCCAACTCGTTGAATCTAGCTTCATATTCAGGTACGCTCATATTTCCCTGCTTCAATTCCAGAAATTGAACCTCCATCTGGTTCTATGAGCTAGTTGGGAAGTACATCTCGAAAAACATTTCTTTAAATCTTCCCCAAGTAATTACACCTTCACCTCCACGAACTTTGTTTGCTTGCCACCAATAGCTAGCTTCGGACTTTAACATAAATGTTGCAAAAGTAGTCTTCTGGTCTTCTCTAACCCTAGAAACGTCGAAAACCTTCTCCATTTCCATAACCCACGTTTGAGCCTCGATCGGGTTTATGGAACCTTTAAATTCTGGCGGTCCCACCGTCTTAAAATCCTTAAATGTAGTATTTGGTGGAGCTTGAGGTTGATTATTCATTGCTCCAGCTAGCAAGTTAACCAATTGCTGAACAGGATTAGAATTGGCGTTATTATTATTATTGGTAGACTCTTCCTGAGCTGGTTGACGTTGCTGTCTTCTTCGTGGCGGCATATTTCTGTTAAAAAAATATATGCTTATTAAATCTCTATTAAATTCTTTAAATAGTTAAGACTTAACTCAATAATTTAATATAATCATTTAACACATCATCTTAAACAACTTAATATATTTAATTCAAACTAAAGGTTGTACATCAAACGATAGCATAACTGCTATTTACATCCACCATCCTGAGATAAAGAATCCACAGGATTTAAATATTAAAATATTCCTTTGTTCATAAACATATCAAAATTTACATATAAAAACTAACCAAGTCTTTCACATAATTAAACATATTATATCACTGTCTATCAAGGTGCTGAATAGCCTTGCCACGCTCCACTTCCATGATACGAGACATCGTCCTGCGATCCAGCATGTACGATGGAAGTCCTTCGAACTGGATGGGGTACCTCAAAACTCGATCCTGGGCCTCATCCATTACATGATTAGGTGTAGAGTATGTCTCTCCAAGCTTTGCCTTCTTTGCACGACCATCCTCTTCTGCAAGATCAGCATGACATGGCTCTCTTACCCAGCCCTCCTCTGCTATGGCAAGCCTCCCTGAACACTCTTTCAGATCCTTCTTCAACTTTTCTATCTCTGCGATCTTATCTTCGGTTTGACCCTTCTCGTGGACCAAATCCCATTCTACATTTCCCAGTTGTGAGTGAAGAGTCAAAATCTCCCTCTCCTTGTAGTAGCCCCGAATCCAGGTCCCAAATCACCTCGGATCCGGTATACTATTTCTATAACTATTTGCGGAAGATATAAACATAAATTGTTTATACAATACATTACACACTATTCCCCAAGGTCGAGTAACCTTAACTTAATACACATTTCCTAAAATATCTATTACACAACAATATTGATCAAATACGTTATTACAAACTAGCTGCACTTTATATCCCAAGCTGAACTTGGCTTTAATTGTTTCCTGTATCCGAACGCATTCGCCTTATCTGCAATGTTTTATCATGGTATAGCAAGGGTGAGCATGAAAGTTGCCCAGCAAGTTTATATACAATAATATAACGATATATCATGATTGAAGGGTATGAATAATGGGCTTGCTATAATTCATCAATATAATTGAGAACTAGCACGAACAAATTTTTGACTGAACAAGTATTATACATGAACAAACATTTCTGAACCAACTGGTAATGAAGGTGATCAGCCTTTCATACTTGACTTATACATGCAAGATGTACAGAGTACAATTTTCATGGCAATCAGCAATGATTAACCATAAGCTTGAATAAACACTCTTAATAGAGTTTAGTACAAGAAAACTTGCCTGAAACGTTGTTTACCGCACGCAATTAATAACGCTTTATCCGAAGACCTAATATTAATAATATAGATCTCCAATATTAGAATAATATCATCACAGTATAATACTGTTATATTTATACACACAGAATAACCTAAACACATTACCTCATAAGCCTATCAGTCTATAACACATATAAGACTAGGTATCAAGTCAAATTATTGCAGTCTGAGTTGAAACCGACACAATTCTATCATCCCGACGTCTAGTCGGACGAATATCGAGTTTAAGTTCAATTAAACTCTGACTTAATACTTAACAATATCACAGATAATGTTCTAATCAGACTAAACATTTTTTCCTAGGCTCGTAATAATTTTCGGATAATTATTAACATTTATCAATATTTTTCAATCCTTAAAACCGTATTTAAATAAATTAAATACCACATAATACCTTAATCATTAATATTTATTTAATATAAAATATTAATGAAAATCATAACATAATATTATAATATAATTATAATATATCAAAGTATTTTTAATACCTTAAAATCATAATTATATGATTTTTAAACCATTAAATCTATTATCCGATAATTGCTATTAATATTAAAATATTAATATTTTCATGCCAAAATATCAAAAGTTATATTTTATAACTTAAAATATTTTTATATCGCTTAAATCATTTTTATATAAATTATAAAGCATTAATTCTATTTTTCTTTAATTTATTTAATATATCTATTAAATAAATTAATTATCATTAATATTGATTAATTAATGAAATTCCTCCCAAAATATTAAAAGTCATCAAAAATAACTTAAAATATTTTCTTATACCATAATATTATTTTTCATTAATTAAAACTATTTTTAAATAATTTGTTTAATATTATAATTAAATAAATAAATACCATTTATATTCAAAAAATATTAAATATTTTCAAAATATACTCAAAATAGTTAAAAACTATTTTTCAAACTTTAAAATAATTTTTTATAATTTATTTTGTATTTTTAATAATTAAAAACTATTTTTTTCTAATTTTAAATTAATTTCTGGAAAAATAATAATAATCTATCGCTAAAGGCCTATAGCGACACTTTCTGTCGCTATAGGTGTTCTTTAGTGTTCTTGAGTGTTCTTGACAGTGTTCGAGGGTCCTTATTTGACCGGTTTTAATTCTATGCTCCTAATGTTTTCTGGGCTGGAATTTGTTTTAACATTATAGTACTAACGTAATACTACAATCACCAACTTGTTTCATGGCCATACAACATCCGATCAGAGAGATATTGGTCATCAAAAACTCTAACAATGCTGTTCTTCAATTTCTGGGTTTTCCAGAAATTGAAGAACAGTCGAGGTGCCTGTTTTAGATCCTTATAACTTTCATTTCATGTTCGGTTTATGTGATCTAGAGGTTTGATCTTGAAGAACACATGACAAGGTACAACAACAACTCATCATATCATTATAACATCAAATATATTTACCGATTAAGGCTGGTCAAAGTAGTAGTCCGGACTGTTCTTGAACATTTCTGGGTTTTCAAGAAATGTTCTTGAACAACTTGGTCAACGATAGTTTGACCCTTAATTTCTACGATTAGGATACGGATCTGAGTGATGTAAAGGCATATATTCATAGCCTGCATGTCATTCTACAAGATAAGACCAACAACATCACATAACAACTTAACCATAGTAAGATCTGAGACGTTAAAAATGTTGTCAGACCATTGAAAATTTTCTGGGTTACCCAGAATTTAACTTTTCGTGCTCTTAGTCCATTCATGATCTGGTCGTGTTTCTTGATTCAAAGCACAGTAGACATGACATAGAACACATGTATAACATAAAACACACTAATCATCTAACAGAAAAAGATCTAGAGGCTCTGACATTCATTGTCAGACCTCAGCTTTAAAATTTTTCCAGATTTCTTAAAATGTCAAATCCGAGCACTTTGATGTTATGGGTTTGTGTTTTGACAACCCAAATCATCATTTGACACCTTAAAACACATATTTAACCAATCAATTACAACATCAAACATCAGATCATAAAATTTTAAGATTTAGAGTTTTATACCTCTTGAGCTTGATTTTGATTTTCTGATCCTTTGATCTGTTTCTGGATTGCTAAAACTTGATCATGGTTTTGTTTCTTACACTTTCTCACTCTAGCTCCCGAAAATATAGAGAGAGACAAGTCTTGGAGAAAATAAAAAAATCAAGTGGCTTTTTCTCTCTCTAAATCTATATATATAAATTGATGATGCATGAATGGCTGCAAAAGGGCTGATTTGCTGTCATCTTCAGTCAAATGCTATGCTAGGTTTAGGCTTAGGGTTGTTCAACAACCATGGATTTTGCAAGATTTGCAACCAACATAAAATAATACATAAAAGGGGCATTTTTGTCCTTTCCTTAAATGTCTAGATTTCTCAATTGTTGCAACCCTTAGGGTTTAGGGTTTAACCCTTTATGGTTTATATTTTATCCCTCAAATATTTAGCAACTTGGATTTTCAACAATTTTCTAATTAAATTTTAAAATAGAAAATTTTGATTTCTAAATTTATAATTAGGGCTTCCTAATTATATCATAATTTTCTAATCATGTATCAATCTTGCTAATTAGGACTAATTTATCCTAATTAAAATTGCTAATTAAGCACTTAGGGTCAAATTTGTACATTAAGTTTCAAAATGGTCATTAGGGTTTTCAAACCACAAATTAGGGTTTTTTAATAGAAAATAATTTTTTAAAGTAGAAATTAAATATTCGTAATTAGATTAGAGTTTTCTAATTACTCATAAATTGAAATAATTAGGATTTCCTAATTAGCATTGCTAATTTTAGCAATTAAATCCACAATTGAACATTAGGGTTTCTGACGGAATAATTTGGGTTCCAAAAATTTTGAGATTTAGGGTTTTCAAATTTATTAAGCTTTACCCTGATTAACCTCATACTTAATAACACTTGAGCATTAAAACTCTCCGTTATATTCCCAGATTAGGGTTTCACTTTATCAGAATCTGAAACTAGGGTTTTCAGATCTGGTATTAGGGTTTCCAAACAATCAATTAAGATTTTAGATAATTTATTAGGGTTTTCCCTAATTAATTTAAATTATAGGCGTTTAACCTTGTACATACATTGTATTCCCAATCTAGGGCTTTCAATATCTGAATTAGGATTTCGTACACCCGGAACAGAAACTAGGGTTTCCAGAACCGATTTCTAGGATTTTTTATTAGTCGTTAGGGTTTTCTAACTGAACGTTGTCGTTCTTAATATAAACTTAGGGTTTGTCGCAGATGTAATTTATCTGATCAACCCATGACCATTAACCACATTCTGAACACATCATTAACCATAAACACAGAACATAATCACATAAATCCTTAATCCTGAATAATTCACCTATATCCTTCACCGAATTTCAAAATCCTCAAAATTCCTTTCCAATAACATCAAACGCATATACTTATTTTCTGTCTAGGTCTATTATTTAACATTAAATCAATCATTTAAGATTTTCATAAAATGTCTAATTTCTCGGGTTGTCACACTCCTTCTCCTCTAGAGTAATCTGTTGAATAATAGCTCGCTCAATCAGTTCCTGCACCTCATCTCGTAACTCCACGTTACGATCATATAATGTTTCATACATCTCAACATCAATGGAGTGCTGTGGAAACTCCTCTTCTTCCTCTTCCTCGTCAAATTCCTCCTCAAGATCCTCCTCAGGATCAGTCTCAGGTTCATGCTCCTGACCAACAACGGTGATCTATGGAGATGACTCCTTCTGTACCAACTGTTCCTTAACGACATGAATGTCTTTGGGCTCCTCCTTTGTAGGTACTATAGGTACTCGGGGTTCCTCCTCCCCAGCTCGACTAGTTCCTCCAACGTCAGACATCCTGAAAACAAAATTTTGAGTTTTAGTTACTACGTCGTACTAGTGAGCACATAATTAACATATAAGCACACAAAGTCTTTTATTATTTTTAATGAATTATAAAAATTCATTTCCTAGAACTCGATAAGAGTTTTCCATCACTATGTTCTTCCTATAAGGCTACTACCTAAGGTTGTTCCCCCACCTAAGGTTCATAACCTACAGCTTTGATACCAACTTATGACACCCCCAAATCCGGGTACTTCAATTCCACGGGATTTGGTTTTCACTGTATAAATATCATCTATCTATCTACCCATAATAAATGAAAACCATGCAATAGATAGAAATAAAATCTTCCCCTTAAGGGTTACAACATCCGAATAATAATACAATCCCAGGTTAAACTAACCTTAAACATCTGTGTGGAAATATAAACAATAAGTCTTAAGTAACATCAATTCTAATTACATCACATAATAATCAGTCTTCATTACTTTCTAAGCTTTCCCTTACCTTTACTAGTGGAAGGTTCGTCTGCTCTTTCGTTCTTAACTGCAATGTTATTATTACGCAAGAGTGAGCACGATTGCACACAAGTATAACAATATAACAATGAATAATAAATGTGAGAGAAATAATAACTTCTGAAATAAAAGCTCAACTTTTGAATCAAGAATGAATAACAAGAATCAAAAGATTTTTGAGGGTCATAAGACCTTGAACTATTTCCTAGGTTATCAAGGGTTATACTTGAAACCTTTAACAGTCATAAGACTATGGACCTTTCTACTCGTACTTAGGGGGATCAACCCTTAGTAACATACTGTGCACAATATCTTAACGCTAACGCATAAGTAAATCCCTTTGTAAGGTTGTTCATCTCAGTTTGACATTCGAGTTCGCACCAAAGGAAGTTTGGTTTGGATAATTCAATAAGGGTTCTGAAATTTAGAACGTTCATCAACTATGGACTACTCGAATCAATAAGGTTCACTAGTCTAACAAGGTTTAACAATAATGATATTCAAATTGAATAATAATCCCAAGAAGTATACAATAGAACAAATATTGTATAACAATTTCATATTTTGAAAGGATAATAAATCTTTAGTATAACAATTCAAACTTGAATAATAGTAATGAGGATTTACTTAAGGTAAATAATAAACTTGAACAATGATAACAAGTAGGGATAGGAAACTTGCCTCGTGCGTAGATTACACTTTAACTAACTCGTTCTATGATTTAAATCCTACATATCAATTACGTTCACAAAACCAGTCAATTACAACGTACTAAACATAATAAGTTTATTCTTTTGTCTAACTCGAATTCATGACTATACTTAGTCAATTACTACACTTATTGTCAAAAAATTAGATTTCACGAACAATGAGCTAACTATGCATTCAATCATTCAATTCACACTTAATTGTGTTATGGGCGTGTGAAGAATTTATTTTAACACCTCATTATACTTCTAACATATTTCTATGTTTATTAAATTAAGTTGTTATCACATTGTTAGAATTGAACATTTAAAAATAGTTCATTTCTGAACATTCTGGAGAGTGACGTTGCGGCACCACTTTTGTACTGGTACTTGGACCTGCTGTGCGGTGGCGCTGTGGCACGGATGTTAAGGCGCGACACTGGCACCGCGGCGAACCAGAAACTGTTCTGCAATTCGCGATAATTGCAGAACACAGCCAAAAAACTCCAATTAAATTATTACTTACACGAATTTAATCATACCCACATGTTAAAATTCGTATATAATCATTACCCAACATTTATAGAGTGACTTTAACCATTTAAAACACATAATCACAGAATTAAAATATGTAAATTTTACTGTCCTTGATGTTCTTGATGGTTTTGAACATAAATCATGAAAATTAATATTACGGATTCGTTATAACACCGAATTCGTTCATTTTAAAGTTTGGTCTCTTCGTATTAACATGCATAATAATATACGAGTCTAAATTTTACGAAATCATTTATGTTTGACACATTAAAGTTATGTATAAGGGCCATATGGGCAAAACCCATACTCTGTAAGTTTTAAGCAACATATACGACTTGTTTTATGACACTGATAATATGGTAATCTATATAATATATAATTGAATACAATTTGATACATATTAATACATACACAACCCATAAACATTACTCCTTTCCCAAATACAGAGGTTTAAACAAAAACTTTGAAAGCCATTTTCATGAAATCTTAATGACGTAAAAGAGAAATTGTGTTTGGAGAGATTACCCAGAGTGTTAATGAGCAGAGATAAAACCCTTTTTCAAAAGCTTCTTCAACACAGAGTTTCTCACAAATCCTCTGAATTCTCTTTGAAAATTTTCTAATTCTCTCTAAATAGTTTTATCAGACGTAAGAAAAAATGAAATAAAGAAGACGTCGCATCTAATAAACTGACGCATTGTGGAGGTCAGTTACCCATAATGGGCTAACTGCCCTCAACCTCTATTAGTGCCATGTTTGGCTAGCCTTAAAAGGCTTAAAGGCTTAAACTCAATTAATTTAATAAATTCTTTTATCATATAGTTTAAATAATGTCACACCCTTTATAAAATAACTCAATTAATTTATTTAATTTATTATAAATAAAATATAATAAATTCTCATAAATTCACATAGTCATATAATTAAAATTCTCTTTTAATAATAATGTCAAATTATTAAATTTCTAATTAATAAATAAATTAATTAAAATAACATTAGGCTTATTTAGTATTTCTTTTAATACAATAAGCTCACATAATTACATATATCGAATAATAAAATTTTCCACATTAATTTAATAAATGTAACACATATAATTAAATTAATCTACCACAATTGCATCAATTAATTATTTAATCTAATAATTAAATTATCAAAAATATTTATTCAATTCAATAAATATAAAAATTAAATTATAAAAATCTCGTTCATCATATTTAAAGTATTAATATTACCCTTAAATGATTTTTAAAAGAATTAAAATCATTTTTAAATAATTATCATTAATATTAAAGTATTAATGTATTACTTATCAAAATATTAAAAGTTCTTAATCATAACTTAAAATATTTTTAATTCATTTATATCCTTTTTGAATGATTTTTAAATAAATAAAACCATTTTAAAAATATTTATTTAATATAATTATTAAATAAACTTAATATCACTTATTATTAAATTAATATCATTAATAGTAAATTATTAATGAAATTATCCTTTAAATATTAAAATTTATCTTTTATAACTTAAAATATCTTTAAACACTTTATTTTCATTTTAAATGATTTTTATAATATTAAAATCATTTTTAAACTAATTTAGTTAATATAATTTTTAAATAATTTTAATATCATTAATAATAATTAATTAATGAAATTTTCCTTTAAATATTGAAAGTTATATTTTATAACTTAAAATATTTTTAAACTATTTATTTTTATTTAAAATGATTTTTCTAATATTAAAATCATTTTAAACTAATTTATCTAATATCATTATTAAATAAATCCAATATCATTAATATTAAATTATTAATAATTTTCATGACAAAATATCAAAAGTTATATTTTATAACTTAAAATATTTTTATAATCTTTAAATCATTTTTAAATTATTAATTCTATTTTTCATAATTTATTTAATACATTTATTAAATAACTTTAATTACCATTAATATTAATTAATTAATAAAATTTATCACAAAATATTAAAATTAATCAAAAATAACTTAAATTATTTTGAATGTTTTTTCATGTATTAAAATCATTTTTAAATAATTTATTTAATATTATAATTAAATAAATTAAATACTTTTAATATTCCAAAAATATTAAATATTTATGAAATATATTCAAAATAATTAAAAACTAATTTTCAGATTTTAAACTAATTTTTAGGAATTTATTTCGTATTTTTCATAATTAAAAACTAAAATTTCTATTTATTTAATAAAAATGATTAATTTTAGAAATAAATTGTCGCTAAAGGACCATATAGCGACGAAATTATCGCTATAGGTGTTCTTGAGCTATTCTTAAGCTGCCCAGAAACCCATGCCAGTTAACGAGGTAGCTTGTTTGACCTACCATAGATTTTAAACTGTGATGATTCTGGGCATGATCTTGGTCAGAGCTTGTAGTACTCGTGCAAGACTACACGATCCAGCCATCAACATGTTCATATCATAAAACAATTGCAAGATATAATGATTCAAACTTCTTGTCAGACATGTTCTTCATTTCGGGGTTACCCAGAAATGAAGAACAGTCGAGGGTGCCTCTTTCCAGCCTCCACTACATGCTAGGTTTGTAATGTTTTTATGATATAATGATTCCATGTTGTAACCAACATACAACTTAATAGATCTATCGCAAAACAGTAACAAAATAATAAAAGAATAGCCAAAACAGGTCCGGTCAAACAATGTCAGAAAGGCTGTTCATCATATTTCTAGAAATTCTAGAAACTTAAAAATCTGGTCGAGAGGGCTACTTTGACCATTTGATAATTTCTATCTGATGACTATTTGAATGTTCTAAAAGCATAAATCTTAAGTTCACATACCAGACTACAATCTGTTTACAACACATCATCACAATAATAAAACAACTGACAGATCAAGAAGCTTAAACATATTGTTAGACGCTGTTCATACTTTCTGGGTTACCCAGAATTATACTCAGTCATGGTCGGTCAACCGAATTTGACCGATTATAACTCAAAATCTGGACATCAACTGACTATGATTCTAGTTCCAGAATAAAGTACTCATGTTAGCCTACACATACAAAGCTTAAAACAGCACAAACACATAACAGAATAATATTTACAGGGCGGGTCTGACATTTGGTTGTCAGGCTCATTTAAAAAAAATTCCAGAATTATAAAATCATCAAATCCGAGCCTCTTGATGTTATGGATCTAACATCTAGCAACCCAAATCACTTATAGACACTACATAGAACATGTTTTAACACAAAAACACTACATCTAACAAAGGATCAAGGTCGAAGATTTCAACTAGGGTTTATACCTTTAAGCTTTGATTTCTGGAATTTGGGCTTCTGATTTGTTAGAGGAATTCGTGGGGCTTGCTTTAGGGACTGATCTACTAAATTAATTCGTAGGTTAGAGAGAGGGGGTCTTGGATGAGTGTTGTGCAAAAATGAGCTACCAAATGATCATTTCTCTCTTTTAAATCTATTTATAACATGTATGCAAGGTGTGGGTTGATATGTAGTGACTGATTGCTGGAGTTTTAAGTCAATGGAGTTAGTAAGATTAGGTCACCCACTTCTCCTATTGTCAAAACCTATGGCTAACTTCAATTATACAAGTAGGGTAAAATGGTCTTTTGATTTTCCAATTTAATGGCACTTTGCTAACTTGTCAAACCCTTAGGGTTTAGGGTTAGGGTTTAGGGTTTGAACTATTTTAGGGTTTAAAAATAATTTCTAGAAATTCTAATTTAGGGTTAACACAAATAAATAAATAAATAAATTTTAGTTTCTAAAAATTTGAAATTAGGGTTTCCTAATTATGATTAATTTTCTAATTACATTATACATGAACATTAGTGTATTAATTATTTAATAATTAGGGTTACTCCACCAATTAGGGTTACTAATTACTTAAAATAAAATTTTAAGTTTAAATATTTACTAATTATAGTTAAACTTGCTAAAATTAATAATTAGGGTTTATAATTAGTAATTAGGTTTTATAATTACTAATTAGGGTTACCTAATATAGAAATTAGGATTTCAAAATATTAATTTAGGGTTTTCACTTAAGAAATTAGGGTTTCTAATTTCACGATTAGAGTTTCTAACAATTAAGAGTTTTCCCTAATTAATGTTAATATCAATAATACCGGTCGCTAATCACATTATCATGATTAGATAACGACTTAACAAATTCATAGAGTCGTAAATGGCCTTCGAATTAGGGTTTCAAATCAATTAGGGTTTATAATTTAAATATTAGGGTTTCTAAAAAAACATTAGGATTTCTAAATATTAAATAGGGTTTCTCTAATTAATATTAAATTCTATAATACACCATATATATCACATAGCACTGTTATATAACAGTATTGACTTTCCCATTTGAATTTAAAAATAGGGTTAAACAAATTAATGCTAGGGTTTTAACATTATACACCATAATTGACCAACCATTGTCAGTCCACAAACATACAGTACATATTTATAGCACTAAAAAAATTAAAATATAATATTATTATCTTATTATTCTTATTTATTGATAAAAATCCAAAATTAGGATTTGGATTTCATATCTGATTTATTCTTCATATATAACATTATTAATTAAGTTAAAATAATTAACTTAATTAATCTTGCATAAATTCATATAATAAAATAAATAATTATTATAATAATTCTAAAAATCATTTCATATATTATTTAAATATTATATAATTATATTTTCATAAAAAATAAATAAAAAAACATTTCTACTATAAAATTAATTATTATAAGATTTATAGTTTATAATGTGCAATAATTCTAAAATAAAATTATTTGTAAACATTCATGTAATAAATATATTTTTATTTATTACATAATTACATATACACATTATCTTGTACAAATCATCATCCTTAAAATAAAAAAATTTATACGCAAAATTTCTGATTTATTTATATAGAAAATATTGAGTTGTTACATTCACCCTCCCTTATAAAGATTCCGTCCCCGAAATCACCATTTTAAAACCTATACATACCAGGGTACACAATCATTGTGAGTAGATCTCGATCAAAATTAATCAAACCGATCTTTATCTATTCAACATAAAGCTTATCTATCTGCTTATACGAAAAATTGATTTCTAATAGAACTCAATTTCCTCCTTCAAAATAATTTATAAAATAATTTACTATATATAAGAAAATAATCTATAAGAAATAAAATTTGTTTGAGTAATACCTAGAGTTGCATCCCCGGCTGCTACAGTTTCTTGAACGATTATGTTGAAGACACTTGAGGTTGATTTCCTTGGTTTGATTGTTGATGTTGGTCCTGTTGTCGTCAATGTCCTGCAGCCTTTTCTCGTATTCGTATTCCTTGCCTCCTTTCTCTTTCTTAGACCGTCTTTCACCTTATGCTCCATTGATTCACACTTAAAACACACAGACTTGCCCTTTATCTCCTTTCCTTTTATCGTATAGGTGACAAAACTATCTTTTGCCCCTCTGTTATCCTAGCTATCACAAAAGTTGCTACAGGGTCAGTTTATCCTCTAAATCTTGGCAGTACGAACGCCTTGAAGTCTTTGTCATTCGTCGATCTATTATTTGTCTGATCTTTCTGCGGCTGGTATTCCGTTCTTCATAGCTTGATCATCCATGTTCGCAAAATTCTGCATCAGGTCTGGTTGTCCTCCGGCTTTGCTGACAGGTTCTTTTGTCCAGGTATTTCATTTTCGTCTTGGTGGCATTATCGTAACTTGTTCTTTATTAACTTACATTTAAGCCTTATCGTATACACAAAATTTTCTATTCCAATAATCATGTATTCAAAATATTAATATTTGAAAACTGGGTTTATTGTATTAACAAGTGTTTAGATAAATATCTTCTATCTTTATATCAACTTATTTCATTAATCCCACATATATTCATACTAATATCACATGATATACCATAACACATACTGCTTTAAATATTCGTTATCCCTTTGTGACTCAAAATTCGGGAATCGCTGCAACAACTTATACAAATTGGAAAAATATTACGTTATACAAACATACCTATCATATACATAACATATAATCATACCTATTCAAGTAATACTAGTACTACTTATTTCTTACGCCTCCACTAAGGATCCATTGCTTAGAAATCTGTCTATTCCCATTATCCTTAATAATCCATTCACACCTACCTACACCTAGTTCGTCCAACTTACCATACATTATGAGTTTAAGAACTCATCACAAACATATGAGTTTAAGAAATTGACATTGATCACATATTCTTTAACTATACTATACCTATAAGTCATACTATCGTTTCAGGGTCCGGTACTACACTTTTCAAAATAACCACCTCTTTGAGGTAGCTTTCAATGTAAGCCTCTATTTTAGCTATTGTCTTTAATATTGGCTCGGTTATAGAAATTAAATCTTTCCTTACGATCTGAGGTTATCCTAATCATTTCCTATCTGACATATACACACTTAACTTATCCTGATTATCAACTAATATATACATACAAAAAATAATAGTTTTATACAAGTTATCTTTTATTTGATTTGACGATGAACTTATTCAATTCATCTCCCTTTTTAAACTCTATATGAGTTATTTGAATTTTCAACGTTTCCCTTTGTTCCAAGGTTATAGCCTAAGGTCTAACCGACCTAAGGTTTTTAACCCAAAGCACTGATACCAACTTGTAAAGCCCCCAAACTCGGGTACTTGAAACCCGAACTCAGTGCTTCACGATACCATTTCTATGAGCGGAATAATACTAATAATAATAACAATAATATAAAAATCCAATTTAATTTATATTTATCAGAGTCTAATCCCAATTACGCAACCTTTAATATAATTCTTTACATGATATATAATACATATCATTGTCTATATATTGTCTAACTATTACAAAATATACCATTA
This sequence comes from Panax japonicus, assembly GCA_020205505.1. NCBI lineage: Eukaryota > Viridiplantae > Streptophyta > Magnoliopsida > Apiales > Araliaceae > Panax > Panax japonicus. The sequence continues at coordinate 55,838,149 of CM035107.1, read as the reverse complement.
AACATTTTCTGTTTGCTTTCCTTTTCACTTGTTCTTGTCTGAACCTTCGAGTTGTTCATGCCTAGCTGAAAATATTTAAATTTAAGCAAGGATGAGCATTTGGGTGCCCAGCAAGTAATAACAAGTAAAAATATAATTAGCTGAAAGAAATAAATGTTTTTTTTATACATCACTTCTACAACGAATTTATAGTTGTGAAGTAAACTGAACCGATAATAATAACATAACAATTCCATCTCAATTTTTTGAAACTACGTATTGACTATATATATAGGTATTAGTCGACAGATTATGAACATTGTTTTTAGTTTTCGCTAAGGTTTAGCAGAACTTCATCTGCAAACCGTCATAATTTACCCTGTATTGATCAATACTACATTGCTAGAACGATATTATCGTTCATCCTTTGTCCGCCTTGGCACATAAAATTTTTATCGTGATCGAGATGTTCATACTGAGTCTAGAATCCGAACCAAAACAATTTGTTTGGATACAAAAAGATTTTAACTTATTCAATGATATTTCTGACTATGTGCTTAGCTGGGTCAAATAGCTTAGACGACTTTATATATATATATATATATATATATATATCAACATGTGATTAAATACAATGATTATCCAAGTGGAGACACTTGTATAACCATATTTTGAAATTAACGAATAGAATATATATCTGAATTACCATATACTAACATGTTGATAAACAATGATCGGATATAGAATATATCACAATAGGGTTAATAATATAGCATAATAATAATATAATTCTGAAACTTCTTACTCATGTCCACTGCATAAAGGAAATGCAAAGGTAAGATACTTGCCTGATGCGCTGCTTACAGTTCGTAACTTAGTTCTATCTTTATATAACACCTATCAGTAATAAGATCATTTGATCGATTAGAAAAACATACTATAATATATAGCACTACTTATTGCAATCAGCACATAACTTAATCACATTGTCACATATGTTCCACAACCATTGAATCACAAATAAACACATATATAATCAAATTATATATGTCCAGATCAATTTTTGAAATATGTCAGTGTACCGACTGCTTTATCGAGTCTAAGACTCTTTATCGAAGTTCAATATCTATTTAGATTATTTAAGTAACAGTCATATTATTCATAAATGATTTATAATAATTTTTAAACATTTATTATCATTTATCATAAATTTTCAAACATCAGAATCATTATTAAATGATTTATATATTAAATCATCCTATTATCATTAATATTTAATTAATATTAAACTATTAATGAAACTATTGCCAAAAGGTTAAAGTTATTTATAATGACTCAAAATACTTTTAAAGTATTAATATTACCCTTAAATGATTTTTAAAAGAATTAGAATGATTTTTAAATAATTATCATTAATATTAAAGTATTAATGTATTACTTATCAAAATATTAAAAGTCCTTAATCATAACTTAAAATATTTTTAATTCATTTATATCATTTTCAAATGATTTTTAAATAAATAAAATAATTTTAAAACTATTTATTTAATATAATTATTAAATAAACTTAATATCATTTAATATTAAATTAATATCATTAATATTAAATTATTAATGAAATTATCCTTTAAATATTAAAAGTTATCTTTTATAACTTAAAATATCTTTAAACACTTTATTTTCATTTTAAATGATTTTTTAATATTAAATCATTTTAAACTTAAATTATTTAATATAATTATTAAATAACTTTAATATCATTAATAATAATTAATTAATGAAATTTTCCTTTAAAAATTGAAAGTTATATTTTATAACTTAAAATATTTTTAAACTATTTATTTTTATTTAAAATTATTTTTCTAATATTAAAATTATTTTTAAACTAATTTATCTAATATAATTATTAAATAAATCTAATATCATTAATATTAAATTATTAATATTTTCCATGACAAAATATCTAAAGTTATATTTTATAACTTCAAATATTTTTATAATCTTTAAATCATTAATTCTATTTTTCATAATTTATTTAATACATTTATTAAATAACTTTAATTACCATTAATATTAATTAATTAATAAAATTTATCACAAAATATTAAAATTAATCAAAAATAACTTAAATTATTTTATTATACCATAATATAATTTTAAATGATTTTTCATGCATTAAAATTATTTTTAAATAATTTATTTAATATTATAATTAAATAAATTAAATACTTTTAATATTCCAAAAATATTAAATATTTTTGAAATATATTCAAAATAATTAAAAACTAATTTTCGGATTTTAAAATAATTTTTAGGAATTTATTTTGTAGTTTTCATAATTAAAAACTAATTTTTCTATTTATTTAATAAAAATAATGAATTTTAGAAATAAACTGTCGCGAAAGGACCCTATTGCGACGAAACTGTCGCTATAGGTGTTCTTGAGCTGCCCAGAAACCCATGCCAGTTAACGAGGTAGCTTGTTTGACCTACCATAGATTTTAAAGTGTGATAATTCTGGGCATGATCTTGGTCAGAGTTTGTAGTACACTACAAGAAAAAGGCCTAACGGCGACCAACACTATCAGCGACCGCACTATCGGTCGCTGATATTAGTAACATCGATCAACATCTGCGACTGTATGTAATCTAGTCGCTATATGTTTAACAGCGACCGCATGTGGTCGCTGAGCAGTCGCTAGTATAAATTTGTCTCCCAAAATTTGGCTGGAAATGTTGGCGCCAAGGTTTTGTACGACTACTTAATATCTGCGACCGCAAGCTGTCTCTAATAAGTCCATGTCATTAAAAATCAGCGACCGCAGGCAGTCGCGGATAGCGGTCACTGATCAAACTTTATGTTAACAGATTCAGTCACTCGCTCGATACAGCACACACAAAAAAAGAAGAGGGAGCTCAGACGACAGAGAGAAGAGGGAGAAAGGGGGGAGAAGATAAGAAGGGGAAGAGACGCCAGACACCGCCACCGGTCCACTGCCACGGAAAGAAGTTGGAGCTCAGACGACAGAGAGAAGAGGGAGAAAGGGGGGAGAAGAAAAGAAGGGGAAGAGACGCCGGACGCCGCCACCAGTCCATCGGTCCACCGCCACGGGAGGTACTCAGTATATTCTTATAGGAGAGTACATAACAGTTATCTTTCTCAATTTCCTTAGAAGATTCCACTTTTTTTTTCAATTTATTTTGGAAATATTTACTGCCCTTGTTTTTTCATACAATAGATGTATATATAATTGTTACCCAGAAGCATTCTCTGCGTTTAATTTTGATGTTGTGTTATATAATAATTATACCAAGTAATGCAATGGTCTTATACTTGCTAATAAACTGATGATAAGCCCTTGAGGAAAAAACTGATTTCAACAAATTCGAAATTGAAAAATAGGAATGGTGGAAGAAATTAGGGGATTTTCCAATTGTGTTTTGGATAATTGTGAAGATGATTTTTTTTGTTTTTGGGTAAATTTGTTCAGCAACAACTTAGGAAGCATATGAATTGATATTTATATTGAAAGATACTATAAGAAACAATAAGGGTTTCTTTTGCGTACATGTGGACTGTTTATGAAATTATAATCAAATCTATGCCTATATGAGAACTATTATAGCAAATTTTTGCAACTAAAGTTTTGAGATAGTATGGAGTCCCTATATTGTCTACACATATCATTTAAAAGGTGTTCCTTAACTTAGTTGTGGTCTATGTTGTGTATTGACCAAATTTCATGTTTAAAAGCCATGAAAAGTAAGCTTTAAGTGGCAACTAAGACCTAACTATAGAATTCCCATACCTGGACCATGTGTGCAAGTTTCAATAGTCATAATATGACATAAGTAAGCTACACAAGCTAAAGAAACCAAGCCTAAATTGTTTTGAGCATTAAACTTGTGAAAAATCACATTTTAAGCCCAAAAGTGGACTGTTTTGGGTGACCTTTAGTGCGTGATCTTATAAGACTATAATGAACTCATATAAAATTTCTAACTCATGCTTGTGATGATTCCTAAACATTGCAATGACCAGAGCTAGTAAGAATATCAAGTTAGGATCTATTATCGAGCCTAAAGTGAGTTTTAATTGGTTAAAATTGGCTAGATGACCAAGTAAAGTGAGATGATGATAAAAGTAACCTTAGGAAACTAAAATACAAATGCTTAGACTATACAAGTAGCCAAAACTAGAGAAATGGAAAAGTGTCAAAAACAAGATTTTGTGAAAAAGTGAGAAAATAAGCCAGTTTGAGCCCAGTTTTGAGAAGCTTGAATGAAATGAAAAAGAAACCTAAACTTTGATTAAATTACCTTGATGTATGGATACAAAAATAAAAGGAATTTTGATAGAGCTGAGGCAAGTTATTTTCAAAAAAGGCATGATACCACAGTATAACTGAACAAAGGTGTATATTTATATTCTACCCCTAGGAATCTATTGTCTTTAGGTTGGTGTCAGTTAAAATATGTAGGATGACAACAATATAACATGCTTTTTTGGGTAGTCGATCTCAAGCTGTGTAAATTTGTTTTGGCATGTATCATTGTTCAATTCTCGAATAATCATATATGATGCACACTCATGTTATATATGTACATATACATCTATATGTATTTATAAACATTATAAATGTGATTGAGCTGAATTGTAAATCTCTAACAAGGGAATACAATAATTCATGTCAACATAGGTATCGTGGTATCATGGACCTCTATTTAGACCGTAGTTGGATGGCACGACAAAAGTCAAGTGCCCAGATAGGTGCTACAGCTGAATTTAGAGCTGGTTGCCAAGTTTTTTTAGATTATGCATAGAGTTACCCGGAATGTATGAATGGTAAGTCGCAGATAAGATGTACATATTTGAAGTGTAAGAATGTAAATTATATGGACAGAGACGTGATAAACTATCATTTACCTGTTTCTAGGTTCATGAGAAATTACGAAGAATGCTGGCGGACACATGGGCAGAGAAGAGATGGTGGCATCACAGAAGTACACAATTCGGGCAGTAGTACTCATCGTATGAATGAAATGGTTCATGATATTGCAGGGCCAGATTTTGATTGGGAACAAGGCAGAGAGCAACCTATGAATTCTGATGCCAAAGACTTCTTTAATTTGTTAGACGAGGGTAGCGAGCCATTGTGGCATGGTTGCACCAAACACACTACATTGTCTGCAGTGGTGACATTACTTAACATCAAGGCTGATCACAACATGAGCCATGAGTGTTTTGAGTCGCTCTTGAAGTCCATTAAGAGTATGTTATCTGACAGTGAGAAATTGCCTGGTAAGTATTACTTTTGTATGAAAATGGTGAAGAAGTTGGGTCTTGGATAGCAAAAGATCGATGCATGTCCCAACGATTGCATGTTATTTTATAAGGAAAATGAACAGATGACAAGGTGCACGTTTTGCAGTCATGATCGATTTAGGCCTAATAAAGAGGGTGTGACTACAAAAAAAATCAAGTATACCGTTTAAGATTCTAAGGTATTTTCCAATAACACATCGGCTAAAAAGATTTTACATGTCTTCAAGAACTGTTGAACATATGAGTTGGCATACGAAATCTCAAGCTAAAGATGGAGAACTAAATCATCCCGCAGATGGGTAGGCTTGGAAAGATTTCAACTTAGCGCATCCTGGGTTTATATTGGAACCTAGAAATGTGAGGCTTCGATTGTCGACCGATGGTTTTAATCCTTTTGGCCACTCAGCTGTTCCGTACTCATGTTGGCCTGTGATTGTTACTCCGTATAACTTGACTCCTTGGATGTGTATGAAACAACCATACTTTTTTCTTTCACTCATGGTTCCAGGTCCTAAGAGTCCTGGAAAGAACTTAGATGTTTACTTGAGACCTCTTATAGACGAGTTGAAGGTATTGTGGGAGGATGGAGTACATACTTGGGATGTTGCAACGAAAACAAATTTTAATCTTAGGGAAGCGGTTATGTGGACTATAAGTGACTTCCCAGCTTATGGTATGTTATCTGGATGGAGTACACACGGGAAGTTGGCTTGTCTTTATTGTATGGAGCATATAAAGTCGTTTAATCTATCAAAAGGTCGAAAGCCTTGTTGGTTTAACTGTCATCGTCGGTTCTTACCGGTAGATCACCTGTTTTGATGAAATAGAGAACACTTCACGAAAGGGAAAGTTGACAAAGATATGCCTGCACCGCGATTGTCGGGAACGGAGATACGAGATCGTGTGATGAGATTGCCAGTTATCCCATTTGGTAAGATTGATGCCACAAACATAATCAATGGGTTTGGCGAATCTCATAACTGGGTTCGGAGAAGCAACTTTTGGGAACTGCCTTATTAGTCTACAAATTTGATTCGTCATAATCTAGATGTGATGCATATTGAGAAGAATGTGTTTGACAATGTGTTTAACACTGTGATAAATGTTTCGGGGAAGACAAAAGATAAAGATAAGGCACGTTTGGACATGAAAGATTTTTGTAAGTGTCCTGGATTAGAACTTTATGAATCTCCTAATGGTAAGATATTCAAACCGCATGCAAGGTACACATTGTCCAAAAAGAAAGTTGAAGATGTGTGCACATGAGTTAAGTCTCTGAAACTACTAGATGGATATGCGTCAAACATTGCAAGGTGTGTTACGGGTGGGAAATTGCAAGGGATGAAGAGTCATGACTGTCATGTGTTCATTGAGAGACTTATGCCTATAGCATTTTGGGATCTGATTGATAAACCAATATGGGATTCTTTGACAGATCTTAGTCGTTTCTTCAAAGACTTATGTTCAAAATCATTAAATGAGAAGGACATGTCTGTACTTGAGAAGAACATCATAGAGATCACGTGTAAACTGGAAAAAATATTCCCACATGATTTTTTTGACTCCTTGGAGCATTTGCAAATCCATCTTCCCTATGAAGCTTGTGTTAGAGGTCCAGTTCAATATAGATGGATGTACTCTTTCGAGAGGTTGATGGAAACCTTAAGAGGAAGGTGAAGAATAGAGCTTATGTCGAGGGGTCGATATGTGAGGCATACAGTTTCGATGAGATATCTATATTTGTCTCAGACTATTTTCCGGACGAAGTCTTGACAAAGTCCAATCGAGTATCGAGACATGATGATGGGGGAAATGTTGAACTAAATGGTCGGCTCTCTGTATTTGGTCTATCGGGCCGCACTTATAGAAAAAGGAATCGCATATTCCTCTCTGAGCAAGAATTACATGCTGCACATACTTACATTCTTCTCAATTGCGAGGAGATTGACGAATTTGTGAGGTACACATGTAAACTTGATAATTTATCTTTTAAGTTGCAAGTTTATTCCAATATGTTAATGATTATAAAATTGTATAGATTGTACGATGACGAGTTAAAAGTGAAGCATCCCGGCATAACTGATAAAGATATTCAAATCAATCGTGATAAAAAATTTGCACTTTGGCTAAAGGAAAAAGTAAGTTCAATTTTTAAGCACGTAAAATATATATACTCTATGTTAACTATGACTTCATTTAATAACATGGAGTTTTTGCAGGCTTTGACTGAGGGATCAACGATTCCGGCTAATGTACAAGTCCTAGCTATGGGACCAAACATGGACCAAGTCAGCCGCAATGGTTACAAAATAAATGGTTGTGAATTTCACACAAAGGCATATGGGCGCGGTAAAAGAACAACGAACTCTAGAGTGTGTGTCCAAGGAGATTGTTACAATGAGCTTGGTCGTGCCTTTTATGGGGAGTTGGAGGAAATCGTAGAGTTGTCGTATAAGGGCATGTACGGGGGTCATATTCACTTGTTCAAGTGCCGTTGGTTTGATTCAGAAAAAGGGATACATGTTGACAGACATGGAATCGTCGATATTGACCTCCATAGGTCTGCGTACTCCAACGAACCATTTATTTTACCAACTCAAACAATACAAGTATACTACACTCCTAGTCCTGTTAGGAAAAGGGATAGACCGCCTACATATTAGCAAGTTGTAATTCATACTCCCGCGCATAGTCGTGTAGAAGTAGTTGATGGGGAGATTTAAAAAGAGCAGATGCTTCATAGTCAAACTATAATAAATGTGGAGGACGACAATGAAGTAATCCAGTTAGTTGGTGGAGATGAACCATATGAATTAGATCATGAGTCAATACTTGTGTCAGATGACATTGATACTTAGGAGGAAGAGTTATTGACTGAATCTGACACTGAATCTGAAGCAGATGATGTTTATGAATCTGCAACACGTATACAAGATAATTCTGAATCAGACATTGACACTTGAACAAATGACATTTATGTTTAGCATTACATGTTTTTTATATCATTTCCATGTTTATATACTAAACTATTTAAATGCAACTTTTGTTTATTGTCATTTTATATTCATATATATACATGTTTATATCACTGTCATGTTTATTGTCATATATACATCTTGAAATTTATAATATACAGATGGCTTCTGAAGCAGCGCAGAAAAAGCGCGGCATGGGTAGGAGGCCTAATCATGTGCCCAAGGCCCCTACTAATCCGGATGATCGAATTCTTATTCAGATTCGCCCTTCTTCGAATAGCACGTACATCGCGCATATATCATTTATATATAAGCATTTAAGATTCCATTTATACAAGATATATAGAACTTAGATGTAAATTGCTTTAATATATCTACTTATCGCTGATATAAATTGTTGTATATTATAATGATTTTTCAGATAATAAGATCGTCAAGTGCATATCACAGCTGTGTTTACAGAATTGGCCTACAACTGTGATTACGTGGGCGAGCACACCTATCGCCCACAAGGATGCTGTTTGGGCTGAATTTCAGGTATGTTTTTTTAATTATGACATATAATATAATATTCAAAGGATAATTGTTTAGTAATGTTATTATTGTTGTATTATTTGCAGAAACGATATAGATGGGAGGACGCGCAGGCTTTAGTGATACAGACATTATTCTGGCAGAAGTGCGCTGTCCGCACCAAAGATAATTTGAACAACGAAAGATAAAATGCCCTTCACAATGCCGAGTTTGACCATCCAGGCCAGGGAGAGGATGTAACATTCCAGAATTTTAAAGTGTAATATTAAATATTTATTGATTTATATAAGTATTTAATGGATATGTTTATTGTTGAATAAATAATTATTCAATTTGAGTTGATGTGGTTTAGTTAATTATTTATTGAATAAATAATTAAATATTAAATATTTATTTACAATATTAAATATTTATTGAATTATATAAGTATTTAATGGCAATTTGAGTTGATGTGGTTTAGTTAATTAATTGTTGAATAAATAATTAAGGAGCTAATAAAATTAATTTTTATGTGATTATATACCAATTTGATTTAATAAGTAAGTTAGAGAGCTTATAGTGATCTAAATAAATTATAATATTTTAAATGGAAAATTGTAATTTAAAATATTAGTTGGTCGAATAAAATTACAATTATAAAAGAAATTATAGTTATGTGATATTAAATTATGTGCTAAAGTAATTTAATAGATTAATATTTTAGTTGATTAATTAATTTAATAGAAGTGTGACAAATAACCTTGCTATAAAGGAGTTATTAAAATAAATTAAAAGAGTTTAATTTAGTTTTGCCAAACATGTCTTATTGAATAATAACTCGTTAATTTAATAATATTTTATCAAACAAGATATAAGGATTAATCCATTTGTTTTAGTTAGACTTACCAAACAAGATGTAAGGATTAAAGAGTTATTTTATTAAGCTTAGTCAAACAAGCCTTATGTGTGACGCCCCAAAATAGGTATACATCATCCATTATGAGTCGCCAAAAACTTGGTACAGAAACAACTACAACTTCATTAATATAATTGTTGCGTAAAATACAACAACCCAATACTCTAAGTTTGATTACAAATATTCTCTACTAGAGATTATACAAACTCAAAAGGAGTCCTTATTACAATTATTATCACACTATAAAATATCGAGGACTGTTAACACCATTGACTGAAAACATCACTTCGCACCCCGACTATTTCCCGCTATATTCTCGCCTCCTGAGAGAATGAAACAAAAAGGGTGAGCTCAACTAGCCCAGTAAAGAATATTATGTCTAAGATAATATACAACAAATTATCATTAGTAATCAACAGGGAAAAATCTGATAGAATATAATCGACAACAAGTTTTAGATCAACAACTGCAGCGGAAACAGCAATCCATTAGAAGAGTCAAGTAGAGAAAGAATTCTACTATCTTCTAAGATTTAAAAGTTCATCATCAATATTTTATCCCTGTAACATCAATCAATATTCATCTTTGCACTACAGGCCAAAGATATTCATTTGTATCACCAGTTGGTCATGTTCATCTCAACACCTGTTCATCTTTGCACTACAGGCCAAATATATTCATTAGGTATTCATACATCTTTGCACTACATGCCAAAGATATTCCGTAATATCATCATTTAGGACTGAGGATGATGAAAAATATATTAAAGAAAACGAATCCAGTGAGATAAAAGAACAAATATTAGGGATTCGTATTACAGTTTATCCAAGTTCAATAATACCCATAATAACCAATTTTGAAGCAGAATTCAAAAAATAAAGATCAAAACATGGATACAATCAAAGAAAGTAATCATAATAGACAACTTGGACAAATAGAAGAAAATTTCATTTTTAGTTAATAGTGCCGTATTCGTGAATAGTATCGTATACGTGAATAGTAACCCCGACACCAAAAAGTTCCAAATTTGATAAAAACTTCAGATCAATATTTTGGCATAATGATATTGAAAGAATAATATCATTAGGAAGAAAATAACACCCCTTACCTCAAAATAACCGTACCTCTGACTGAATATCGAATATGAGGCTGAATGAAACTTGTGCTGAATAGCAACTCTCAAAGTATCTAAATACTCAAAAAATACACTCAATAATCTAGAGAGAGAAAAAGAGAAAATATGTTTCTGGTGTGATTTTCAATTATAACTTAGCCCTTTATTTATAGGAAAATGTTAGTACGCCGAAGCAGACTTAATCTGCAACCTGATGGCTTTACCTGCTACTATTCCCACCCTCCACATTTGAATAAAAATCTCTGCACATTTCTTTCCCAACCAAGAGTGGGGCCCACTCATTCGAGAATTTTCCACCAAAATGATAAACTCCGAAAATTCAACAATTTCTAAACCAGTTATCTCGTAAAATTCATAACAAATCATACGTTCATTTTTAACGATTCAAAATTTGTGGACATATACTCAACTTATATATGTATAACACATCCAAAAATTACCATAATCCAACGGTCGATTTAAAAATTATAACCCCCGTAATATATCTCAAAAACCCTGATTTGATTTTTAATTCCAACAAAAATACTGATAAAACACCTCAACAATAACTCCTTCATTTTTAACCACAATAAATATATCCAATATTTATATCCACATAAAATAAATATTTTCTTATCATATGAATCATTAATTAATTATTCACAAATAATATTACAGAATCATATTTATGACAACCAGACCGTTCCCAGGAAAGAGGCGCTTTCCAATATGGATTTCTCCTTACTGTTGCGCAATTAGGTGACCAAACCTCTCCTTAGAAAGAAATTTCTAGACATTGCTAATAATGTTATCTAATAATATTATTCAAATAATATGAATTAATGATCTGATAATGGGAAATACTGTGCAGTGGCAATTATTAAAACAACAATAATATAAACTATCAACACAACAATTATTGAATCAATAAATAAAATATTGAACAATAATTACTGTAACAATTATTGAGTAGTTCCTTCCTTCGTAAGAATCTATAATTCAAAAATACTGTACAATCTGTGTGCTATTGTGCAAGCACGCGTATTACTGTATTTTAACCACCGGGTATTATAACAGTGTTAACGGTAACAACTACGCCGTTATTCAATTTTGACATTTTCTTCATTCGACCGTTATCCGTTATGGGGCCCATAATTGGCTGGGCCGTCGTATGAATATTGTCTGACAGAAAGAATATTCCATCGACAAAATGAATATTTTATAACCACTTGTTTATTTTACAAAATTCGCACATTTCACCCATAACCAAAATATTATATCAAATTAACACCTTATTAATCACAATAATAAATAAAGGATAATTGATTTTATTCATTAAAAAGTTGGGGTCTTACATTATGGCTTTTGATTTTCAAAATTTTATAACTGATGTCAGTTAAAATCCAATACTTAATATCTATATTATTATTATTATACGTTATATGATAATACGTAAACTAGAGTTGGGAGAAGAGAGAAGAAGAAGAAGAAGAAGAAGAAGAAGAAGAAGAACACAGAGAAAAAAATTAGAGAAAACTCTAGAGAGAGGGTGAGTGTTTTCTAACAGGTTTTTGAGAAAGGAATTGGGGAAAAGAATAGCCATCATCTTCCTAATCAAAGGTATGAGCTTAATCTTTTCTTTAATAGTTTAGATTTCTTCTTCTTTCAAAAAGTTCTATGTGAAATTTTATAAAAGATAAATTGATGGTGTTTATAGTTATATGATTAATTATTGATTATAAGATGATTTCATGAGATTATATATGATTATAGATAAATGAATTCATGTATGTATGTGTTTTATGGAAGAAAATGTATTACAGAGTGTTCATATGAAAAATATCTATGAATATGACTTAGTTTAAAGTAGAAATTAAAGTTTAATTAGTTGTTAAACTGATAAATTGATTATGGAAATTGATAGAGTATGTATAATCGTAACTATGATGTTTTGAAATTTCTGTTTTGATTGAAAAACAAAATCACAGTGTTGATTTTCATTAAAAATGTCAACAATGGATTTTTTGCAAAAAACATTGAAATTGAGTGTTGTAAATTTGATGTTTATGTTATTTTATGAGTAGAAACATGTTAGAAGTCTTAACAATATGTTTATATGAAGTCTATATGTGTATTACATGTTAATCAATTTATTAGATTCGAGCTTTTAGACTAATTTGGCTTTTGTTCATGTTGTCGCCGAGTTCTGGACTATGGCACCGCAGCGCGGCCCAGCAGTACAAATCTCGCGCCGCAGCACCGGCGCTATGCCTCAGCGCCAACCAATGGCCTGTGACCCGAGCCGTAGCACCAACTCACCGCCGCAGCGCGAACCACAATGTAAACTGTGGCGCCGCAGCGCGAGTTAGCAGAAGGTTCTGACAGTTTTGTTTAAGTATACAAATTTGGAAAATAAATGTTATGTGTTAATAATAGGAATATTAAATGATGATTTCAGTAGTATTAAGCTATGAATTAACATGATATCAAGTGTTACCTATTTGTAACATAGTTGATTATGTGAAAGGGTAATTTAACCTATATGATGTATATATTTATTTATATAAATATACAATATTGGTAATGACTAACTATGTCAATATGGCATATGTATAGGGTATTGATTCAAGTTGTAAGGTTTAGTTTATGCTAAAGGCAAGTTTTCTAACTCTATTTTATAATTGAGCAAGTTCTCTAACTTAAAAACTTCATTGTGTGAGTTTAATTTCATTTGGTACATTATTACTTTCAAATTCAATTATAATTGTTGTAGGTTGCTACCTCTACACTTTTGTAGAGCTAGGTTGCCTATTATTGAGTAAGTCATTGTATCTAGTTGCTCATGACGATACAAGTATCCCAAATCTTATAGTTTAATCTTGAGCAAGTTTTCTAATCTATTATCTTGTTAATTCAATTACTGTTTTCAATTCGATTACAATATAATGATGTAAGTTATTTGGAGCAAGTTATTCTTGTATTTAACTTGTTGTTTAACATGCACCACTATATATGCTATGCATGCTTATTATTCAATTCTAATTAACCTTGGCTTAGTGTTGTTCAAGCAAGGTATGCTATAGTTATTCAAATTGTATACTATTAGATTATTCCTAATGCATGACTTTAGTTTACTATAATTGATTCAATCACAATTATTCTATAGTATAGTGTTATTCGTCTTATTCAACTACTCCTTAGTTGATGTTCGTTAAATTCCAAATTTCCTTGAAAGCTTATCCAAACCAAACCTACTTTGGTGCAGACTTGTATTCTAAATACTGAGATAAACTATTAAGAATAGTCAGATAATATTAGGATTAGGTGCGGTTTTTAAAACTAATACATATGGTAAGTTCGTGACTCATAACAATATGGTATGTTTTGAACCCCTCAGCGAATTGACGCCTATGGTCTGACTAAGATAAGTTCTTAAACTCATATTATTGTGGCAAGTCCCGAACTTCTAATGTGCGGTAAGTTTGATGAACTGGGGTTTAATTAAGTGTGAATGGAGTATTGAGGATGATAAGAATAGATAGACCTATTAAGCAATGGATCAGTATAGAAAGTGGAGACATAAGTTTTTCCAAATCTTCTAGCTTTGCTAGATTTTCAAAATTTATTGACTTCATGCCAATGGTTGTACTTATAATTTTTTAAAAATTTTGGATCACACTAGTGAACCAAAGAATTTTTAAAACAGTGCTATTATTCGCGTATCTATGCTGTTTGTTTCGGCTAAAGAAAAAAAATGATTTTTTTAAAATTTACAAATATTTTTTAATTATATGTACCTGCTGATATGATAAACGATGGAGTCATCAATGCAATGGAACCTAGTGTTGGATGTGATCATATGATCATCAGCCCATTATGGTGAGATGTAGTATGACAACATCATAATCATGACACCATAAAAGGATTTTGAGATTTCTTTAAGATATGAGAATATATATATATATATATATATATATATATATATATATATATGTATATGTATATATATGTATATGTATATGTATTTGTATATGTATATTTCGATTGATGTTCGAATTATTGTAGAAGTCTATGCTATTTGATTCAGCTAGACGATTATTGAAAGATGTTCATGAAATTCAAGCTTTAATTGAAAAGTTATGCCAAACCAAATTGTTTTAGTGCGTATTCAGATTTTGAAAAGCTGAGGTGAACAACCCTATAAGGGGACATATTTTCGGGGACAATGGTTCCGAGCGTAACGCATATAGTCGTTAGAAAACACTGCGTTGCGGCCCAACATAGTGGTACAATAGGCTGGCCACCTAGTGTGCGTGAGGAGGGTGTTTTCAGTCTTTGTGATTGTTAAACACTTTGGTTTGCAGTGTGAAGGATTGAGTTGAAGCACTAGTAAACCGAGAATAGAGTTCACGGTCTTGTGACCCCTCAATATGATTTGGAATCTTTTAAATTCTTGAGTTATTCATACTGCTTCCCAATTATTGAACAATTGTGGAAGATTCTTGCTATTCTAAAAGTCGAATGTGGAAAAAATGATATTCCTTATAAAGAAGTAAGTCGTAGAATGCGACACTTAATGATGAATATATTGAATACGTTAGAAAAGAAAATTTGAAATGAGAAGGAGATGGGTTATCAAAGAATAATGTAAAACTTTTAATAGAAAAGTTAATAATTGTAGAAAGATCTTTGTGAAAAGAAGTGGTTATAAAACCCAATGAATGAATAAAGTATTAACGTAAAATTTATTTTGATAGATTGAATGAATAAAGATTAATAAATAAAAATTTTGAGGACAAAATTCTTAGAAGAATGGGTGAATGTAATATCCCGAGTGTTTATGATAACGATCTTTAGAAAAGAAAATGAATGGGTTAAAGAATATATAATACTCAAAATATAATTGAGTTCAAGTGAAAGTTATCAAATAAAACCTAGAATTTGTTGAAGAAATGAATGTAGTAGGAAATATAAAACCTATATTAAGGTCACGTGTTGAAGTTATTCAACGAAGAGATTTGACAAAAACCTGAATAAGGTAGGGTTTCGATGATTCCGATGACGGAATCCTTATAAGGAGAGAAGAATGTGACGAATAAATTATTTGAGTTGTGATTCTGGGGATAGAATCCTTGTAAGGAATGAATGATGTAATAATCCAGAATTTTATTTATAATTTAAAATATTTATTAAATTAAATAAATATTTTATTTATGTGATTGTTGTTAGTATATATTTGTGAATTAAATTTATTAGATAATACTCTAATTTAATTTAATAGTTAGAGAGTTGTTAAAGATTACATGAGTTGCTATATTGATGTCGTAATTTAATAATTAAAATGATATATTAATAATTAAAAAAAATTATAATGAGATTAGAATTTTGTGATATTTGGTTAAGTGGGAAATTTATTTAGAATGTGGTAATTAGTTTATTTAATTAAGATTGGATATGGAAATCCAAGTAAACAATGTAGGACAATAAACTATATTATAAATGACTTATGAATATAAATTAAAAGAATTTAATTTGGTTTTACCAAACAAAGCCTTAGAGCTTTTGAAATTCTTATTTTAATCTTATTTTGCCAAACAAGGCTTAAGGAATGATTAAGTCATTATCTCCATCTTTTCTCAAAATTCAACCTTGAAAAACTAACCCTTATAATAAATTAGGATGTTTTGTATTTAGTCTTTGTAAAATTAGGTTTCATGATTGTGAATTTATATGCATATATGGTGTTCATATATTTTCATGTATACGCTTAAATGAGATTTTTATAGTTGTTCAAAGGTTTTAATTCACAAAGATATGATGAACATGATGAAATCATGTTCATAGTGTTTGATTATGAGTTATATGGTTGTTCTAGCAATTTATTCCATGTAATTTTGATAAACAAGAGGAATTGTGTTCATAATGATTTTCTGTGAATTAATTTCTGAAAAATAACTTTTTAAACTATCAAATTGATGTTTGGTT
The DNA here is from genome assembly GCA_020205505.1 of Panax japonicus. Taxonomy (NCBI): domain Eukaryota; kingdom Viridiplantae; phylum Streptophyta; class Magnoliopsida; order Apiales; family Araliaceae; genus Panax; species Panax japonicus. The sequence goes on along the minus strand of CM035107.1, from coordinate 55,821,341 downwards.
ATGATTTATTGTTAAAATTGATCATGTATTATGTTAGTCTGTTAAGAATATGAGTTATCACAATTGAAATTACTTGAATTGGTTTAAAAACGAATTCACAGCGAAGAATTTCGCTATGAATGTCAAAAGAAGAAGAAAGAAGAGAAATAGTGAAATTAAAGATTGTAATCTTTGATGTTTTTGTTGTTTGTCTGGTTAGAAACGTTTTAGAAACATTAGTTTATGTTTCTGTAAATATATTAGTCCTTGGGTAGGTTGGTATGGTTGTTAGAAAGGAGTTTGTAGGCCTAATTTGGCTTTTTGTAGTATTTGAGATGAAAAATCGCGAATTAGCAAAAGGGACCCCCGCCCCGGCTGGCCCCCTAGTACAAAAACCCCCGCCTCGTGGGGGGGGGGGGTAGGCTGCCTAGCCGAATTTTGGAAAAATAAAACTAACCGGACATGTTTTACTAAAATGAACATAACATTTTCATACAAACTCCAAATAAGGTGATTCAAGATGATCCGAAACGAGAACGAGTAGACCTACAACTTTTATTCTTTTAGATTTTCAATTTGAAATCGTTATAAAGGGTAAAAATGGTCATCTTTAGGACTGTTTTGTTTTCGAAGGCAATTAGAGTGCGTCGGGCATGCATGTATGCATGTGTAGTGCTTCTGACGATAAAAAATGTTATTCTAAGTTATAAAACATGAATGTTTGTAAATATACTGATGCTTAAAATTATTAAATAATGCATTAGATAAGTTATAGAAGTATAGTAATCATATACAATAGAGGCAAATCGGGCGTGTGACGAATAAATATCGAAATGCCGTGATACGTGTTAATGAACGTAAAAAGTATTTTACGTCAAATGAAATGGATATTATAAAATATGAAATGGGTTTAATATAAAAGCAATAATGATTCCTAGCAAGATTTAAACACTTGAATGAATTTTGAATATTACATAAGTCAAAAAATTAACACAATCTAATTGAACATTGTGTGCTAATTAATAGGAAAAATTATGAGATGTGGAGTAGAGTTTACATTACAGTTACTATGTATTGTTGTGTGGCTAATAGTTGTTGTGTATGATTATATAATTGTGCAGGGCACATGAAGTGTAGATAAATTTAAGTTGTTAAACTGTTATTGGTAAACAACGATCAAGCCAAGTCTTTCAGTTCCTATTTGTTATGTGAACTTGATGATGAAATGTTTTAAATATTTGTTGCAAAGAGCATGATGTGTTCTATATATATTGAAATTATGAAACGTTAAAGTCAATTTATGACTACGTTGATTGAATAATGAATGTTGAAATGAAATCAATGTATCCTCACCTCTTCGACATAGCAGGTACGCACTCTAATTTCGAGGACGAAATTTCTTAAGAAGGGGAGGTTGTAAGACCCCAACTTTTATAAATAAAGATTAAATTTTTTCGAAATATATTTTTAAATATTATGGTGTGGATATGATTTAATGTTATAGTTGTGGGTAATATTTAAAAATTTTGCAAAGAAAACAAGTGGTTATATAATATTCCATTGGTCGGGGAATATTCGTTTTAACAGGGAATATTCGTACGACAACACAATCATTGGTGGACCCCACAATGGAAGTATTGTCGTAGTTTGAAAATAACAAAATTATCTTTTTATAAAAATAATGGCGAAAGTTTTACCGTTAAACTGTTGAACTACCTGGTAGTAAAAGTACAGTAATACACGTGGTTGCATAGTAGCACACGTTATTGATTATTGATGCTTACATGAGAAGTCACTCAGTTATACTCAATTATTGCTACAATAATTGCTGCATCATGTCTCTCATATTATTGATTTAATTATTGTCATAGTATCATCTGCATAATATTTATTATTATTAAATCAATAATTTAGACGACAAAGTTATTCATATTATTATTTGCAATATTGACAATGTCTAGAAGTTCTGTCAAGGAGAGGTTTGGTTACCTAATTGCACGCCAATAAGGAGAAATCCTTATCGAAAAGCCCCCTCTTTCCTGGGAACAACCTGTTGTTAAATATTGTGAGTTATAATATTAATGATGAATAAGTTCATGTTGATTAAAGATGAAATTGATAGTTCCATTGTGTTGGGATCATTAGTGTTAGTGGAAATCGAGATTTATTTTGATAATAATTGATGTCTAGAGGTTATATTAACCAATTGGGTAATTAATCAGATAAATGAGTAATTAATTGCTATTATTTCACATGCTTATAACTATTAGTTGACATTCATGTACTATTAGGGGAGGTGGCGCAAGATTGATAATACTTGCATGACTAAATAAAAAATGGAGATATAGATGAAGGTACTATACTCTAATTAGTTTTTTCACATGATTATACTATTAAGTCACATGAATGAATTATTAATTCACATTATTTACTATTAGGGGAGGTGGTGCAAGTTTGATAATACTTGCAGGACTAAATTAAAAATGAAGAAAAAGATGAAGGTATTGTACTGTAATATTTCGAGCCCCAAAACATGTAATTATCGAAACTATATTTTCCTATAAATAGAAGCTCATTCTTCTTTCATTCTCACCAATTCACTATGTCTCATAAAAGCAATTATTATAGAGAGAAATTATAGATAGAAAGAAGAAGAGAAGTATTCTACCTCACTATTCCAGTATCTAATTTCTTCTAAGGTAAGGGGTATTATTTCTTTCGTATTCATGAAGAGAGTTATTTTCTTTCAATAATCGTAAGGGTTGTTATTCTATTCTTTATTATTCTGTTAGAATAACCTGTCTGTGCGGTCTATCGCATGCCTGATGAATTCTTTTGTTATTCCATTCTTTATTATTCTGTTGGAATAACCTGTCTGTGCTGTCTATCGCATGCCTGGTGAATTCTTTTGTTATTCCATTCTTTATTATGTTGTTGGAATAACTTGTCTGTGCGGTCTATCACATGCATGGTGAATTCTTTTGTTATTCCATTCTTTATTATTCTATTGGAATAACATGTCTATGTGGACTACCGCATGCATGGTGAATGATCCTTCGTATTCATTCCTTATTAAATTGTGAAAATGATCTGTCTACGTGGATTACAGCATGGCGGGCAAAAATCCATTTGTAGTTTCATATATTCTATTATACTCAGTTGGTTAAAGTTTTGGCTTCTATACTCTTTAAAATTAGTAGAATATCCTGGATATTTGTGCTTCATCCAGTATCTTTCCATGGAAATATTTTTCTGAGCATTCTTGAATTTTACTCCACAAAACAGTATCATGTTGACAATTTGAACGTTATTGATTTCTGGATAAATTAAATTATAAATCTTTAAAAAATTTATCCTTAACTTGTTTTTATTGAATTCTTATATCATTGTCATCATCCTCATGTTTATAATAAGTTGAAAGTCATCTGTGGCATGTAGTGCATAGATGGACTTGGTATGATTATGACCAGGGATTATTTGGTATAATCATGACCGTAATGTTACAAATGATGTGGGAAAAGTCCTCATTGGCCGTAGTGCATTGATGGATAGTTGTTGGCATGATAATGACCATTGATGAATACACGAATATCCTTGGCCCATAGTGCATGTATAATTTGTGGTCGTGATAATAATGAATATCCTTGGCCGTAGTGCAAGAATGATATGGTTTATGTGACGCCCCCAAAATAGGTATACATCACCCATCTTGAATCGCCATATATCACACTATAAAAATCAAATACAAACTTCATTTATACAACTGTTGAACTGTCGTGCAGAGTACGACAACAGATAAGTTGTGAGTTTTAATACAAATGTATGTAACTCTTATGGTGCCTCGACCACAACCTTACAATGGTATTTTACATAAAAGTACAGTCAAACATGGCTTTAAATATTATAATCTTTGGGAAGTGCTCAAGAAAACCTTCGTACATGGGAGGTCGTGCATCTAGGTTATGATAGATATCATATGTCCACAGAATTATGCTTGGTTGACCAAAAAGTCCCCAAAGAAAAACAAGAAGATTACTATCATCTTCTTTCTAATGTTTAGTCTTCTCCTGACATATAGCTATCTCCGTTGTCTCCAATTGAAAATTATATTTCAAATAAACTCCAAGATCATATAGGTAGTGCTCGTAGATATACTCAACAATTGGATGTGCACAACCTTGTCTTATGATAACACGAGGTTGTATGTCATTAGACATCTTGTATAATAGTGGCAAAACACCATTCCAAAGTTGGGTTCACCTCGCCCTATTCGGTTCACCAAAATTAAATATCAAATGACGTATACAATAAGACAAACTTATCTAAAGTTCTCAACAAAATTATTTCCATACTATTTAGGGAGAACCTCAACAGCTATAGACCACCGTTCTAATCCTCTTAATACCCCACTCGACCCATCTACACTTTTATTACCTGAAAGGAATTGTGAAGCAAAAGGCTGAGCACAACTAGCCTAGTAAAGAATATCATGACTAAAGATAATTAAATTATCAATAGCTTTCACTAATAATAAATCAGAGATTTAGAACATATGGTAGATGATAAAAATTTTCAACCATATTTGCAGTGGAACGAACAATCCATTAGAAGAGTCAAATAGATCATCATGTCTATTATCTTTTTCATGTTAAAAGTCCACCAATAATGTTTTATCCCTGTAACATCAATCAAAAATTTCTATCCACAATCATATGAATAACTCATAATCATAATTGTGATTCTAAATTCCTCTTCGCACCAAGGACGGAGATAATTTTTATCACCTATCTTCACCTGAAACATAAAAAATTATGATTATACCAAATCACAATTCTTGTTCATAATCATACTAATAAATTCATCTTTGCACTACGGCCAAAGATATTCATTAACAATTCATCTTTGCACTACAGGCCAAAGACATACAACTGTATTTTAGAAGAGTCAAGTAGAGCATGATATCTACTATCTTTTACGAATTAAAAGTGTATACTCAATATTTTATCGATGAGACTCAGCTTAATAAAAAATCCACATCATCGAATGTGACAACCCGATAATTTCTATATAAATATATCAAAAATTTTGCGTATAATTTTTTATTTTTATTTTAAGGATTAGGATTTGTACAAGATATTGTGTATATATATTTATGTGGAAATAAAAATATATTTATTACATAAATATTTATAAATAAATTTATTTTAGAATTATTGATTATTATAAAGTATATTCTTATAATAATTAATTTTAAGATAGAAATATTTTTATTAATTATTTTCCATGAAATTATATTTTTATATTATTTAAATAATATATGAAATGATTTTGGAATAATTATAATAATTATTTTATTATATGAATTTTAGTACAGATTATTAAGTTAATTATTTTGACTTAATAATGTTATTTATGTAAGATAAATCAGATATGGAATCCAAACCCTAATTTTGGGTTTTGATTAAGGAATGAGAATAATAATATTATATTGTTATTTTTCAGTGTTATAGATATGTATGATTGTGTGTGTAATGTTAATGTGTGGAACAATTTTATTATATTACGACCAAACCCTAATAGTATTTTATAAACCCTATTTCTAGTTCTAGAATAAGGAATAATGATAATAATATTATAATATTATAATATTTTAATTTTTTAGTGCTATATATATGTATTGTATGTACGTGTTGTTAATGTTTGGTTAATTATGATGTATAATGGTGCAGTATTTGAAAACCCTAGTTTTACTGTGGGAAAACCCTAATTTTGAAACTCAATTGTGACTTTAAGACTATTATATAACAATGTTATGTGATATATGTTATGTGCTACTTCATGATATGCTAATTAGGAAACCCTAATTATAAATATTAAAACCCTAGTTTATATTTATATTTTCTAGATATTAGAAAACCCTAACTATGAATGAAAACCCTAATCCGGAAACCTAAACCGGAGGTTTGATCAGTAAGAAATAGTGTTACTATGATTAATATCAAGTATGATAGACTTTAATTACTAATTAAGGTTAATCTAATTAGTAAATTAAAACCCTAAAATCTAGAACCCTAAATTAATTTCTTGAAACCCTAATTGATTTGAAATCTTAATGCGAAAGTCATTCACGACTTTGAGAATTGGCTAAGTCGTTATGTAATCACGATAATGTGATTTATGATCGGTGATATATGTATTAACCCTAATTAGGGAGAATCGCAATTATTAAAAATCCTTATTAATTTTCTATATTATAAACCCTAATTTCAAAAGTTAGAAACCCTAAATTGCTTATTGTAAATCCTAATTGCCAGTTTGGGAAATGAGATGCTAATTAGTGTTGCTTATACCTAATTAGAAAAGTGCTATAATTAAAGATCTAAATTAAATTAATAAACCCTAATTGGTATTTTTAGAAACTACAATTTTAGTTTATTATTTTATTTTATTTTATTGTACAAACCCTAAATTGGAGATCTTAGATTTTGTTTGCTTATAAAACCTAAATTGGCACAAACCCTAATCCCTAAGGGTTTGACAAGTTACCATAATACCATTAAAATGAATTATCAATTGACCATTTTGCCCTTATTGCATAATTGAGGATTTCTTGCAACTCTTGCCAAGATTGGAGTTGGTAACCTAACCCTAACAACTCCTACCAACTCTCTTGACTTTAATTGACAGCCACATGCCTTGTAAATCAGCCAATACATGTACCTTGTTGTCTATTTAAAGAGTGAAGGAGAGAGAAAATGCATTTTTGTTCACTTATTTTGTACCAAACACCCAAACCATTTCTCTCCACTCAAACCCACGAAATTAGCAAGTTTTTCAGTCCCTAAGATCAGCCCCACGACAGCCCAAAACAAATCAGCAACACAAAATCAAGAATTAAGCATAATAGGTATAAAACCCTCATTTTAGAAATCCTTTGATTTTATGTTATTTGCTGCAATTGATTGTTGAAAGTTGTGTTATATGGTGTCAATTGATGTTCTGGGTTGTTAAATCCATGACCCATAACATCAAAGTGCACGATTTTGTGATTCTAGAAAATCTGGAAATGGGAAAATTTTTGTTTTACAGCCAAATGTCAGACCCCATAGATTCTTGCGTGTTTACTGTTTTTGATGTTTAAAGCTTGTAACATATATGTAGTCTGTAATGTGATCTTTAAGATGCAAAAGAATCAAGGCCAGATCTATTGTAGATCAGAAGTTATAGCCGGTCAAACACCGTTGACCGAAACTGTCAAATTACCGAACCCAGAATTTTAAGAACAAATTCCGTGCTGCACTTTGACCAGAGATTTCCAGTTGGATATTTTATTGTTATGATAGTGTTAAGTTCTAGGGCTGTAGTACTACATGTTGTCTACAAACTGGAGTTGATAGATCGCATAAACCTTACACAAACATCAAGTTATAAGGACTCAAAGTAGGTACCTCGAAATCTGTTAAACCCAGAATGTTAAAGAACAGCGTTGTCGGGTTTTTGGAGAGGTTAAATCTCTCTGATCAGATGTTGTTCAGCCACGAAACGTGTTATGTATTTATAGTATTACATGAATACTACAACATGAAATCAATTTTAAGCCCAGAAACGCATTATCCTACGAGATATACCCGGTCAAACCACCCCCCTAGCACACTGTTATATGTTTCTGGAAATACTCAAGAACACCTATAGCGACCGAAAGTGTCACTATAGCCCTTTAGCAACATTTTTATTTATAATTTCCGGAAATTAATAAAAAAATTGATAAAAATGGTTTTTAATTATAAAAAATACATAATAAATTATGAAAAATTATTTTAAAGTCTGAAAAATAGTTTTTAACTATTTTGGGTATATTTCAAAAATATTTAATATTTTTGGAATATAAATGGTATTTATTTATTTAATTACAATATTAGATAAATTATTTAAAAATGGTTTTAATTCATGAAAAATCATGAAAAATTATATTATTGTGTCAGAAAATAATTTTGAGTTATTTTTGATAACTTTTAATATTTTGTGATAATTTTCATTAATAAATTAATATTAATGATAGTTAAGTTATTTATTAAATGAATTAAATAAATGAATTAAAAATGATTTTATTATATTAAAAATCATTTTAAATAATAATAAGGTATTTAAGAATATTTTAAGTTATAAAATATAAATTTTAATATTTATGGTTAATTTCATTAATTAATGATTATTAATAATATTAAATTATTTAATAATTATATTAAATAAATTAGTTTAAAAATGATTTTAATATTATAATAATTATTTTAAATGAAAATAAAGTGTTTAAAGATATTTTAAGTTATAAACTATAACTGTTAATATTTAAAGGATAATTTCATTAATAATTTAATATTAATGATATTAAGTTTATTTAATAATTATATTAAATAAATAGTTTAAAAATAGTTTTATTTATTTAAAAATCATTTAAAAGGGATATAAATTAATTAAAAATATTTTAAGTTATAATTAATGACTTTTAATATTTAGATAATAGTTCATTAATATTGAAATATTAATGCTGATTATTTAATGATGATTTTAAATGTTTTAAAAATCATTTAAGGATAATGTAAATGTTTTAAAAATATGTTGAGTTATTATAAATAACTTTAATATTTTGGCAATGGTTTTATTAATAGTTTGATATTAATGATAATATAATTGTTTAGTATTTAAATCATTTAATAATGATTCTGATATTTCAAAAATTATGATAAGTGGTAATAATTGTTTTAAAATTATTATAAGGTCATGAAAAATAATACGATTGTTGTTTAAGTTATCTATTTGGATATTGAGATACAGAATAGAGTCTCAGACTCGATAATTATCTGATATGGCTGTCGATACGCCAACATGTTTCAGAAATTGATATGGACTTAGATAATTTAATTAGTTAACTGTTTATTTATGATTCAATGGTTGTTAAGGTTATGTGACTATGTGATTAGGAATGAGTTGATGTTTGTGATGCCATGATTGTTGAACATGTGTGATAAGATGATTAGTTTATGTGCTAGCTGCGAAATGCAGTACTATGTGTTATGGTATATTGTTCTAATCAAACGATTGATTTGATTAATGATAGGTCGTGATAGAAAGATAGAACTAAGTTGAGAATTGTAAGCAGCGCATCAGGCAAGTATCCTAACTTTGCATTTTCTTTATGCAATGGACAGAAGTGAGAAGTTCAGAATTATTATTATTAATGTATAGATTGTTAAAACCTATATTATATACACCCTTTGATTATCAACATGTTAGTATAAGGTAATTCAGATATATATTCTGTTCATTAATTTCTATAAATGATTATACAAGTGTCCCCACTTGGATAATCATTGTATTTAATCACATGTTGATACACCTTTGTTATACGTATATGTTGAATTATAGATTATTGTTGGATAAAATAAAACCTTTTGTTTGGAACCCTGAAAAATATGAACATCCCGTTCACGGGAAAACTTTTATGCGCCCAAGGCGGAACAAGTAAATGATAACATCATTTTTGTAATGTAGTATTGAACAATACAGGGCACAACAGGCTGATCACCCCTGTGTCCGTAAGTTATGACGGTTTGCTGATGAAATTCTGCTAAACCTTTTCGAAAATAAAAACAATGTTCATAAAATGTCACTTAAACCCTATTTATAGCCAGTACGTAGTTTCAAAAATTTGAAAGAGGGTTGTTATGTTATTAATATCAGTTCAGAATACTTCACAACTATTGACTTGTTGTAGATGTATATTATAAAGAAAACATTTAAATTCTTTTAACTTATATATATATATATAATACTTGTTGGGCACTCAAATGCTCATCCTTGCTTAATTTAAATGTTTTCAGATAAGTGTGAACAATCAGAAGGATCGGTCAAGAACAAGTGAAAAGGAAAGCAAACAGATTAGGTTTACGATGTCATATAGTAAAGGTTGCGTACTTGGGATTAAACTCTGATAAAGGTAAGATAAGTTTATAATTTATTTTAGTGTTATTATTATTAGTAATATTTCCGCTCATAGAAATGGTATCGTGAAGTACCGAGTTCGGGTTTCAAGTATCCGGGTTCGGGGACTTTACATCGAATCATCCCTGCACTACGATCAATGATATTCATATAATCATCAATGGTCATGATTATACCGAATAGTCCCTAGTTATAATCATACCAATAACTGTCCATCAATGCACTACAGGCCAATGAGGACTTTTATCACATCATTCGTCACATACGTTCATGATTATACCGAATAATTCCTGGTCATAATCATACCAAGTACATCTATGCACGTAAGCTAAAGATGACTTTCAACATAATATAAGCATGAGGATGACAAAAATAATATAAACATTAATCAAATGAAAACAAGGATAAATATTAAAGACTTTAATTTATCCAAATATTATCAATCACTTAATAAACTCAAAATCTAATATTGTTAATATTATAACATTATTTTAATCACTTCTTAAACTTATAAACAATTTATTTTAATTGTTTACACTTTACCAAATAATGCATTTAATCATTCAAAAATGCCATACTCAAAAGATTTCATCACCAATGATCAAATCCCTTATCAAAAATCTGAATATACCTTATATAGGATTTTCAAGCCCTAAAATCCTATTTACCAATTCTTCAACTTCACATAACATATTTAACTCATATATTCGTAACTAAACTATTTTCATGAAAAATACCAAAACAGTCCCAAAAATAATTTTTTTCTAGGATTAGGCAGAATATAGTTCCATATTAAAAATATATTTTTCTCGAAATTTTTAAAAACATTTATTTACTATTTTTAAAAAATTAATTTATAATTAATTCCTTAAGAAATTAGCTACCTCAAGTTTAACTCCATAAATTCCCAAATCTCGACGCACTCTTATACATGTTAACGTGAGCTTCCAGATTAAATTTCATGGTTATCGGAGTTATAGAACTCCGATTATAGCATTTTTCGTCAGAAAAACATAAATATTGAAATAGTCATAACTTTTTCATTTTAATTCGGAATGAGCTCTTTTTTGGACAGGAGGTACTTTATACCATATATTTTCATATTCCAAAAGACCGGAATTGTTCTCACAATTTAAGTGGCCGAAAATGCCCTTTTAAAATTTTGGACAGTAGTCTTTTTGGTAATTTGTAGTTTTTGACTCCTTTGCTACAATCAGTTCACACGAAAATTTACAACACCTTTTCCAGTGATTCCACTTGGATAAGTTATAAAACTCAGAGATCTAAGTCTAGAACTTGACCACACTCAAAAATTTGAAATATAATAGGAGATATGGTCAATTGAATTTCATACTCCATTTTTACGAAAATATGATTTTCAACCCTTTGTGATTTCTAAGAAACTTTCATGTTTTCACATAATAACCAACATAACTCATCATGACAATGACATAATAATTCAATAAAAAAAGTTCAAGAATAAGTTGTAAAGATTTATAAGTTAATTTATCTTGAACACAATAATTTTCAAATTGTCAACATGATATTGCTTTGTGGAGTAAAATTCAAGAATGCTCAGAAGAATTTTTTCATGAAAAGATACTAGATGAAGCGCAAATATCAAGGATATTCCACTAATTTCATGGAGTATAGAAATCAAAGTTTTAACCAACTGAGTATAATAGAATATATGAAACTGCAATGGATTTTCACCCGCTATGCGGTAATCCACGTAGCCAGATCATTTCCATAATTTAATAATGAATGAATACGAAGGATCATTCACCATCAATATGGTAATCCATATAGACAGTTTATTTTAACAGAATAATAAAGAATGGAATAATAGAAGGATTCACCATGCATGCGATAGACTGCACAGACAGGTTATTCCCAACAAAATAATAAATAATGGAACCAGCTCTGGCATAAATGCACAGACAGGATATTCCGACAGAATAATAAATAATAGAACCAGGTCTGACGTAAACGCACAGACAGGATATTCTGATAGAATGATGAATAATGGAACCACATCCGGCGTAAATGCACAGACATGATATTCCGACAGAATAATAAAGAACGAAATATTATAAGAATTTCACCATGTATGCGGTACTTCGCATAAACAGGTTATTCCAACAGAATAATAAGAATGGAATAACAAAAGTTCTCTTCATGAATACGAAAGAAATAATACCCCTTATGAATATAACAAATAATATCCTCTACCTTAGAAAAACTGAATACTAGAGTAGTGAAGTAGCAGAATACTTTTCTTCTTTGTCTCTAGAGTTTCAGTGAATTCGTAAGAAATAATGAAGGAATGAGCTTTTATTTATAGGAGAATGGACTGAATAGTAACTATTTCATGAACGGTCCAGATTGATTTACTTTTAAACGGATGGTGCATATTGGTTTACTATTAAAACTTAAAGCAACGGTCCACACTGATTTACAATTAAAACTTTAAACCAGCGATCCATACTGATTTACTATTATAACTTTCCACCAGCGGTCCATATTGATTTACTATTATATCTTCAACTAATGGTCTGAAAAATTAGCACATCTCCTCATAGAATAATATTGTACCCAGAAATGATTTGGAACGAAAGGAAATATATCTTACGGGTGAATAGTACGCTGTGAATAGTATCCCGTGAATAGTAACTCGTGAATAGTACTCTGACATAAAAAGTTCCCCGAATACCCGATTGAACAATATAACGTTCAGACATCAATTATACTAACACAAATAAGTCCAACACAATGGAACTATAAAATTCATCTTTAATCAACACGAACTTATTCATCATTAATATTATAATTCACAATATTTAACAGCCAGGTCGTTCCCAAGAAAGAGGGGGCTTTTTGATAAGGATTTCTCCTTATTGGCTCGTAATTAGGTGACCAAACCTCTCCTTGACAGAACATCTAGACATTGTCAATATTGCAAATAATAATATTAATAACTTTGTCGTCTCAATTATTGATTTAATAATATATCATATTATGCAGATAATATTGTAACAATAACTGAATCAATAATATGAGGGATACGATGCAACAATACTGTAGCAATAATTGAGTATAACTGAGTGACTTCTCACGTAATCATCAATAATCAATACCATGTGCTACTAGGCAACCACGCGTATTATTGTACTTTTACTACCGGGTAGTTCAACATTTTTAACGGTAACACCTCTGCCGTTATTTTTATAAAAGATAATTGTGTCGTTTTCTAAATACGACAATACTTCTGTTGTGGGGTCCACCAATGATTGTGCCGTCGTACGAATATTCCCTATTAAAATGAATATTCCCCGACACAACGAATATTTTATAACAACTTGCTTACTTTGCAAAAAAAATCACATATCACCCTTAACTTTAAACTTTTATCAATTTACCCATTTATGAAATAAAATAATAATTATAAGAAAATTGAATACTTTCATTTCATAAAATTCGGGGTCTTACAGTTTATTTATTAAGATGAGTCTCAGCGATAAAAGTGATGAAAAACCTTTTAAATCATAGAAGATAGTAAATTTTATTCTCTACTTGACTCTTCTAATGGTTTGCTTGTTCCGCTGCAGTTAAACTTGATGTTTGTTATATTTTATCAGTTTAACACTGTTGAAGGCTAACGATAAATTATTTTGCATTATCTTAGTCATAATATTTCTTACTGGGCTAGTTGAGCACGTCCTTTCTTTCACTATTCTCTTCAGAAAATGAGAATATAGTTGGAACGAGTCGGGGAACGGATTGACGGTCCAGATGGTTATTTTAGTAGTCCTCAATATTCTATAAAATAGTGTGACAATAAGTGTAATGATGACTCCATTGAGTGTGAATATTGTCTAGATGACAATATTCTTATTAAAACTCTTAGATTATGTTTTGTTTTATTTTACACGACTGTTGTATAATTAAGTTGTATTTGAATTTTGTACCATGTATTTGGCGACTCAAGATGAGTGATGTATACCTATTTTGGGGGCATCACATATCATCCCTATCAACACTTTAAATGCATATGTGTTATTCAACTCTAGTGTTACTTGTTCCTTTCAGTCTAATAGTTTTTCTAAAAACTTGAATATACCATGTGAAAACTTAGACATGCCATTATGTGTAGAAATTACAAACAATGAAAAGATTCCTGTTAAAACTATATATAAGAACTGTAGTGTAGATATAAAAGGACATAATTTTCTAGTAAATCTTATTCCAATTCAATTGGGAGAATTCGATTTAATCCTAGGAAGGATTGGTTAGTTAACCATAATGTGATGATCGATTGTCATCAAAAATGTATAAACCTATTGACTGCGTCGAAGTTAAAGGTAGTGTTCAACGGAGATTGTTCACCTACACAATCTCGATATCTGACCATAACTCAGGCAAAAAGGTTACTTATAAAATGTTGTTCAGGATATTTGGCCTATATTGTTGATACTCGATAGGAAGGAGTAAAACTAGATCAAAAAACTATAGTTAAGGAATTTCCCGATGTATTCCCAGATGATTTATCAGGTCTTCCTCCAGATCATGAAATTAATTTTGTCATTGACCTTGTACCAGGAACGACACAAATTTCTAAGGCACCATATAGAATGGCACCTGTAGAACTGAAAGAGTTACTAGTACAACTACATGAACTCTTAGATGAAAAGTACATACAACCTAATGTTTCACCTTGGGGAGCACCAATATTGTTTGTAAAGAAAAAGGATGGAACTATGAGGTTATGTATAAAATATAGAGAAATAAATAAATTAACTATAAAGAATAAATATCCTTTACCAAGAATTGATGATTTGTTTAACAAATTAAAGGGGGCCGAACACTTTTCTAAATTTGACCTTAGGAAAGGTTATCATCAGTTAAAGGTATGAAAGGAAGACGTGCCGAAGACAACGTTTTGGACACGCTATGGACATTATGAGATTCTTGTGATGTCCTTTGGTTTAAAAAATGCACCGACAACATTTATGGATTTGATGAATCGAGTGTTTAAACCATGCTTAAAAAAATTCGTTGTAGTGTTTATCAACGATATTCTGGTATACTCAAAACATGGGAAGAGTGTGCTGAACACTTAAAAGTCGTTTTGGAGATATTACGAAAGGAACAACTTTACACAAAAATTTTCAAGTGTGAATTCTGGTTGAAGAGGGTTCAATTTTTAGTTCATGTAATTGAAAATATGGAATATCAATAGATCCAACTAAGATCGAAATGGTTGTGAATTGGGAACAACCAACAACTCCAATAGAAGTTAGAAGTTTTCTCAGTTTAGCGGGTTATTATCGACATTTTATAAAAGATTTTTCAAAAATAGCAACCCCAGTAACCAATTTAACTCGAAAGATAGTGAAATATGTCTGGACAGATAAATGTGAAGAGAACTTCCAAGGGTTGAAGAAGCGACTGAGCATGGCTCTAGTGTTGTCTTTACCAGATAATACATAAGGCCTTGTAGTATTTAGTGATGCATCAGACAGAGTTTTAGGATGTGTGTTGATGCAACATGGGAAAGTGATTTCTTATGCATCACGGCAACTCAAAGATTATGAGAAGAGGTATCCTACTTGTACGTTGCCTTGAAAATTTGGAGGCATTACTTGTACGGGGAGAAGTGAGAGATATATACAGATCATAAGAGTCTGAAATATATTTTTACACAAAAGGAGTTAAACTTAAGGCAGAGGAGATGTTTAGAACTGATAAAGGATTTTAACTGTGAAATCTTATATCATCCCGGTAAAACCAATGTCGTAGCTGATGCGTTAAGTAGAAATAATCAAGAAAAGTTGAACGTAATAACCACCAATGAAAGGTTAATAAAAGATTTTGAAAGACTAGAAATTTAGGTGGGATGTCCACCTACCTCTACCCAAAAGTTATTCATTATAGTGGGAGTTTCATCTCTACTAAATAGAATCAAAGAGATGCAGGAGAAAGATGAAGAATTTCAAAAATTTATGTTTATTATAACTCATGTCAAGAATATCAAATTCAGAATAGACAATGATGGAATATTAAGATATGAAGATAGAATTTGGGTTCCGTTAAATCAAGCATTAAAAGACAAAATCTTAAGCGAAGCTTATAATTCTAAATTTTCCATATATCCAGGACGTACTAAAATGTACATAGACTTAAGTCGACACTTTTGGTGGTCAAATATGAAAAGGGAAATAGCTGAATGGGTAAGCAAATGTCTCACGTGTCAAAGGGTTAAGGCTGAACATCAAAAGTTGAGTGATTTACTTCAACCCTTACCAATTCCTGAGTGGAAGTGGGAACATATAACCATGGACTTCGTGGTACGACTTCCAGCTACACAGAATGTCCACAATGCCATTTGGGTAATAGTTGATCATCTTACAATATCAGCTCACTTCCTACCTATTAAAGTTACTTATAACTTAGACCAACTTGCTAAGCTATAAATTAATGAAATCATCTCTACGCATGGAGTACATGTTTCTATAGTGTCAGATCGAGATCCACGTTTCACCTCAAATTTTTGGGGAAGCCTTCAAAAATACTTAGGAACACAATTGAGATTAAGTACAACTTATCACCCTTAAAATGATGGGTAAAGTGAAAGAACCATTCAAACATTAGAGGATATGTTCAGAACATGTATCATTGACTTCAAAGGAAGTTGGGAAGATCAATTACCTTTGGTGGAATTTGCCTACAACAATAGTTACCATACTAACATAGGTATGCCACCTTATGAAGCCTTATATGACAAATAATAGGACAAAAAATAATCCAACAAAATATTGAGACCATCAAAATTATACGTGAATGATTACAAGCATCTCAAGATTGACATAAGAAATACACTGATCCACATCGTCAACAATGAAACTTTAGCGTAGGAAGCCACATATTCTTGAAAGTATCCCCTTGGAAGGGAAAAATACTTTTTGGCAAGAAAGGAAAATTGAGTCCGAGATTCATTGAACCCTTCAAAATTTTGAGGGTATGTGAAGTTGCTTATGAAATAACAGTACCCCCAAAGTTAAATCATATTCATAATGTGTTTCATGTGTCCGTATTACGACCATAGAAACCTGATTATAAAATAAGTTATAAACTATGAGCCGATCCAAATCAAAGAAGATCTTTCTTATGTAGAAGAACATGTTCAGATCATCAACCGTAAAGAGAAAGTCCTGAGAAATAAAGTGATAGCATCGGTCAAAGTGATCTGGAGGAATTAGAACGTTGAAGTGGCTACATTGGAGCTTAAGGAAAAAAATACAAGAGAACTATCCCCAACTATTTACTTGACTTGTACTATAATTTCGAGGATGAAATTCTTATTAGTAGGGGTGAATGTGAAACCTAAAACCCTAATAAGATTCGATTTTGTAAATTTAGTTATATTAATAAAATCTCTTTGTTCTTGAAGTGTTTTGTGTTATTATATACTTTGTTTAACAAATTAGTTCAAATAAATTTTCGTCCGAAAATTGACGTGCTTGACACGTCGTGCTTAAATTTTTTCTTTCGAAAATAGACTTTTCGGTATATTTGTTTTGACAAGCTGCTTTGTCGTGCTTACACTGACAAAACGCTTTGTCCTGCTTGTTAGGATTTGTGAAAAGTCAAAGTTAGGAACCTTAGATTACAAACCCTAATCCTAAATTACAAACCCTAACCCTAATTTGTAAACCCTAACCCTAACTAGCTAGATTAAACCCTAATTAGGTCATCCTAACACCTAATCATGAATTTTAAACTTTATTTAGGTGCTAATAAACATCATTAAGCAACCCTAATTATAAAAAACAAAACCCTAATCAAGATTAAAGAGGATTAGGGCATAATTAAGTTACTACTTTAATCAAACTAGCTCACAAGTAGGTTATGAGTCACCAAAAAAAATCCCAAGGGCACATGGTTTTGGCAACCCTCCCCAATCAGCACACGTAACATAACAACAGATATTTTTGGAGGCAAGTTGGTGAAAAATACCAAAAACCCTAAGTTGCTTAAGTCTATAAATAGCAGCCCATCTTCTGGCCAAACTCACAAATTCTCTAAGGCTATACACTCTTATAAACATACCAAAACAAGCCTTGGTGATAGCAACAACAAAATCAGTAGCCAAAAATCAAAATCAAGTAAGAAAATGTGCAAACCCTAATTTTAATCTAGATCTTTGATGTTAAGTTTAATTTGTTGGTTAGATGTTTAGATATATATAATAACATGTTAGAAAGCATGCTAAGTTGATAGAACATGTTTTCATAATATCTAGATGCATCAAAATAATGTTTTAAGCCAACTTTAAATTCTTGAAAAATAGGTCTGACAGTCGAATGTCAGAGCCTATAGATCCGTGTATGTTAATAGTTAGGTCTGATAATTGAATGTTAGTTGTAAAGTTACATGAGGTCTTTAATCTGGAATAGAAGATAGGTTCATTAGAATCATATATTGCATGATATAGGTGGTCAAAAGTTGTTGATCGATCAAGAAGTTCTATTTTCTAGGTTACCCAGAAAACTCAAGAACATGTTGAACCGCCTACTTTGACAAATCTTTTAATCGTTTTCTGTTTGTTGATAAGATGTCTAAATGTAACGAATTGATGCCCTGATATACATACTACATATCTATGACACTCAAATGCTTAATCAATTAATAGGATTACTAGAATTAATGGTCAAAAGTCGTTGACCGAGCATGACTATGTTTTATGGGTTACCAAGAAAACTGAAGAACATGAAGAACATCTTTTGGCTGTACTTTGAAAAACATAGATTTAGACCTTAGAATCATACTCTGTCCAAATCAGTGTTATATATATGTAACATGATATATAGATTACCTATTACAACAAACAAAACACAAATCTATCACACGGATTGAAAGGTCTCGAAGCTATAAAATCGTTGACCGACCATGACCACTGTTATGGGTTACCCAGAAACTCAAGAACAGCTCTGAGTGTGAGTTTGAGCCTCTATAACTTCTTGTTATATGTAGGTTAAAGCATGAAATTGGTATGTTGTTGTACTACTACATGAGTACTATAACAACCATATACTTCCAAACTCAGAATAATAAAAAGTAGGGAATTAGATTAAGGTTAAAGTGACCTCTAGGCCATGACCAACTGATTTCCTGAAACTCAAGAACACTTATAGCGACACTTTCTGTCACTATAGAGCTTTAGCGACAGACATAAAATAATTTGTAATAAAAAATTAATAAAAATTAGAAATAATTAATAAATAAATATAAATAATTATAAAAATAATTTTAAAAATTATTTTAAGTTATAATAATTAACTTTTAATATTTTTACATAAATTCAATAATTATTTTATTTATTTGGATATTATTAATAATTAAGTTAATAATAAATTAATTAAAATAATTATTTATAAATAATGAATAATTATTTAAAAATAATATTAATGATTTCAAAATCATAATAAATGATTATAAATTATTTAAAAATAATAGAATAGATTTTTATAATATTCTAAGGAAATATTAATTATTTAGAAATAAAAAAAAATGATTTAAAAATCATTTAAGGGATAAATAAATACTTAAAAATTGTTATAAGCTTCTAGAAATTATTATAAAAGATATATAAATTATCTAAAAATATAATAAAGCTTATAAATAAAGTTTAACCAAGTTATTAACTTATTAATTACACGGTAAAGACTTTAGACACCGAAACCATATCAAACTTTACCCAAACATAAATAGTTTATGTATTTGAGTATTGTTATCAATACTAATGTGTTAGATTTATATGAATGAACATCTTAGGTGTTTATTAACGAATCAAGTAGCATTGCTTGATTGATCTTTGCTCAGGCAAGTTCCCTAACCCTAATTACTTAAGCAAGTTCCCTATCCATAATTACTTTCGTAAGTTTACCAAACCCAATTTTAATTTGTTGAACAAGATTCATATCTTGAATGGCTTTCAATATGTATAACCAAACCTAAACTTGAATTGCCAATTATTGTAAAGTTATTGCTATAGCTTTAGCATAACTAAGAAATGAATGATTTATTCATATGATATTATTTATTGAGCATAAACGGTTGTGTCAAACCAAATTATTTTATTAAGAAATTCTATACTGAGTTGTATGTACCAAGAGGGATATGTGTGTGTCAATTGAATCTGACACTTAGTGCAAGTGGGCACGATTAGGATGAGATGCATACTCCTAAGAAGTTGAATAGGCTGATCCCTATCTCACATCTAAACAAAATTTCTAAGTCTTTGTGACTGACAGAAATAAAAAGTCAAGAAATTGTTGAAATATAAAAATTCCAGAAATGGTAACAACAATCAGTTGAGTTTTAAACTGTTATACTTCTTAAAATCATATATTGTTATAAATATAAAACTTGATGAGCATGTCATAGCTCACACTTGCAAATCATTTCCTTTGTAGTATTAGATGTAAAGTCCCCGAACCCGGATACTTGAAACCCGAACTCGGTACTTCACGATACCATTTCTATGAGCGGAATAATACTATAATAATAACAATAATATAGATTTATCAAATTTAATTTACATATTATCAGAGTTTCCCAAATCCCAAGTACGAAACCTTTAACATTCATTACATGATAATAATAGTATTTATCATCCATATACTAATAAAGTTAACTATTAGAGAAGATAGCATAAAAAGTCATTCAGCAACTTTCGGTCCTTCACACTTAGTTGAAAACATTTAAATTAAGCAAGGATGAGCATTTGAGTGCCCAACAAGTATTATATATATATATAGGCTGAAGGAATTTAAATGTTTTCTTTATAATATCTTCTACAACTAGTCAGTAGTTGTGAAGTAATCTGTACCAATAATCATAACATAACAACCCTCATTCAAATTTTTGAAACTACGTATTGTCTATACAAGAGGTTTCTGTGACATACTTTGAACATTGTTTTCATTTTCGAAAGGGTTTGAACAGAAATTCATCTGTAAACCGACCATTGCTTACGGGCACGGAGGGTGATCAGCCCCGTTGTACCCTGTATTGATCAATACTACATTGTTAGAACGATATTATCGTTCATCTTTTGTCCGCCGTAGCGCATAAAATTCTTCCCATTATCGGGATGTTCATTCATGTCGGGTTTTCATAACAAAGGTCTTATATAATTCAACATATATGTATATCAAAGGCGTATCAACATGCGATTTAAATACAATGATTATCCAAGTGGGGACACTTGTGTAATCATTTCTATAAATTAACGAACAGAATATATATAACTGAATTATTATTTACTAGCATGTTGATAGTCAATGGACTTATATAATATAAGTTTAACAATCTGTACAATAATAACATAAATTCTGAATTTCTCACTTCTATCCATTACATAAAGAAAATACAAAGTTAGGATACTTGCCTGATGCGTTGCTTACACTTATGCAACTTAGATCTACCCTTTTCTATCACAACCTATCATTAATCAGATCATTTTATTGATTAGTACAACATATCGTACACATAACACTGCCTATTTCAGTCAGCACATTCTCTATTCACATTATCACACATGTTCAACAATCGTTGACTCATAATCAAACATCAACACCTTCCTAATCACATTGTCATACAACCTTAATAACCATTGAATCACACATATTCAATTAAATTTTTTAAGTCCAGATCAATTTCTGAAACATGTCGGTCTACCGACAGCTTTTTCGGGTAAATATCGAGTCTAAGACTCTAATCCGTATTTCAATATCCATTTGGATAACTTAAACATCAGTCGCACTATTTTTCATGGCCTTATAATAATTATTAAATAATTATTATCATTTAACATATTTTTGAAATATCAGAATCATTATGAAATGATTTAAATATTAAACAATTCTATTATCATTAATATTTAATTAATATTAAACTATTAATGAAACCATTGCCAAAATATTAAAGTTATGTATCATAACTCAAAATATTTTTAAAGTATTTATAATACCCTTAAATGACTTTTAAAACATTTAAAATCATCATTAAATAATTACCATTAATATTTAAATACTAATGAACTATTTATCCAAATATTAAAAGTCATTAATTATAACTTAAAATATTTTTAAATCATTAATATCCTTTTTAAATGATTTTTAAATAAATAAAACCATTTTTAAACTATTTATTTAATATAATTATTAAATAAATTTAATATCATTTATCATTAAATATCATTAATATTAAATTATTAATGAAATATCCTTTAAATATTAAAAGTTATATTTTATAACTTAAAATATCTTTAAACACTTTATTTTTATTTAAAATGATTATTATAATAATAAAATCATTTTTAAACTAAATTATTTATTATAATTATTAAATAACTTTATTATCATTAATTATAATTAATTAATGAAATTTACCTTTAAATATTAAAAGTTATATTTTATAACTTAAAATATTTTTAAATACCTTATTATTATTTAAAATGATTTTTAATATAATAAAATCATTTTTAATTCATTTATTTAAATAACTTAATTATCATTAATATTTAATTTATTAATGAAAATTATCACATAATATTAAAATTTATCAAAAATAACTTAAATTATTTTCTTATACCATAATATAATTTTAAATGATTTTTCAAATATTAAAATCATTTTTAAATAATTTATTTAATATTATAATTAAATAAATTAATTACTTTTAATATTCCAAAAATATTAAATATTTATGAAATATATTTAAAATAATTTAAAAACTAATTTTCAGAATTTAAAATAATTTTTAATAATTTATTTTGTATTTTTAATAATTAAAAACTATTTTTTTTTATTTTTTATTAATTTCTTGAATTTTAAAAATAATCTGTCGCTAAAGACCACCTATAGCGACAGAACCGTCACTATAGGTGTTCTTCATGTTCTTGAGCCTTCATAGACAGTCACTAAGTAGGCTAGTTTGACCTTGCGTAAATCTTAATCTGTGATGTTTTCTGACATGTTTGTGACTGGATATTATAGTTCTAATGCAGGACTTCATTATCAAACAATAAATATAACCATAACATCAAATATCAGCAAGATCTAGCCCTCCAAAAATCGTGTCAGAACTGTTCTTCAATTTCTGGGTTTTCCAGAAATGAAGAACAGTCGAGGTACTTACTTTCCAAGCCTTGATTCAACCGTTCTGGGCTTTATATGTTCATTCTAATGGTTCATACATATAGAGTACACGACAGGGAACAATACCATATCATCAGATCATTAAAACAACAACAAATAACGAATATATATGTCGGTCAAACCCTACTGGAAAAATTTCTCATGAAGGTTCTGGGTTTTCCAGAAACCTTCATATGACAGAACGGTCAACGCACTTTGACCATGGTTAAATTCGATCATGTTCATGTTATGGGTAATATAAAGGTATGAATGTGTAGTTCTAATGTCATATTACAACATACGATCAACATTATGGACTAAATATCAAACATGAGCAAGATCAAAGGCTTTAAAATAGTTGTCAGAATTTCTGGAAATCTGGAAATTTTTCTAGGTTGCCCAGAAAAATATTTTCGTGACCGGTCAACCCTATTTGACCACTTATAATTTTTAATGTATACCAGATCTGGACCTGATTTAAGTTCCAGAGCAAAGATCTCACAAAATACTACCAGACCAAACATTAAAACAACAAAAATGCTAAACACACAACGATCTACAGCCTCTGACATTCGATGTCAGAGAACAAAAAATAGAAATTTCCAGATTTTTTAAAACATCAAATCCGAGCCTCTAGATGTTATGGATCTAACATCTAGCAACCCAGATCATCTATTAACACTATATCTAACATGTATAACACAAAAAAACTAACATCTAACATCAGATTTTTGGACAAAATCATGGCTAGGGTTTTATACCTTTCTTGATCGATTGATGATTCTGTGTTGCTGTTTTGGTATGGGATTTCGTGGGGCTGGTATAAGAGACTGATCTAGCTTAATTTTTCGGATGTGAGAGGCTTGAGAGAGTTTAGTAAGCTTTTGTGCAAAATATAGTGAACAAAAATGATTTTTCTCTCTCTTCAATCTATTTATAGACCACTAGATTCATGAATTGGCTGATTATGGTAACTTGTTGCTGGAATTGATGTGTCACATGAAGTGGTTGGAGTTGTTTAACAACTCAACCTATTGTCAACACCTACAACTTAGGCTCTTTAATGCTTAAAATGGACATTTTGGTCTTTTCCATAAATTTCTAGAAAATTGCTTTAGGGTTTAGGGTTTAGACATTTTAGTGTTTAGGATTTAATATTTAACCCTTAAAGATTTAGCAACTAGGATTTCAAATTTAGGATTTAGCATTTAGGGTTTATTACAAAAATAATAAAATAAAACACTAAATTTTAGTTTCTAACATTTAGACAATTTAGGTTTGTTAATTAGATTAATTTTCTAATTACTTTATACAGTAACATTAGGGTTTAGATCATATAATTATCATTGACTTTGCTAATATAGCAATTAGGGTTTATTCTTTTGGTAATTAGGGTTACCAAATTACTATTAGGGTTTAATAATTTAGGGTTGCTAAAATTTAATAATTGTAATCATAATACTTGCTAATTTATCATATTATCAATACCCAACAATCTCAAACTCTAATTTTAAATTAGGGTTACTAATTATAGCAATTAGGGTTTCCATAATTTTTTAATTAGGGTTTACCTAATTAATACATTAATACACGATATAATTAATATCATACACTTATAAAATAATTTTGTACTCTAATTTGGATCTCAAATTAGGGTTTAACATCATTACTAGGGTTTGGTCAAAATATACCGTAATTGACCAACCATTATCAATACGGTCATACCGTACATATTCATAGCACTGAAAAATCAAAATATAAGTAATATTATATCATTATCACCATTTCTAATTCCAGAACCCAAAATAGAGTTTATAAAAATACTATTAGGGTTTGGTCGTAATATAATAAAACTGTTTCACACATTAACATACATATCTATAATACTAACAAATAATAATATTATATTATTATTTTCATACCTTGACAATAATCCAAAAATTAGGGTTTAGATTCCATATCTGATTTATCCTTTCAATTTAACCTTAATAATTAAGGAAAAATAATTAACTTAATAATCTGTGCAAAAATTCATATAATAAAATAATTATTATATGTATTCTAGAAATCAGTTCATATACTATTTAAATAATATATGATTATATATTCATGGAAAATAATTAATAAAAACATTTCTATCTTAAAATTAATTATTATAAGAATATACTTTATAATAATCAATAATTCTAAAATAAATTTACTTGTAAATATTCATGTAATAAATATATTTTTATTTACCACATAAATACATATACACATAATCTTGTACAAATCCTCATCCTTAAAAAAAATTATACTCAAAATTTATGATTTATTTATATAAAAATATCGGGTTGTCACATTCACCCTCCCTTATAAAGATTCCGTCCCCGGAATCACTACTTTAAACCTATACCTACCAGGGTACATGACATTCATAATCGTTGCAAGTAGATTTTAATCACTTTGATCAGACCGATCTTTAACTAATCACATTAAGCTTGTCTTTCTGATTAAACAAAAATTTGATTTCTAAAAGAACTCAAATTCCTCCCTCAAAATTTACTTATAAAATAATTTACTATAAATAGGAAAATCATATATAAGAAAAATAAAAGTTATACGAAAAGTACCTGGAATTCCACTGCCAGCTGCCACCGTGTCTTGGACTGTCATGTTGAATACTCGTGCGGTAGATTTTTTCGGCTTGCTGGACGAAGTTGGTCCCGTGATTGCCAAAGTTCCGCCACTTTTCCCCAGGTTCACACTTGCTACCTCCGCTTTCCTTTTCGGACAGTCTTTCACCCTATGATCCTTTGATCCACACAGAAAACACCCATCAATTGTCTTAGAATTGGGGCAGTTGGAAGAGATATGGCCCTCCTGCCCGCACTTGAAACATACAAATTTTCCCTTCAGACACTCTCCTAAGTGATTTTTCCCACAATTCCCACATTGCACCAACGGCTTCTTATTTGCACCTTCTTGTTTTACTTGTACCGCACCAAAGTTGTTCACCTTCCTCTTATCCCTCCTATTCCCAGTATTTGCTTCCACCTTCCCAGTTCCCTCAACTTTTCCTTTATTCCTCCTTTCTTTGTTGTAAAGGCTCATAGCCTCACTTCCCTCCTCAGCATTAAGTGCTTTCTCCATGAGTGTTTCAAATGTAGGGATTTGCAATACTTCCACCTTGTTGTAGAGCCAGGGTTTTAATCCCAGTTCAAACCTTCGCGCTTTTCTAGCTTCCGTATCAACTTGATGCGGGGCGAACCTAGCCAATTCATTAAATTTTGCGGCATATTCTGCAACAGTCATATTCTCTTGTTTTAATTCAGAAATTTTACCTCCATTCTAGACTGCATACTGGCTGAAAAATAATTCTCTAAAAATAACGTTTTGAACCTTTCCCAAGCAACTACACCTTCCCCAGCCCTTGTCTGATTAGCTTCCCACCAAAAATTTGCCTCACCCTTCATCATGTAGGTGGCAAAAGAGGTCTTTTGCCCCTCAGCTACCCTAGCTATTATAAACGCCTTCTCAATTTCCCTAACCCAAGTTTGGGCTTCTACAGGGTCATTTGTACCTCTAAATTCGGGAGGTCTTACAGCTTTGAAGTCCTTGAAATTTGCCAAGCGGTTGTCCTGTTGGTTCTCTGCTGCTGCCGTCCCTTGTTGCATGGCCTGAGCTATTATATTTGCGAATTGCTGCATTGGATCTGGCTGTGGTTGTCCTTCAACGTTGTTGACAGATTCTTCTGCCCTTTGATTACGAGTTTGTCGTCGTGGCGGCATTATCTGGTTAAATAAAACATAATTTAACTTACATTCTAAACCTTATCATATAAGTTTAAACTTATTAAACTTGTTTCATAACTCAACTTTGATTCATATTCATTCATTGCTTTCAAAATATTTTACATAACACAGCACATAGTGCTTTAAACATCAGTTATCCCATTGTGACTACAAAAGTCGGGATTTACATCACCACTTGCACAAAAGTTTTATAATAATGCATTACACATACATATTAAGCACACATATAATATTAAACACGCTTACACATCATAACCTATACTACTTATTTACTAAGTCTTCTTTCTTGGACAGCTCCTCGCCTGATGATCTTCCTTTCCACAGATAAAACATGCTCCTCGTTTATAGTCAGGACAATACAAAGTAGTATGCCCTTCGTAGCCGCAAAGATAACATATTCTTTTCCATTTCTTCTTCCCAGGTTTTCCTAAATCATGGTCTTCCACCTTCCTTTTTCCCTTATCTTTTGTAGCTGCAAACGAAGTGTTGCTTGAGACTCCCATCTGATTGATTTGGATTTGAAGCTTATCCTTCTCTTCCATTGTTTCTATTAACGCTTGACGCAATTGACTGTTAAGCAGTTTTTCTGTCTTCCACAACCCTTCTAGAGAAGAAACCTTGTTTCTCAATTCCTGCATATCCATTGTTGCTTGATCAACTTCAGCTTTAGAGTCTGAATCATTATCTGTCAGATCCACTATTTCCAGATCTGGTACTATGTTTTCCATGATAACCACCTCGTCCGAGTTGGTTTCATTGTGAGCTTCTATTTCCGCTATTGGCTTCGATATTAGCTCCTTCTTTACGACCCGTGGGTATCCTAGTTCTTTTTCACCTGACATCTACACACAATAATTATCCTGATTAGCATATAATATATACACATAACACATAAAGGTTTCATATAAGTTATCTTTTAGTTTGTTTGACAATGAATTTATCCGATTCATCTTTCTTTAAACTCTATATGAGTTATTTATATTTTCAACGTTTCCCTCTGTTCTAAGGTTATAGCCTAAGGTCTAACCCACCTAAGGTTTCTAACCCTATAGCTCTGATATCATCCTGTAAAGTCCCCGAACCCGGATACTTGAAACCCGAACTCGGTACTTCACGATACCATTTCTATGAGCGGAATAATACTAATAATAATAACAATAATATAGATTTATCAAATTTAATTTACATATTATCAGAGTTTCCCAAATCCCAAGTACGAAACCTTTAACATTCATTACATGATAATAATAGTATTTATCATCCATATACTAATAAAGTTAACTATTAGAGAAGATAGCATAAAAAGTCATTTAGCAACTTTACCCTTCCCCTTATTCTTGATAGTTCCTTCTGGTCCTTCACACTTAGCTGAAAAAATTTAAATTAAGCAAGGATGAGCATTTGAGTGCCCAGCAAGTATTATATATATATATAGGCTGAAGGAATTTAAATGTTTTCTTTATAATATCTTCTACAACTAGTCAGTAGTTGTGAAGTAATCTGTACCAATAATCATAACATAACAACCCTCATTCAAATTTTTGAAACTACGTATTGTCTATACAAGAGGTTTCTGTGACATACTTTGAACATTGTTTTCATTTTCGAAAGGGTTTGAACAGAAATTCATCTGTAAACCGACCATTGCTTACGGGCACGGAGGGTGATCAGCCCCGTTGTACCCTGTATTGATCAATACTACATTGTTAGAACGATATTATCGTTCATCTTTTGTCCGCCGTAGCGCATAAAATTCTTCCCATTTTCGGGATGTTCATTCATGTCGGGTTTTCATAACAAAGGTCTTATATAATTCAACATATATGTATATCAAAGGCGTATCAACATGCGATTTAAATACAATGATTATCCAAGTGGGGACACTTGTGTAATCATTTCTAGAAATTAACGAACAGAATATATATAACTGAATTATCATATACTAGCATGTTGATAGTAAATGGGCTTATATAATATAAGTTTAACAATCTGTACAATAATAACATAAATTCTGAATTTCTCACTTCTATCCATTGCATAAAGAAAATACAAAGTAAGGATACTTGCCTGATGCGCTGCTTACACTTATGCAACTTAGATCTACCCTTTTCTATCACAACCTATCATTAATCGGATCATTTTACTGATTAGTACAACATATCGTACACATAACACTGCCTATTGCAGTCAGCACATTCTCTATTCACATTATCACACATGTTCAACAATCGTTGACTCATAATCAAACATCAACACCTTCCTAATCACATTGTCATACAACCTTAATAACCATTGAATCACACATATTCAATTAAATTATTTAAGTCCAGATCAATTTCTGAAACATGTCGGTCTACCGACAGCTTTTTCGGGTAAATATCGAGTCTAAGACTCTAATCCGTAGTTCAATATCCATTTGGATAACTTAAACATCAGTCGCACTATTTTTCATGGCCTTATAATAATTATTAAATAATTATTATCATTTAACATATTTTTGAAATATCAGAATCATTATGAAATGATTTAAATATTAAACAATTCTATTATCATTAATATTTAATTAATATTAAACTATTAATGAAACCATTGCCAAAATATTAAAGTTATGTATCATAACTCAAAATATTTTTAAAGTATTTATAATACCCTTAAATGATTTTAAAAACATTTAAAATCATCATTAAATAATTACCATTAATATGTAAATACTAATGAACTATTTATCCAAATATTAAAAGTCATTAATTATAACTTAAAATATTTTTAAATCATTAATATCCTTTTTAAATGATTTTTAAATAAATAAAACCATTTTTAAACCATTTATTTAATATAATTATTAAATAAATTTAATATCATTAATCATTAAATATCATTAATATTAAATTATTAATGAAATATCCTTTAAATATTAAAATTTATATTTTATAACTTAAAATATCTTTAAACACTTTATTTTTATTTAAAATGATTATTATAATAATAAAATCATTTTTAAACTAAATTATTTAATATAATTATTAAATAACTTTATTATCATTAATCATAATTAATTAATGAAATTTACCTTTAAATATTAAAAGTTATATTTTATAACTTAAAATATTTTTAAATACCTTATTATTATTTAAAATGATTTTTAGTATAATAAAATCATTTTTAATTCATTTATTTAAATAACTTAATTATCATTAATATTTAATTTATTAATGAAAATTATCACATAATATTAAAATTTATCAAAAATAACTTAAATTATTTTCTTATACCATAATATAATTTTAAATGATTTTTCAAATATTAAAATCATTTTTAAATAATTTATTTAATATTATAATTAAATAAATTAATTACTTTTAATATTCCAAAAATATTAAATATTTATGAGATATATTTAAAATAATTTAAAAACTAATTTTCAGAATTTAAAATAATTTTTAATAATTTATTTTGTATTTTTAATAATTAAAAACTAATTTTTTCTATTTTTTATTAATTTTCGGAATTTTAAAAATAATCTGTCGCTAAAGACCACCTATAGCGACAGAACCGTCGCTATAGGTGTTTTTCGTGTTCTTGAGCCTTCATAGACAGTCACTAAGTAGGCTAGTTTGACCATACGTAAATCTTAATCTGTGATGTTTCCTGACATGTTTGTGACTGGATATTATAGTTCTAATGCAGGACTTCATTATCAAACAATAAATATAACCATAACATCAAATATCAGCAAGATCTAACCCTCCAAAAATCGTGTCAGAACTGTTCTTCAAATTCTGGGTTTTCCAGAAATGAAGAACAGTCGAGGTACTTACTTTCCAAGCCTTGATTCAACCGTTCTGGGCTTTATATGTTCATTCTAATGGTTCATACATATAGAGTACACGACAGGGAACAATACCATATCATCAGATCATTAAAACAACAACAAATAACGAATATATATGTCGGTCAAACCCTACTGGAAAAATTTCTCATGAAGGTTCTGGGTTTTCCAGAAACCTTCATATGACAGAACGGTCAACGCACTTTGACCATGGTTAAATTCGATCATGTTCATGTTATGGGTAATATAAAGGTATGAATGTGTAGTTCTAATGTCATATTACAACATACGATCAACATTATGGACTAAATATCAAACATGAGCAAGATCAAAGGCTTTAAAATAGTTGTCAGAATTTCTGGAAATCTGGAAATTTTTCTGGGTTGCCCAGAAAAATATTTTCGTGACCGGTCAACCCTATTTGACCACTTATAATTTTTAATGTATACCAGATCTGGACCTGATTTAAGTTCCAGAGCAAAGATCTCACAAAATACTACCAGACCAAACATTAAAACAACAAAAATATTAAACACACAACGATCTACAGCCTCTGACATTCGATGTCAGAGAACAAAAAATAGAAATTTCCAGATTTTTGAAAACATCAAATCCGAGCCTCTAGATGTTATGGATCTAACATCTAGCAACCCAGATCATCTATTAACACTATATCTAACATGTATAACACAAAAAAACTAACATCTAACATCAGATTTTTGGACAAAATCATGGCTAGGGTTTTATACCTTTCTTGATCGATTGATGATTTTGTGTTGCTGTTTTGGTATGGGATTTCGTGGGGCTGGTATAAGGGACTGATCTAGCTTAATTTTTCGGATGTGAGAGGCTTGAGAGAGTTTAGTAAGCTTTTGTGCAAAATATAGTGAACAAAAATGATTTTTCTCTCTCTTCAATCTATTTATAGACCACTAGATTCATGAATTGGCTGATTATGGTAACTTGTTGCTGGCATTGATGTGTCACATGAAGTGGTTGGAGTTGTTTAACAACTCAACCTATTGTCAACACCTACAACTTAGGCTCTTTAATGCTTAAAATGGACATTTTGGTCTTTTCCATAAATTTCTAGAAAATTGCTTTAGGGTTTAGGGTTTAGACATTTTAGTGTTTAGGATTTAATATTTAACCCTTAAAGATTTAGCAACTAGGATTTCAAATTTAGGATTTAGCAATTAGGGTTTATTACAAAAATAATAAAATAAAACACTAAATTTTAGTTTCTAACATTTAGACAATTTAGGTTTGTTAATTAGATTAATTTTCTAATTACTTTATACAGTAACATTAGGGTTTAGATCATATAATTATCATTGACTTTGCTAATATAGCAATTAGGGTTTATTCTTTTGGTAATTAGGGTTACCAAATTACTATTAGGGTTTAATAATTTAGGGTTGCTAAAATTTAATAATTGTAATCATAATACTTGCTAATTTATCATATTATCAATACCCAACAATCTCAAACTCTAATTTTAAATTAGGGTTACTAATTATAGCAATTAGGGTTTCTATAATTTTTTAATTAGGGTTTACCTAATTAATACATTAATACACGATATAATTAATATCATACGCTTATAAAATAATCTTGTACTCTAATTTGGATCTCAAATTAGGGTTTAACATCATTACTAGGGTTTGGTCAAAATATACCGTAATTGACCAACCATTATCAATACGGTCATACCGTACATATTCATAGCACTGAAAAATCAAAATATAAGTAATATTATATCATTATCACCATTTCTAATTCCAGAACCCAAAATAGAGTTTATAAAAATACTATTAGGGTTTGGTCGTAATATAATAAAATTTTTCCACACATTAACATACATATCTATAATACTGACAAATAATAATATTATATTATTATTTTCATACCTTGACAATAATCCAAAAATTAGGGTTTGGATTCCATATCTGATTTATCCTTTCAATTTAACCTTAATAATTAAGGAAAAATAATTAAGTTAATAATCTGTGCAAAAATTCATATAATAAAATAATTATTATATGTATTCTAGAAATCACTTCATATACTATTTAAATAATATATGATTATATATTCATGGAAAATAATTAATAAAAACATTTCTATCTTAAAATTAATTATTATAAGAATATACTTTATAATAATCAATAATTCTAAAATAAATTACTTGTAAATATTCATGTAATAAATATATTTTTATTTACCACATAAATACATATACACATAATCTTGTACAAATCCTCATCCTTAAAAAAAAAAATATTATACGCCAAATGTATGATTTATTTATATAAAAATATCGGGTTGTCACATTAGATGGTAACCTTGTAACATTCCAGAATTTTAAATGTTTATTGAGTTATATTGTGACTCCCCCAAATCCGTGTAACATCGACTACAGGACTTGGTGCTCACGATACAACATATAACATCATCTATCTAAGTAAACTTGAACAATAATAATAATATTATATTACCCATTACATAAATAGTTGAAATAAAATTCAAAGTCTTTACAACCTTAAAACATACTGGAACTTAGTCTTAGCGTTTATCGCTACATTACACATATGCGGAAATAATTAATTTATTACATAACCATTAGCATCACTTCATCTTGGACTTTCCCTTGTCCTTGCCCAAACCCTCAGCCTTCTCACCCTTAAATGAAAGGTTTAAGAAAGAATGAGCACGAATTGCCCATCAAGTATATACAAAAATTTGAAAACATACATCAGTAGTGAAAGCAGTTGAATAGCTAAACCTCAACAGTTGAAATGATAATCAAGCGTTAAATAGGAACATCAAGAATGGAAATTTAAGAATTTTCAATATCATACTAAGGGGTGTAAAATACCCTGAACATATTTTCTTTCATCAAAAATCATCAGACGGTTTAATAATGCAATAGACTGTAAACGGTCTCTGCAAGTACGCCAGGTGATCAGCCTATTATACCCTACATTGTGCACAAGTATTAAGTTTTAAGCTGCATAAACGAAATGGGACTATTTGCCCAACATCTATTTGCCCGCTTATTCGGGTTGTTCATTTTAGTAATCATGTGAGACCGCACCAAAGAAATTTGGATTGGTAAATATTTAATAGCTTCGAAAGAATTATTTTAAATCACTTTTTCCATCAATAATAACTAGCCGAAAACAAAGGCCAGGAACATACTTAGAACAGTTCGATAATGAAATGAAATTTAAACATATGGCAGTTAAAATAATAACTGAATAATCATCGATAAGCTTCCAAGATAATTGAGGTTTGTATGACTTTTCAACGAAGATACATGCATGAATAACTAACACAAGTCCAATACTTACCCTTACTGCGATAATATTAGTAAGGAATTAATAAATACCCAAAAGAAATTAGGGTTATGAAACTTGCCTGATAAGCCTGCTACAATTAACGCTAGCAATTAACCTTCACATAACCTAATCACATGTGTCTCGTTAATCACCATTCATACACAATCTAGTTTGAAGTATAAGGGTCTCCTATTGGATATGCTATAAACATCATAAGAGAATATATTTAGAAAATATATGCCACCCATTTTAGACATCATAGGCAGCCCAAAACAGAACTTAAAAATGCCAAACATAACAGTTTTTATTTTATTTTATTTTTCTCAGCTTTACCATATCTCGCTAAAATAGTCATTACTAATTCGTTTTAAAACATTTTTGAGCGATTCTTGCGCCCACGCGAAGCTAACTTCTGGGGCTACATCTTTCGTTCATGGACCATCTTCAAATTCCAAGCACAAAATTCCAGAAAATCCGTACAAAGGGACTGTTACGGATTTGTTGGACAGATTTGACGGAACTACTTTGAAAAGTCATAACTCCTTGCTCCGAAATCGAAATTAGTCCGTTCTAGAGTCTTTGGAAAGCTTATTCAGTGTACTATAATAACCCAAAAGCCCAAAATTTTCTGGAAATTGTAGCTAGCCCCGAATTTATCCTTAGTGTTAGCAGTTCACAATTTTTTTAGGTTTCTAACATGTTTATTTCGCGACCTTACGATTTTCATATCTCACTGAATATAGCTTCGATCCGAATGAAATTTGGACATGTTATACCTCATGCTACAAAATATTTTACAAAATTATTACATGCAACAAATGGATTATCTTTGACATGATTTCGACTGACCAAAAATCCTAAAAATCATGCAAACTAGTTTAACCCAACTTTTCAGAAAAATCTTGATTTTGATTCTAGAATGCATTGGTTTGATTCCTATTATCCAGACCACTTCTAATAGCATATATTTACATGTTACAACAATTCATTTCTCTAAATTTTCATGTTTTGATCAAATTAGCATGTTAGAGGCATTTTATCAAACACTTAGCATACATGGCATGATTTCTTGACTTTCTATGAGTTAGAACATGTACTAAACCAGAATTTTCATTCTCTAATTCCAAATATCAGAAACAAAGCAATAGCATAGCATTACCAAGCCAAAACAAACATCTATTAATCTTATCCATGCATGTTTTCACTATTTCCTTAAGAACACATAAAAGAGAGTTTCATAGCTTACCTTGGACGAATTCTTCCTTGTTTTAACTCTGATTGAGACTCACACCTCGCTTGTTAGGCTCTCCCAATCTCCAGAATTCTTCTAACACTATCTAACACCTCGTTACTCTCTTGTTGTAACGGGTAATCTTAAATCATCAGTTGAGAGACCTTTGCCATAACCCATGATCACTTGATAATTAAACCAACCAAATGGGAGTTACAGAAAATGAAAAGTTGTTTGGTTTGAGAAATAAACTAAATCCTATCATTGCTATGTTGATATATACGTATTCTTTTCCTCCTTGTCCCAATATGTGTGACACAAGACTCCCCCCTCAGCTGCTGGTCTATTTATTAAAATATAAATTTATCCATTTAATCAATTAAATAACCATTTTGACCATTTTGCCCCTCGTAGTCAAACGTGTCGATACTTATATCGATTCCTACTAAAGTCGACGTCCCGGACGTCATGGAACTCTCCGTTTTGTCAAACTCATCTTCAAAATTTTGTAGTTGACTTTTTCCCCAAAAAGTCAATTGGTTGACTTTGACCAAAAATTCAACCGTGACACATTTTCGTGGTTACAGTCTATCATGACTAATTTCAATGTTTCGGACTCAAATACGTAGATCGCGTCTCTAAATTCCGCTCCAAACTCAAACTCATATTTATAAGTCATCCCACGAAATTAATTAGAATTAATTCCATCCTTAACCAATTTAACTAATTGGCCTAACCGTAACAACCATTAATATGCATCTTATCACATAACATATAATAAAAATAAATAATTCATCTAAAAATAATTGTCATATAAGAATTTCACATAAGTTTGTTTATTGAAATTGTTTAATTACATGGAAAAATCTAGGATATTACATATATAAATATTTAATGGATGAGATTATCGGTAAATGAATATTTGTTTAATTGATTTAATATTATTTGGAGAATTATTTGTTAAATAAATAATTGATGAATTAAGGAAATGATTATTATATTGATATTTAAATATAAATGATTAATTATTTGTATTGTGTTATGTGATTAAAGGACTTATTTAATTAATTGTGATTTGCATTAATTAAAATAAATATGAAAGTTTGATTAAATATAGTGTGACAAATAACTATATTATAAGGAGTTATTAAAATAAATTAATGTAGTTTTAATTTAGTTTTATCTAAATAAAGCTTAATATATTAATTCTTTAAATTTAAATGATTTGCCAAACAAGCCTTATGTCTTTTGAGATTTCTAGTTAAATAAAATAAATAATATAAATAAAACAAATAAAATAATAAATATAATATATTTATATTATATACGTTTATGTTATAACCGTTAATATCATTAGTATGCGTATTAAGGTGCCGGTTTTCTTTTACGTATTATGTATATTGTCTAAGCCTAAACCTAAGAAAAACTACAGAGAAGAACTTGAGAGAGAATTTTAGAGAAGCTTAGGATTTCCACAATGATTTCCGTGTTCAACAATGATTGTGTAAAAACAATTTGAAGATATATTAACTCTATAATGTATATACATATATATGTTCTACGAGAACTAATTGTAAATTCTGTGAATTGCAAAATTATTGAATTGTTGCTTGACAATGGATTACTTGTGGTTATATATGTTTATGATGATAGAGATTATGTTTAAATAATAAATCACATGCTAAATTCGTTTGATAGTGGAGGAAAAAGTTTTGACAGTGTTTGTTTATATATATTTTCATGTGTTCATGAAAAGCACCATTTTAGATGGTCAATTCTTATATTATACTGTAAATTGAGGCTTGTATTTGTTAGTTCAATGAGATATGAGTATAACGTAATTGGAATGAGGTAAATTGGACAAGAATTGAAATCACAGTGTTCAATTTTGTGAAAGAACTCGAAAATGAAGTTTTTGTTTGAAAACTTGAATTTGGAGAAATTAAAATAGTTGTAGTTAGTGTTAAATTGTGCTAATTGGTTGTAAATATGAGAAATCATGTTTATGATATTGTTATATTTATTCTACGTGTTAATTTCACAGTTTGGTGGGTGAAATTCGTGTTTATTGGGCTAAAGTCGGCTACTGTTCATAGCCGACTCTGCGTCTGTCTGAACACCGGCGCAGCTGCGCCAGTGCCAAGGAAAAAAATGGCACAGTTATGCCTGTCCCAAGCCTTTGTATGGCGTAGCTGCGCCATACCCTGGTTTGAGATCCTAACTTCTGCTATTACAGCAGACTTGGGAAAGTGTCACAACATGGTCTGAAATTATGTTAGCATGTTAAATGTGTAATGTTATGGTTAACATAACGTAGTGAGTTGTGGTTAGTACGATCAAAGTTGCAAAAGTGATTATTAAATCGAAAACACGTTATGTGATAACATAGTTTATACAATGAACGATAGTTAAGTGTTATGATGATTAACACTTGGGAATTCTAAAATGTAAAGTGTAGCATAAGACTTGTGTTAAAATAACAAGTTTAACTAGTAATGCATTTTATATAGAAACGTGAATATTAGTATGTCTAATAGATGTTATGGTTTTTAATACTGTGTTTAGGTGAACGTGAGTTTAATATTTTAGCTTACGCTCAAGGCAAGTTTTCTAACTCTACACTTTTGTTTAGTTAGTTCTATTATTACATTGTGTAACTTCATTCTTTTGATTGAGAAAGCTTCTAATATTGCACTGAGCATGTTTTAATTCCAAATTATTGGAATTCTAATCATTGTTGTCTTACTCTAACTTGTTTTTAGTTTAACAAGTTTCTTTAGTTTAATCTTTTACAATAAATATTCTTGAACCTTAATTCCTTGTGTTGAATGGTTCAATCACTTCGTATATTTTATTACATGTGAAGTAAGCATTGTTTCCAGCTTGCTATCAACTAATGCATGTTCGGTAACTAAAATTCTAATTTGACAAGAATATAGACCTAACTTACTTTGTTCAAGCCAAGGTTTACCATTTCTTTATTTTGATCAATACTTATGCTCTCTAGTTATTTCAAGCATGAGTCTAGAATATAGTTAGTTCACCTATGATTCTCAGATATTCTAAGTTATGTTGTTACTAAACAACTGTTGTATTATCAAGCATTATGGATTCAACTAGTTCCTTAGTTGATGATCATTAAACTTCAATTACCCTTGAAAGCTTATCCAAACCAAAATTTCTTTGGTGCGGACGTGTACTCTAAATACTGAGATGAACAACCCTTTGTTTAGGGGTTTACGCTTAGCGTTAAAATGGTTGTGCATAATACATTGTACGAAGGATTGATCCCCCTAAGTACGTGTAGTCCTTATAGTCATATAACTGTTAAAGTTAAAGTTGAAAGATTACTTATAACTGTGGACATGGTTCATGGTCATTTGACCCTCAGTAGTTTATTTAAGAATGTTAATAGAACAAATTATTCAGTTCTATTGAGCCTATGAGTTGGCAAATGTTGAAATGTTAATAGAACATATCATTCAGTTCTATTGAGCCTATTATTTGGTAAATGTTGTAAAGTTAATAGAACATAATATTAAGTTCTATTAAGCCTATTATTTGGCAAATGTTGTAAAGATATTTATTATTATCTCAAGTGAGCTTTGTTTTCTCACTCTTGCATATTTATAAATTTATTGCAGCTATGAATGAGAAGGTAGATAAACCTACAACTAACAAAGGAAAGGAAAAAATGTACAAGTGATGAAGACTTGTAATTTTGCTTTATCATTGTTGATAGACTTTTAATAATGATGTGATGTAATAATTTTATTTCCGCACTTGAATGATTGTATTAAAGGTTAGAGAACCTGGGAGATAATGTTTTTATTTAAGTAATCCTGTATGGGCAAGTTTTTATTATTCAATTTATTATAATTGGGTAGTTAGATATGAATATTTTGATTACGTGAACACCAAATCTTGAGGTAATGAAGTACAGGGATTTGGCGGTGTCACAAACCCTGGAACATCTGGAGTAAATAAAGTGAAGCGTCCTTGCTTAGATTAGTTTATATTACTATCTAGATGAATGTACTACTTTGTAATAAGAAATTCTTTATGAAAAATCATGTAATCGAACCTTAATATATGATATATAACATATTTTATTTCTGCAACCGTGTTTTCTTTATATATATAGATGTAACTAGAATTTTCAATTTAGTTTGAGATCCTTGGGAACTATCTATCTGAGTGAGGGTATTAACAACATGGACTGTTCATGTTGTTGCCAATGTTTCACTCTTCAGATGACCGAACTCTACGATTCTGAGGCATATCTTCTTGGACTTGATCATAGTGTTTTGTTGAATGTTGCTCATCGACAGGTTGAGACAACACTACGATCTTGAAGACTATTTATTCGGTCTTCAATGTAGAACATCTCTTCCTTCTTTTGTGTATTGCTTTAACACTTCTGTTTGCCTCGAATGATCTCAAGAACTAATAGCTTGACTCCTTGTTTTGGCCTCTTCTTAATAACAAAACACTTCAAATTTGTGGCATGCCCAGCTCGCTTTCTCCTTGTGATCTCCCGTTTACTTATTATCAATGGACTGACACGATGCTTAATCACTTTAGCCTTGTTCTTCATAAGCTGACCAGTATCTCTGAGTACACTTCTTCAGTTCCTGCTTTGTTTTGTAAACTCTAAGATCCTGGATACTTCCAAGATTGTTGTCTTCTATTTACTTGATAGCTACATCACTTGCTGACTTTTCTTAATTAGTTGTTGAAGTCTTCTTCTGATCAACTTATGGAAGTTTTCATCTTGAATGTCTTCACAACTCAATCTGGATGTTGATTGGGTTGATGCTTAGATCTTCTGTTAGCTTGCATGCCACTCATTGAGTGCTCTCCGGTTTTCTTCAGGTGAGATGTATCTTTGCAGCTCAGACCAGAGGCTTCATACTTTTGATATTCTGGGAGTGCTCATTTGTTGAGAGTTATTTTTTCTCTACGATTCTGCCTTGGCGTTGTGAGCACTTCTGTTGAAGCCTTAGTTCTGCACACTACGATTCAACTTTGGTTATGCAGACACTACAACTCTGAGATCAGATCTTGACACTCTATGATTTCTATATTTATGTTTGTTGCCTTCATCTGATCTTGCTCGACTACAATCTCTGCCTCTGATATGATCAGTAGACTTTACGACTCCAAGTTTAGTCTATGATTCTTAACTTGTCTTTGGCAGAAGCTTGGTCGACTCGTAGACAAGCTGTCTCTATGATTCTGAACATGACTTCCACAGCAGACTACGGCTCCGAGGAAGATCTTCTCGACACACTACGATCCTTTCTCATTTCTCCCAAAAGTCTACAAACTCTGAGATCTACTATCTTGCAGTCTACGATTATGCCTCAATAGCTCTCAAGTTTTCCTTGACTCTCCCAATAGGCTACGATTTCTGGTGCAGTGCCCGACGATCAGACAAGCCTATCTATTACATAATAAGATCATCCTAATGAGCTTGATCATTCAATATTTATAGTCCTTGTACATCATATCTTTTTAAGGACTTTACAAAGCTGTTTTGCTTATGTAGGATCAACCTATCATATTTGATCAATTCATTCTAAGTCCTTGTACATATATTCCTATTATCTATAAAATGACTTTACAACTTTTCTTAATAAAAGCATACTTACATATTCATGTATATATATATATATCATAATCAAATTATATATAAATAGGAATATCATTCATATGCATATTCCTGACAATCTCCCCCTATTTGAGTATGACAAAAATAATTAGTGCATATGCATGTTATGAATGAATCTTATATACAGTGAGCAACTGTATTTCTAAAACAGATAATCATGAATGTCATTGATAATAATATTGAATTACATAAGCCATTCCACTTTACATCCCGGATCCAGAACATACCTAACTAGATAGAGATGTACCTTTTTGGCTCCTTATATGTTTTCAGGATGTCTGTTGATCAGCTACTTATCTACTTAGTCTTTTTGATCCTTCTCCCCCTCGGATGGTGACTTCATTTTATTTCTTTTGCTCCCCTAAGATTTATGCTCTTCTTCTTTTGCTGGCTCCTTCTCAAACTCTTCATTCATAGGATCATCATCCTTTGGCTCCCCCTCAGCTGATGATTTAGCTTCTACTGCTGCTATCTTCCTTTTTGCCTTCTTCTTGGACTTCTTGTCTTCTTTGCTTCTTTTCTCTTTGCTCCTCCTTGAGTGCTTCTTCCTATGCCTCTTTTTCTCCCTCGTTTTGTTATTAATCACTTATGAAAGCTGCTTCATGTTAGACACGAGTTTCTCCATCAGGTAAGATGAGTTACCAACCTCAATCTTCAGTTCTTGTTAGCTCATCTCAATTTTTAGGGAGAGAGACTGGTTTAGATTGTCAATGTTGTCAGAGAGGGATAGAATTTCCTCTTCATTAGCCTTCTGTACTCGTAGAGCTTCTACCTTCTGATCATTTATAGACTTTAGATACATTTGATCTCTCTCTTTGATTTTGAGAGATATATCAGACATAGTGGCTTAAAGCTTGTTTTGGACTGCATTATCTCATGCTTCTGTCAACATCTTTGACCCTTCAGTGATGATTGATATCTTCTTAGCCAATTCATCATAATTCTTCATTAACTCCTACTCTATAGGAGTTTGGTCATTTGATTGGGCAGCTTCTTTTTGAGCACTAGACTAGACTTCACGATTTCTAGTCTTGGACAGATTTTTGAAAGCAGTTAGAATCTGATAAATTGTTGAGTGCCAATCATTGTTGGAGGATGAAGGAATAGAAGACAATTGTGCTTGGGTAGATGGAGGCTTTTCAAACTAAGTTTGATTATCATTAGTGGTAGAGTGAAGGAACTCTACGATCATATGCTTGGCCATCATTCTTCTGCCATCAGAACCCACTCTACTATCATAGGGAATGTAGTGGTTGCCAGCATGTCATTAGACTTTGTAGTGAGACTGGTCCTTTATCATTTGAGTTGCAAACTTCTTTACTCTTGGAAAGTTCTGTGCCACCAGCTCTACGTTGGGAAGGTGAGAGAAGACCCATGTGAAATAGTTGTTGTCTTTGGTGAGGAATGCTTTTAACCATGGCATATGAGAGTAAAACCATCTTATTGCATGATTCTTAGCTTCAGGCTCATATATCACAGTTAAAGTGTCTAGCATCATAGCTCTACGATTGTTGAGCATGTTTTCAGAGGTTATCATTACCACATTTAGCCTTTCATTTCCTTGATTAATCCATCTGCCTGGAAGCACATCTAGTGGTTTTTCATCAACTTCCACTATAATTCTTATCTTATGATGAACAAGGTGGGGAATGTGAAAATCTTCTACTTCTTCTACAAAGCCGGAGTCTCTTCCATCTTCTCTCCGTTCTGAACTGAGTTAGACCTTTATAGATTTTCCTCTGATTTGTTATTTACAGAACTAGAATCTTTCTTCATTTCTTCACCTTCTGAGATTGAATCATGCTAACTTCTTTCATTAGATTCATAAGTGAATCATTCTTGCTGATTTTCATCACTAGTACCTTCTTCAGCATTTTCTTCCTTAGATTCAGATTCATCATCACTCACTTTAATGATTGCATTAGAGTGTTCACCTTGCTTCTTTGAGACAGATTTGGCAAGCAGTCTATTGCTCTTTCTTCTCCTTGGAGGTTTAGCTATAGGAGAGTCAGACTTTTCTCCTTCTTCAGAATCTGAAGCCTCTGAATCACAAGACAAGTTTCCTTGAAGTTCAACATTAGTAGGGGCAGATCCCTCTTCTTCAGACTCAACATCTTTGGAGCCATCATGTGAACTTGTTGGAGCATTGGCAGTAGGAGTTGCAGTTCTATCATCTTACCACCTTTCTTCATCATCAGAGTGGATGCTCTGAGAGTTAGCCATAGGGCTTGCATATTCTTCTTCATCACTAGATTTTGCAATTTCTTTCATGGATCCAGCTTCACCTTCATTATTGGATTTGTTCTTTGATGGTTCAATCTTGGGGCTTTTAGTACCCTTCCCATCTTCTGACTCTACGTCCACTTCTTTGTTAGATGGACTTTCGTGGGGAACTGGGGCTGAATTCTTCATCACATTTGCTTTCTTTTTGGATGGCCCTTGGAGTAATATGTTACTTCTTCTCTTTGGGGTTTCTGCAGTTGAGACCTTTTCTTCTCCTGCTTTATGCTTCTTTTTATTAGTGGAGAGATGGCTTGAAGGAGCCTCAGTATTCTTCACATCTTTAAACTTCTTCTTTGGTGATGTGGTTACTATAGGTACAGAGTCATCAGATTAAGAGCTTTCCACCTCTTGTGCCTTCCTCTTCTTTGCATAGCCCTTGCTGCTGTTCTCAGTTGTTAATAGCCTCAAGTTTTCCTTGGGATTTTTCTTCCAGTTTACAAACAGCTGTGGAGACATAACTTTATGGATGTTTAGTGGTTCTCCCTCATCATCCTTGATCTTGGTTCCCAGTTTCTTCTTTAGCATAATGCTCAAGAGTCTTCCATGAAAAACCTTTGTAAGGGGTTTATCTGTAGACTTCTTTATTTCAGCCTTTTCTAGCTATTTGGAAATTTGATCGAGAAGGATAACTCCAAAGTTTATACACGTCTTCAGAACTATTACAGACATAATCTTTAGTTGTTGATCAATCACAGTGTCATGTGCAGTATCCTTGCATAGTATATATTTGCCCACTATCTCAGCAAGGAACTCGAATTTTTCAGGAAACTCCTTTTTCTTCTTGTCTTTCAGATTAGGGTTTCTTTTGTATATCATAATCTTCTTTGCTTGTTCAGTGTCGATCTCATCAAGGATTTTCAGTCTTAGGTTAGGATAACCTAAGCATTGATTGATGTCAAACGATTTCAGCTTTAGAATCTAACCTTTGACCTTGGTAGAAAGGGTTTCAGAATTTATGGATGCGTTTGAGTAAAACTATTTAACTAGTTCAGCAAATATTCAAGTGTTTGCCTCAAGACATTCTGAGAATCCAGCCTTCTTCACAAGTTCAAGAATATCTCTGAACTTCTTTTCAGATTTCTCAAACAGCTTGGTTCTGAGCTGAATGTCAGTGATTACTCATCAATCTGTCATTTGAAGAGTTCGAAGAATATGGGTATTTAATTTAGGGAGTCTTATGAGAGATAGTTTAATGTGATTTGGGCAAGGCTCTGGAGGGTTAATGGATTTAGGCTGTGAAGAGGATTTTTGGGTTTGAAAAAGAGAGGGAGAGAGGTTCAATAGCTTCTGGAAACTGTTTTGAGATTTAAATTTGTCTTTATGATAGTTCCTTCTGACTCTGCATAAGCTATGACGTGTCAACCATTCATTGGTTGCACGATGCCTAGTAAGATACTGTAACTCCCCATAAAATTTTCAGTTTGATGTTCCTTTTAGGAGAGAATGCATTTTACTGACGTGGATTGACCTTTGACCTTTTCCAATACATAGAGTAGCTTGGTGAGGTAGCTATAGACTACGTTTTT
The DNA here is from genome assembly GCA_020205505.1 of Panax japonicus. Taxonomy (NCBI): domain Eukaryota; kingdom Viridiplantae; phylum Streptophyta; class Magnoliopsida; order Apiales; family Araliaceae; genus Panax; species Panax japonicus. The sequence continues at coordinate 55,776,483 of CM035107.1, read as the reverse complement.
CTTTGTCGACTCAAAGATCATCTTCTGAGAAATTCTTCAGCGGATGTTTTAACACTAATCCCCATTTTGAAACTACATAGCTTAACCACTGACGTACTTTATGAAAGTTTGGGCACTTTGTAGCAACCCCGAATCCGGGCCCCGAATCGCCGCGGACTCGGTACGCTATTTCTATAACTGTTTGCGGAAGATATAAACATAAATTGTTTATACATTAAATTTTACACGCATTTCCCCAAAATCGAGTAACCTTAACTTATACACAATTCATAAACTATCTAAAATACAACACATTATTTATCAAATAAAATATTACAAACTAGCTGCACTTTATATCCCAAGCTGAACTTGGCCTTAACCTTTTCCTGTATCCGAACGCATTCGCCTTTTCTGCAATGTTTTATCATGATATAGCAAGGGTGAGCATGAAAGTTGCCCAGCAAGTTTATATACAACAATATAACGATATATCATGATTGAAGAGTATGAATAATTGGCTTGCTATAATTCATCAATATAATTGAGAACTAGCACAAACAAATTTTTGACTGAACAAGTATTATACATGAACAAACATTTCTGAACCAACTGGTAATGAAGGTGATCAGCCTTTCATACCTGACTTATACATGCAAGATGTACAGAGTACAATTTTCATGGCAATCAACAATGATTAACCATCAGCTTGAATAAAACACTTTTATCAGAGTTAAGTATTAGAAAACTTGCCTGAACCGTTGATTATCGCAACGCAATTTAATAACGCTTTACCCGAAGACCTAATATTAGTAATATAGATCTCCAATATTAGAATAATATCATCACAGTATAATACTGTTATATTTATATCCACAGAATAACCTAAACACATAGCACATAATCCTATCTGTCTATAATACACATAAGACTTAGCATCAAATTAGACTATTAAGTTTGAGTTGATACCGACACAATTTTATCATCACTGTGAACGGTCTTGTCGGACAAATATCGAGTTTAAATTCAATTAAACTCTGCCTAAACACTTAACCATTAACACAGATAATTTCTTATCAGACAAAATATTTTTCTTAGGCTCGTAATAATTTTCGGATAATTATTACCATTTATCAACATTTTTCAATCCTTAAAACTGTATTTAAATGACTTAAATACCACATAATTCCTTAATCATTAATATTCATTTAATATAAAATATTAATGAAAATCATTACATAATATTATAATATAATTTTAATATCACAAAGTATTTTTAATACTTTAAAATCATATTTATATGATTTTTAAACACTTAAATCCATTATCCGATAATTTCTATATTTATTAAAATATTAATATTTTCATGCCAAAATATCAAAAGTTATATTTTATAACTTAAAATATTTTTATAACACTTAAATCATTTTTTATATGATTTTTAAAGCATTAATTCCATTTTTCCTTAATTTATTTAATATATCTATTAAATAAACTAATTATAATTAATATTGATTAATTAATGAAATTCATCCCAAAATATTAAAAGTCATCAAAAATAACTTAAAATATTTTCTTTTATCATAATATTATTTTTCATGATTTTTTATGAATTAAAAATTATTTTTAAATAATTTATTTAATATTATAATTAAATAAATAAATACCATTTATATTCCAAAAATATTAAATATTTTCGAAATATACTTAAAATAGTTAAAAACTATTTTTCAGATTTTAAAATAATTTTTAAGAATTTATTTTGTATTTTTAATAATTAAAAACCATTTTTTTCTAATTTTTAATTTATTTCCTGAAATTAATAAATAAACTGTCGCTATAGGGCTTTAGCGACACTTGTCTGTCGCCATTGGTGTTCTTCACTCAAGAACACTAACAGTTTAGCTAGCAAGGGTCATGGTTTGACTGCGATTTAATCTGTGTTCTTGTTACTTTCTGGGTTGGTTAAAACTTTCGGATTGTAGTACTCATGTAGTACTACAACTAAAAACTCATTTCATGACCAAACAACAACATAGCAGTAAGATCTGGGCTCCCGAAATGTCTGACAGACGTGTTCTTAATTTTCTGGGTTACCCAGAAAATGAAGAACAGTCAAGGTACCTCCTTTGGATCCAAATAGCTTCGATTCTAAGATTGGTTTGTGTGATATAAAAGTTCACAATTGTAGTATTGATGTTAGAGTACAACTTTATAACATCATAACACCCTAAAAACATTATCTACCAAAGATCTGGTCCAGTCAAACTAGTAAGCAAGAATCGGGTTTTGAACTTTCTGGGATTTTCCAGAAAATTCATAAGGCTGATTGGTCAACGAAGTTTGACCTCATATTTCTATCATTTTGCTACGGATCTAAGTGATCTTAAGGCATACCTGTGTAGTTCCTATACCAGTCTATAACATGAAAACAACAACATGTCCAAATAATCAAACCACAGCAAGATTCATGGCCTTCAAAACCTTGTCAGAGTTTTCTGGAAATTCTGGGTTGCCCAGATTTTCAGTTTCTGTGAACGGTCAACGATGTTTGACCGCTTGTAACTTTTAATCTAGACTTGATCTTTACTTTATTCAAGTTTCAGAGCATAGACCATATAACAGAGAACAAATATATATCATAAAATATACAAACTACTAAACATACACTGATCTAAAGGCCCTAAAATTTGACTGTCAGACCATATTTTTCCCATTTTCCAGATTTCATAAAATGTCAAATCCGAGCACTTTGATGTTATGGGTTTGTGTTTTGACAACCTAGATCATCATTTAACACTATATATTACATGTTTAAACACTAAAACATAACATTTATCAAAGGATCAAAGATCGAATTTCTTGGTTAGGGTTTATACCTTTATGCATCAATTCTTGATTCTATGTTTCTGATCTGTTGTGGGTAAACGTGGGGCTTCAATATATGACTGATTTCACACTAAATTTCGTAGGTGTTTGAGAGAGAAATGTAAGTTGAGAGCTTGTGTGCAAATGACCAATTTTTCTACACTTTCTCTTTCCTAATCTATGTATATATATGATATAAAGTCCTAGATCTGATGTTGCTAGCTGGGTTGCTGAGATTATGTGCACATGCTAGGGCTAGGTTAGATCTAGGGTTGGTCACCAAACCCATATCTTGGCAAGATTTTCAAGCAACTTAAAATAATACATAAAAGGGGCATTTTTGTCCTTTCCTTAAATGTCTATAATTTGTATTTGATGAAACCCTTAATCTTTAGGGTTTGGATCATTTTAGGGTTTAGGTTTTAATCCTTTAAGATTTAGCAACTTGCATTTCCAAAATTTTCTAATTAAATTTTAAAATAGAAAATCTTGATTTCTAACTTATAAATAAGGTTTCTTAGCTATAATATTATTTACGAATCACATACTAATCTTGCTAATTATGACTAATTTATCCTAATTAAATTTGTTAATTTAGCACTTAGGGCCACAATTGTACATTAGGTTTTAAAACCAAATTTTAGGGTTTTAAATAGAAAAAAATAATATTTCAATTTTAGAAATTAGATTTCCTAATTAGATTAGGGTTTCTAATAACTTGACAATTAGGATATATATTTCCTAATTAACATTGCTAATAAAGCAATTAATTCCACCACTTCACAATTAGGGTTCAAAATGGTCATTAGGGTTTTCAAACTACAAATTAGGGTTTTCTAATAGAAAATAATTTTCTAAAGTAGAAATTAAATATTCGTAATTAGATTAGAGTTTTCTAATTACCCATAAATTGAAATAATTAGGATTAGAGTTTCCTATTTAACATTGCTAATTTTAGCAATTAAATCCATAATTGAGCATTAGGGTTTCTGACGGAACAATAAGGGTTCCATAAATTGAAAATTAGGGTTTGCTAATTAATTAACCATTACCCTAATTAGACTTATAATTTAAATCACTTGAGCATTATAATTCTCCGTTATATACCCAGATTAGGTTTTCATTTTATCAGAATCTGAAATTAGGGTTTTTAGATCTGGTATTAGGGTTTTCAAATAATCAATTAGATCGAATTTCCAGCAATTCATTAGGGTTTTCCCTAATTAATTTAATATTATTAACGTTTAACATTGAACATATATTGTATTACCAATCTAGGGTTTTCAATATCCGATTTAAGATTTCGGATTTTCCGGAACTGAAACTAGGGTTTCCAGAACCGATTTCTAGGGTTTCTTATTAGACATTAGGATTTTCTAACTGAACGCTATCGTTCTTAATATATACTTAGGGTTTATCACAGATGTAATTTATCTGATCAACCCATGACCCTTAACCACATTCTGAACACATCATTAACCATAAACACAGAACATAATTGTGACAACCCGAGAAATTAGACAATTTATGAAAATCTTAAATGATTGATTTAAGGTTAAATAATAGACCTAGACAGAAAATGAGTGTATGCGTTTGATGTTATTTGGATTGAATTTTGAGGATTTCAAAATTCTGTAAAGGATATAGGTGAATTATTCAGGATTAAGTGTTTATGTGAATATGCTCTGTATATATGGCTAATGATGTGTTCAGAATGTGGTTAAGGGTCATGGACTGATCAGATAAATTACATCTGTGACAAACCCTAAGTATATTTTAAGAACGACAACGTTCAGTTAGAAAACACTAACGTCTGATAAGAAACCCTAGAAATCGGTTCTTGAAACCCTAGTTTCAGTTCCGGGAAATCCGAAACCCTAATTCGGTGAATGGAACCCTAGATTGGGAATGCAATGTTATGAACAAGGTTAAACGCCAATAATTTTAATTAATTGGGGAAAACCCTAATGAATTGTTTAAAATCTTAGTTGATTATTGGAAACCCTAATACCAGATCTGAAAAGCCTAATTTCAGATTCTGATAAAATGAAACCATAATCTGGGAATATAACGGAGAATTTTAATTTTTATGTGGTATTTATTAAGTATTAATTAGGGTAAAGGTTAATTAATTAACAAACCCTAATTTCAAATTTTGGAACCCTAATTGTTCCGTCAGAAACCCTAAAGTTCAATTGGATTTAATTGCTAAAATTAGCAATGTTAATTAGGAAACCCTAGTCCTAATTATTCTAAATTATGAGTAATTAGAAAACCCTAATTTAATTACGAATATTTAATTTCTAAATTAGAAAATTAAATTTTCTATTAGAAACCATAATTATTGGGTTATAAACCCTAATTCGTGATTTTGACCCTAATTGCTTAATTAGCGACTGTAATTAGGAAATGTTAATCCTAATTAGCAAGAATGAGTTTATGATTAAGAAATTTTTATATAATTAGAAAATTCTAATTATAAGTTAAAATTGTTAATTTTCTATTTTATATCCGAAATTTGGAAATGCTAGAAATTAAATTTTTTGCAAAGTTAAGGGTTAAAACCTAAACCCTAAAATATCTAAACCTTAATCCCTAAGGGTTTGTAACAAATGACCAATCTAGAATTAAAATGGTGGAGAAAATGGTTATTTTGCATTATGTCACATTTTTTTAAAGGAATAGCTTGCAAATCTTGACAAGATCTTGGGTTGTTGAGCAACCCTAGCTATAACCTAGCATTAGCCTTTGACAAAAATCCAGCAACCAGCCACATCTTGCTATCAAATTCATTGAACCCAACCAAAATATAAATTAAAAAGGAGAGAGAAAAGTCTCATTTTAATTTTCATTCTCTCCAACTCTTTCTCTCTCTGAAAATTCGTGAATGGGGGATGGGAGAGAGTGTTAAGATAAACCAAGAACACTTCTTAGCTTAACAAGAACAGATCTTAAGGACCAGAATCAAAATCAAAGCTCAAAAGAGGTATAAACCCTAAATTTCAAAATTTATGATTTTGATGTTTAATGTTGTTGTTTGTTGGTTAAATATGTGTAATAGGGTGTCAATTAGAGATCTGGGTTGTTGGATCATGGATCCATAACACCTAGATGCTCGGATCTAATGTTTATAAAAATCTGGAAAATGTTGGAAAATGTTGTCTGACAGTCAAATGTCAGGGTCTATAGATCTTTGTGTGTTAATGATATCTTGTGTTGGATGTTATAGATTTATAGTATGTCATTTTGTCTGTAATCTGGAGCTGAAAACAGAGCTAGATCATGTGTATATTTCAAGATATAAGCAGTCAAACTGCGTTGACCAGACACGAAATCTGATTTCTGGGTTACCCAGAAACCTAGAAGTCACTGACAGCGTTTTTGCAGGCGCTAGACCTTGTAGTCTGTTTGTGTTTATACCATGTTTTAGGTTGGTTGCTGTAGCCTGCCATGTATATTATATTCTGAAGCCTTTAGTTCATCCAGATCATTAACATAATCGTGTAGAATCATGGTCAAACGTAGTTGACCGAACTGCTTCAAGAAAAATCTGGAAAACTCAGATTTGTTCAAGAACAGTACTTGAATCATACTTTGACCGTCTTGAATCTTGTTCATCTGTTGTTGTTAAGATGATCTAGTGAATTGTGGTTGTACATTGCCATAACTGCTATAGAATTAGACCTTAACATTTCCTGAAACACTACTGGAACCTAGATATAATCGAGCCATAAGATGGCCACTCGAACCTGTCTGGAAATCTGGGAAACCCAGAAATCCTTGCAGGCCTCTGACATCAACTTTGCAGGCTTGGATCTTGCGATTATGTTGCTTAATGACTCATATGGTGATATATAATTGTAGTACTACATAAATACTACAAGGCTAACATCTTAACAAACCCAGAAATCATCAAGAACACAGTTTAAAAACCGGTCAAACCTACCTACTCGGTGTCTGTCATGAAGGCTCAAGAACACTCAAGAACACCTATAGCGACAGAAAGTGTCGCTATAGGCCTTTAGCGACAGATTATTTTTATTTTTTCAGAAATTAATTTAAAATTAGAAAAAAATGGTTTTTAATTATTAAAAATACAAAATAAATTCTGAAAAATTATTTTAAAGTTTGAAAAATAGTTTTTAACTATTTTGAGTATATTTCAAAAATATTTGGTATTTTTGGAATGTAAATGGTATTTATTTATTTAGTTATAATATTAAATAAATTATTTAAAAATAGTTTTTAATTCATGAATAATCATGAAAAATTATTTTATGGTATAAGAAAATATTTTAAGTTATTTTTGATGACTTTTAATATTTTGTGATGAAATTCATTAATTAATCAATATTAATGATAATTAGTTTATTTATTAGGTATATTAAATAAATTAAGAAAAAATGGGATTAATGCTTTATAAATCATATAAAAATGATTTAAGTGTTATAAAAATATTTTAAGTTATAAAATATAACTTTTGATATTTTGGCATGAAAATATTAATATTTTAATATTAATAGCAATTATCGGATAATGGATTTAATGGTTTAAAAATCATATAATTATGATTTTAAAGTATTAAAAATATTTTGATATATTATAATTATATTATAATATTATGTAATGATTTTCATTAATATTTTATATTAATGATTAAGAAATTATGTGATATTTAATTCATTTAAATACGGTTTTAAGGATTAAAAAATGTTGATAAATGGTAATAATTATCCGAAAATTATTACTAGCCTAGGAAAAATGTGTTGTCTGATTAGAAATTATATGTGTTAATGGTTAAGTGTTTAGGAAGAGTTTAATTGAACTTAAACTCGATAAAAGTCCGACTAGACCGTCGGGATGATAGAATTGTGTCGGGTTCAACTCAGACTACAATGGTTTGACTTGATGCTATGTCTTATGTGATGTATAGACTGATAGGGTGTTATGTGGTAATGTGTTTAGGTTATTCTGTGGATATAAATATAATAGTAATATACTGTGATGATATTATTCTAATTATTAGAGATCTATATTATTTATATTAGGTCTTCGGGATAAAGCGTTATTAAATTGTGTGCGGTAATCAACGGTTCAGGCAAGTTTTCATATACTTAACTCTAATAAGAGTAGTTTCTTCAAGCTTATGGTTAATCATTGCTGATTGCCACGAAAATTGTATTCTGTACATCTTGCATTTATAAGTCAGGTATGAAAGGCTGATCACCTTCATTACCAGTTGGTTCAGAAATGTTTATTCATGTATAATACTTGTTCAATCAAAAATTTGTTCGTGGTAGTTCTCAATTATATTGATGAATTATAGCAAGCCCTTTATTCATACTCTTCAATCATGATATATCATTATTTTGTTGTATATAAACTTGCTGGGCAACTTTCATGCTCACCCTTGCTATATCATGATAAAATATTGCAGATAAGGCGAATGCATTCGGATACAGGAAAAGACTAAGCCAAGTTCAGCTTGGAATATAAAGTGCGTCTAGTATGTAATAGTATAGTTTAATAAATGTGTTATATGTAAGAAAAATTATGAAATGTGTATTAAGTTAAGGTTACTCGACCTTGGGGAATAGTGTGTAATTTATTGTATAAACAATTTATGTTTATATCTTTCGCAATTAGTAAAAGAATTAGCGTACCGGATCCGCGGCGATTCAGGGCCCGGATTCAAGGCTGCTACAGTTAGTATCAGAGCTGTTGGTTATGAATCTTAGGTAGGAATACCTGAGACCAATAACCGCAGTGATTAGGATAAGATCTAACTCATATAGAGTTAGTTGGTTGGTAAGATTCAAAGATGAATTTCGGCGAGTGTGAAGACACAGAGTTCCCTAACTCTGATAATAAAGTTGAACGGAAATGGAAAATAGATCGAGTCTAAAAGACTGAAAGTGCAGGGATAGGAGATCGTAAAATAAAACGATCATAGGCATAGAAATAAATCGTAATATATACGATAAGATCACCTCGTGATCCAATAAGGTTATGGCAGTCAGAAAGAATCAATCTTATGATTGAAAAGTTTACAGCAAGATGTTGTGTGAAGTTGTACTATGAAATTGTACTATGAAAACTCATGAAAGAGTTATGGATTATGAATAAGAATTGAATTCGTATTGAAAAGGGGGTTAAGATTAGGTGGGGATTTCAATGAGGACTCGTGCCAGCAACAGAGTTGTATGATTCCTTGTATGGGCGGGGAATTGTACTTGGTGTAAAAACTACTTAGTTGGTGGCATTGGTAATAGGTGAAATGTTGTGTCACGCTAGGTATTATATATAGATAAATAGGTCATAGGTAGAGAATATAGGATTAAGTACGAGTTCTTGGAACTCATACTTATGTGACATTCTTGACGCATAGTTATATGAAATGTTTATGAGCTCCTCAGCGAACGGACGCCAAAGGTCAGACTAGGGTCAGTTTGTAAACTCATATAATTGTGGCCAAGTTATAAACTCATAAGTGTGGTTTTATGAATTGGGTATAGTTGTGTGTGAATGGAGTGTTAAAGATTATAGGAACAGATAGAATGCTTAAGCAAATGATCATTAGTGGAGAATTAGGTTTTCCTAAACCCCTATCTATGCTAGATTTTAAAATTTTGACATCAAGCTAAATATGCACTATGTGCCTTTTAAAATAAAAATTGTTTTTATTTATCACTTATGTACCATGTGACCTGGTGCAAAGATGATAAAAATAATGGAGTCATCAATGCAGTATTACTTAGTGTGAATTTGACTTAAAGTCACTATTCCACTATGGTATGATGTAGCATGATAAAATCACAAAATGAAGAAATCCTCAACGGACTGTTAAATACAGTGCGGCATCATGACGTCATTCTCGAAAATGTTTTCAAAAAAACTCCAAGTGTTTATTGAAAGAAATTTCCCGAACCAAAATTATTTTGCTGCGGAATCAAATAAGACTGAGGTAAGAAATTTTGTGCGCCTAAGGCGGATAAGAGGAACAAATCGTTCCGACCAGCAGTACTTGGCCAGTACAGGGCATATCGGGCTGATCACCCTTGTGTCCGTAAGTTATGACGGTTTGCGGATGAATTTTCATAAAACCTTTGAAAAAATGAAAAACAACCAGTCTATACGATTTCTCAGCACAGTTTAAAAAAAAAATTTACCCTTGTGAGTGGTGTATTGGGTAGCATGTGAAATATGTGTGCACGATGTAAGGTGTAAGGTTCATGTGTGAATGGTGTAAGGTGCACGGTGTAAGGTGTAAGGTTCATGTGTGATGGGTATAAAGTGCACGGTGTAAGGTGTAAGGTGAATTTCGGGGACGAAATTCTTATAAGGAGGGGTGAATGTGACAACCCGAGAAATTAGACAATTTATGAAAATCTTTAATGATTGATTTAAGGTTAAATAATAGACCTAGACAGAAAATGAGTGTATGCGTTTGATGTTATTGGGATTGAATTTTGAGGATTTCAAAATTCTGTAAAGGATATAGGTGAATTATTCAGGATTAAGTGTTTATGTGAATATGGTCTTTATATATGGCTAATGATGTGTTCAGAATGTGGTTAAGGGTCATGGGTTGATCAGATAAATTATATCTGTGACAAACCCTAAGTATATTTTAAAAATGACAGTGTTCAGTTAGAAAACCCTAACGTCTGATAAGAAACCCTAGAAATCGATTCTGGAAACCCTAGTTTCAGTTTCGGGAAATCCAAAACCCTAATTCGGTGAATGGAACCCTAGATTGGGAATGCAATGTTATGAACAAGGTTAAACGCCAATAATTTTAATTAGTTAGGGAAAACCCTAATGAATTGTTTAAAATCTTAGTTGATTATTGGAAACCCTAATACCAGATCTGAAAACCATAATTTCAGATTATGATAAAATGAAACCCTAATCTGGGAATATAACGGAGAATTTTAATGTTTATGTGGTATTTATTAAGTATTAATTAGGGTAAAGGTTAATTAATTAACAAACCCTAATTTCAAATTTTGGAACCCTAATTGTTCCGTCAGAAACCCTAAAGTTCAATTGGATTTAATTGCTAAAATTAGCAATGTTAATTAGGAAACCCTAATCCTAATTATTCTAAATTATGAGTAATTAGAAAACCCTAATCTAATTACGAATATTTAATTTCTAAATTAGAACATTAAATTTTCTATTAGAAACCCTAATTATTGGGTTATAAACCCTAATCCGTGATTTTGACCCTAATTGCTTAATTAGATATTGTAATTAGGAAATGCTAATCCTAATTAGCAAGAATGAGTTTATGATTAAGAAATTTTTATATAATTAGAAAATTCTAATTATAAGTTAAAATTGTTAATTTTCTATTTTATATCCGAAATTTGGAAATGCTAGAAATTAAATTTTTTGCAAAGTTAAGGGTTAAAACCTAAACCCTAAAATGTCTAAACCTTAATCCCTAAGGGTTTGTAACAAATGACCAATCTAGAATTAAAATGGTGGAGAAAATGGTTATTTTGCATTATGTCACATTTTTTTAAAGGAATAGCTTGCAAATCTTGACAAGATCTTGGGTTGTTGAGAAACCCTAGCTATAACCTAGCATTAGCCTTTGACAAAAATCCAGCAACCAGCCACATCTTGCTATCAAATTCATTGAACCTAACCAAAATATAAATTAAAAAGGAGGGAGAAAAGTCTCATTTTAATTTTCATTCTCTCCAACTCTTTCTCTCTCTGAAAATTCGTGAATGGGGGATGGGAGAGAGTGTTAAGATAAACCAAGAACACTTCTTAGCTTAGCAAGAACAGATCTTAAGGACCAGAATCAAAATCAAAGCTCAAAAGAGGTATAAACCCTAAATTTCAAAATTTATGATTTTGATGTTTAATGTTGTTGTTTGTTGGTTAAATATGTGTAATAGGGTTTCAATTAGAGATCTGGGTTGTTGGATCATGGATCCATAACACCTAGATGCTAGGATCTAATGTTTATAAAAATCTGGAAAATGTTGGAAAATGTTGTCTGACAGTCAAATGTCAGGGTCTATAGATCTTTATGTGTTAATGATATCTTGTGTTGGATGTTATAGATTTATAGTATGTCATTTTGTCTGTAATCTGGAGCTGAAAACAGAGCTAGATCATGTGTATATTTCAAGATATAAGCAGTCAAACTGCGTTGACCAGCCACGAAATCTGATTTCTGAGTTACCCAGAAACCCCAGAAGTCACTGACAGCGTTTTTGCAGGCGCTAGACCTTGTAGTCTGTTTGTGTTTATGCCATGTTTTAGGTTGGTTGCTGTAGCCTGCCATGTATATTACATTTTGAAGACTTTAGTTCATCCAGATCATTAACATAATCGTGTAGAATTATGGTCAAACGTAGTTGACCGAACTGCTTCAAGAAAAATCTGGAAAACTCAGATTTGTTCAAGAACAGTACTTGAATCATACTTTGACCGTCTTGAATCTTGTTCATCTGTTGTTGTTAAGATGATCTAGTTAATTGTGGTTGTACATTGGCATAACTACTATAGAATTAGACCTTAACATTTCCTGAAACACTACTGGAACCTAGATTTAATCGAGCCATAAGATGGCCACTCGAACCTGTCTGGAAATCTAGGAAACCCAGAAATCCTTGCAGGCCTCTGACATCAACTTTGCAGGCTTGGATCTTGCGATTATGTTGCTTAATGACTCATATGGTGATATATAATTGTAGTACTACATAAATACTACAAGGCTAACATCTTAACAAACCCAGAAATCATCATGAACACAGTTTAAAAACCGGTCAAACCTACCTACTCGGTGTCTGCCATGAAGGCTCAAGAACACTCAAGAACACCTATAGCGACAGAAAGTGTCGCTATAGGCCTTTAGCGACAGATTATTTTTATTTTTCCAGAAATTAATTTAAAATTAGAAAAAAATGGTTTTTAATTATTAAAAATACAAAATAAATTCTAAAAAATTATTTTAAAGTCTGAAAAATAGTTTTTAACTATTTTGAGTATATTTCAAAAATATTTGTAATTTTTGGAATGTAAATGGTATTTATTTATTTAGTTATAATATTAAATAAATTATTTAAAAATAGTTTTTAATTCATGAATAATCATGAAAAATTATTTTATGGTATAAGAATATATTTTAAGTTATTTTTGATGACTTTTAATATTTTGTGATGAAATTCATTAATTAATCAATATTAATTATAATTTGTTTATTTATTAGATATATTAAATAAATTAAGGAAAAATGGGATTAATGCTTTATAAATCATATAAAAATGATTTAAGTGTTATAAAAATATTTTAAGTTATAAAATATAACTTTTGATATTTTGGAATGAAAATATTAATATTTTAATATTAATAGCAATTATCGGATAATAGATTTAATGGTTTAAAAATCATATAATTATGATTTTAAATTATTAAAAATATTTTGATATATTATAATTATATTATAATATTATGTAATGATTTTCATTAATATTTTATATTAATGATTAAGAAATTATGTGGTATTTAATTCATTTAAATACGGTTTTAAGGATTGAAAAATGTTGATAAATGGTAATAATTATCCGAAAATTATTACTAGCCTAGGAAAAATGTGTTGTCTGATTAGAAATTATATGTGTTAATGGTTAAGTGTTTAGGAAGAGTTTAATTGAACTTAAACTCGATAAAAGTCCGACTAGACCGTCGGGATGATAGAATTGTGTCGGGTTCAACTCAGACTACAATGGTTTGACTTGATGCTATGTCTTATGTGCTGTATAGACTGATTGGGTTATGTGGTAATGTGTTTAGGTTATTCTGTGGATATAAATATAACAGTAATATACTCTGATGATATTATTCTAATTATTGAAGATCTATATTATTTATATTAGGTCTTCGGGGTAAAGCGTTATTAAATTGCGTGCCGTAATCAACGGTTCAAGCAAGTTTTCTTAAACTTAACTCTAATAAGAGTAGTTTCTTCAAGATTATGGTTAATCATTGCTGATTGCCACGAAAATTGTATACTGTACATCTTGCATGTATAAGTCAGGCATGAAAGGCTGATCACCTTCATTACCAGTTGGTTCAGAAATATTTGTTCATGTATAATACTTGTTCAGTCAAAAATTTGTCCGTGCTAGTTCTCAATTATATTGATGAATTATAGCAAGCCCTTTATTCATACTCTTCAATCATGATATATCATTATTTTGTTGTATATAAACTTGGTGGGCAACTTTCATGCTCACCCTTGCTATATCATGATAAAATATTGCAGATAAGGCGAATGCTTTTGGGTACAGGAAAAGAATAAGCCAAGTTCAGCTTGGAATATAAAGTGCGGCTAGTATGTAATAGTATAGTTTAATAAATGTGTTATATGTAAGAAAAATTATGAAATGTGTATTAAGTTAAGGTTACTCGACCTTGGGGAATAGTGTGTAATTTATTGTATAAACAATTTATTTTTATATCTTCCGCAATTAGTAAAAGAATTAGCGTACCGAATCCGCGGCGATTCGGGGCCCGGATTCGGGGCTGCTACAATAATCACATAAATCCTTAATCCTGAATAATTCACCTAAATCCTTCACAGAATTTTGAAACCCTCAAAATGCCATCCTAATAACATCAAACGCATACACTTATTTTCTGTCTAGGTCTAATATTTGACCTTAAATCAATCATTTAAGATTATCATAAATTGTCTAAATTCTCGGGTTGTCACACACTTAACTTCTGAGGTGATCCTGCATGACATCTTTCCAACTGGTGCTCAAAATTAACTCCTCATGATCTGAATAGTTGGGCATTTGTCTAGTTCTTCTAAGCTCCTCATGAGCTAGTGTACTCTCTGGGAAGACTGTAATCGTCGAGTCTACTTCTACGATCGTTGAGGTTGTACTACGATCATTGACTTTACTCTAGTATATACTCTATAATCGTTGACTGTCCTGGTCCTTGGGATGAACTTGACTAAGCATTCCTTCTGGGTTAAGGTAGCTCAGAAAAAGTCAACCTATTAGAGTGAGCTAAGGGTTAGGTTTGTCCCTAAGGCGCTTTCCAGATGAAAAACTTTAGAAGTTGTTATCACTAATATCTCATTTGACCTTTTTTGTTGGGGAGTTCATTAACCAACTCTAGACATTTGCATTGGCTGTAATCGTGGAGTCCTCCTGCTCTTATACTATGATCAGGTGTTTAATCGTAGGCGCTCCACGATTTTGAGTTAGGTGGTTTTCAAGGTTATCAGTAGTACGTTCTGAGACATTCCTACTGCCTATGGATCTTCATTTGGTTCATCAGCCACAAAGTTTTGGGACTTTGTAACTGGTACATTTCTTCATAGTGTATTTCTAATATTTTTAGCACTACTATTTTGTTGGCAGATCATTGCTCCCCCATGGTTGATACTACTTTCTAAGAGAGGAGTGATTTCTTCATCTTCATTTGCATTAGTGGGAAGCCTTGCATATTTCCTTCTGAGTGGAATCATCATTATCAATTAACTTTCCTTATATTATAGACATGGATGTCTTTAGGACTGATCACTCTACGATCACTTAATAGCTCTACTAACATAGTCTTCCTTGCCAGTTTGTACTTGTGGAGTTTTTTTCATAATGAGTTACTCATGTATAATGCTCGATGATCCTCTAATGTGAACTTCCTTGAGGATTCTCCTCATATGATATGATTCACATGATTGAACATATAAGACCCTTTTCATCTTAGGTTGAATGGACTGCTTCCATATAGAGATCATTTGCCATGTGATCTTCATTCATGTTAGCTCAACAGATCTTCAAGGACATGTTTTGACAAATATGGATTTTATCAGAATCATTTCTGAACAGTCTTAAGCCTTCTGCTGGTTGAATCTTCTTGACCGAAGTCTTATGTTCCAGCATTCCTTAGTGTGGTCAGATAGACCAAGTACCTGCAGGTTAGATACATTTTTATTTTTGTTACCCATAGTTAAATGGGTCCTGCCAGGTTAGTTTTCAAAATCCCTATTCCTCATATATGAATTTTCATCATATTGATCACCAACAATCATATTCATGCATATATCTAATTTAGATATTACATTGTAAGATGCATGATGACGAGTGTGTGTAAGATTGGCCATTTAAATAAAACACTTCTTTTCTATGATGGTTTCATCATCTGCTTGGTTATGTTCACAGATTTTAACTATTCACAGAATGAGAATCAACTTGATCACTTATTTGTATCAGGTTGATTCATGGAGGTGATCGATTTCTATGAATCTTCAAGATACTCTTGTAGAACTGATCATACTCTATGTGTTATCAAAAACTTAGAACATAGGTTTCTACATGCATACTAACACATCAGTAAAGATTACTTCACTTAAGATAAATTAAACCTTAATATGCTTATGACCTATTTCAGATTTCTTTCAAGATGTCATCTTTAACCTAAAACTTGGATGTAGAGAAAGATTGTAAGCATTTGAGTTTCCAACCTCAATGTACTTTCTCTCTTCTCCTTTTTAGGTAGAGTATGATTTCTTGATAGAATACTGTTATAGTGCATAAGGAGGTGCAACATGATGTACACATTTATATTAGTGAGGAACCATACCTTTCTACTGTTAGTTTCTTAACAGTCATGTATCTTAGGTATACTGAGGTTAGGCATTGATGTGCATAGTTTTTTATTTACTCCTGACATCTTGTTGCTTCAGTTGTCCTTTGATCAATAAGTCATAGTCTTGAAGATGTAAGCTAAGAGATTCTTGGCATCTTTCAGTTCTTTGACATCATTGAGTCCACAAGGTTCACATCCAGTTGCTGGTTTGCCAAATACCTATTTAAAAAGTTCTTCTTTCTTCTCCCGATAGGCAGTTCTTAGCATATATAGCCTTTTCATCTTTCAGGCTGGTGGATGCTTGACTCAATGTTGTTGATGTCTCTTGAGCTTCCTTGCCTGGTCTTCAGACTATAAGATTGACTTTAGCCAAGGATTGGTCATGTTGTAACGACATTTAAGAACATGGACCAATTTGAGCTGCTTCAAATGTATATACACAATTACCTGTACACAATATTTCCAACGTGAGAGCTCATCTGCATTTACAAGGGACTTACTGCTAAACTAAGTTTAGAACAATGTTTATGCCTAGGATCAGACTAAAAGAGATTAGCTTTTGAATATAGCATGAGAACCTGCTTTGATACCAATTGTTAGTTTCCAGTAGGCACACAATAGATCTAGAAGTAGGGGTTAAATAGATCTTTTTTATTTTCAAATACATTTCTCGTTTATTTTGTATTGCTAATGAATTAGCATATGACAAACATAAGAATCTTTTCAAACACAGTGGAATAAGTAAAAGATCTCCTTCATTGATATATTCATAATCATACATACATTGTTTTTAGAATTAGTTAAGTGGTAAACAGTTAATACATACATAACAGTTATAGTAGTTAGGTTCAGAATGTAAATGACAAATGACATAAAGTAAATGACACAATGAATTTTAAGTGGTTTAGAAACTCAAGCTCCTAATCCACTCTTCTGCTTTCAACTAGCAAGATTTCCACTAAGGAAAAACAGCACCCTGAATCACTAAGATTCCTTCAAGGCCAGCAGCCTTGGAACTTCAGTTCACTAAGAACTCTTCAAGGCCAGCAGCCTTCAAACTTCTCTAGTTCCCTAGGAACTCTTCAAGCCCAGTAGGCTTGGAACTTCATTTAGTCCCTTCGGATAAGGATCCCTCATGCCCTAGCTTCTTGTTGTTGTTGTTGTTGGTGCCTTCTTGCTAAGATGTCTTTAATGTAGAACATTTTCTGTAAGGCAGCTTGGTGTAGTCCTCTTGGAATTCTGCTTTGAGTCTGGACTACTTCTTCTTTGGTGCAGATGATCTTCATTCTCTTATGCTCATCTTCATTTGTTGTTAGCTATGCACCATCTCCATTTGGGTCTGCTAAGTGTTTGAGCTTTTGGTAGACTTCGTCTGGCATTTAGCATTCCCTGAATCCTTCTTAACTGGTTAGCAGATATGGTTCTGCACTTGTTCTTATTCAGCTTTAGGTTTATGGTGATTCATAGAGTGGTTCTCTGGATCTTCTTTGTGCTCTGCCACTTGTTCTTTGCATTCTTATCTTAGTTGAGTGAAGCGTTAGTCTGTTCAAGTCCTTCTTCAAAGCTGTTTCACTTCCACGTTCGTAGTCTCACTGTCACTGAGACATGTTCTGTTAAGCTCTGGTGGAACTCGTAGAGTCAACAATAGCATTTCAACAACTCAATGATTCTGCAACTCAGCAACTCCAACAACTCTTGATCTTTGAAGCTCATGTTGATTTATACTCCTTCACAACCTTCCCGTTGTAATGTAGCCATTAGGAGCTATTTGAATTGCTTCGCAGATCTCGACTTATTTGGCATAGACTGCAGATGTGATATGGCATCCCCTTTATGACTTTCTAACACTACAATCTACTGTTTCACCTACCCCGTCAGATATATCACTTCGATATCTTGAGTAGGTAATCAACTTTATTTACTCCTTCTGATTTCTCGATCTGAGGTTGTCCTTTTTTATCAATGCTCTCAATAAGCTATATTCAAATATCAATCTTCAGATTGAACCATTGCCAATGCTTCAATCATCAGATGACTGAACTCTACGATTCTGATGCATATCTTCTTGGACCTGATCGTAATGTCTTGTTGAATGTTGCTCATTGACATGTTGAGACAACGCTACGATCTTGAGGAGTGTTTATTGGATCTTAAATATAGAACACCTCTTCCTTCTTTTGTCCAGTGCTTCAACACTTATACTTTCCTCGACTGATCTCAGGAACTAATAGCTTGACTCCTTGTTCTGGCCTCTTCTAAATAGCAAAACACTTCAGATTTGTGGCATGTCCAGCTCACTTTCTCCTTGTGATCTTCTGTTCACTTATCATCAATGGACTGACACGATGCTTAATCACTTTAGCCTTGTTCTTCATAAGCTGAACAGTATCTCTAAGTACACTTCATCAATTCCTTCTTTGTTTGGAAAACTCTACGATCCTGGATACTTCCAGGATTGTTGTCTTCTGTTAACTTGACAACTACTGCACTTGCTGACTTTCCTTAGTCAGTTGCTGAAGTCTTATTTTGATTAACTTATGGAAGACTTAATCTTGAATGGCTTCACATCTCAATCTGCATGTTGATGGGGTTTGTGCTTAGATCTTCTATTAGCTTGTATTCCATTCGTTGAGTGCTCTCTAGTTTCCTTCAGGTGGGATGCATCTTTATAGCTCATACCAGAGGCTTCATACTTTAGATATTATGGTAGTGCTCATTTGTTGAGAGTCGTTTTTGCTCTAAGATTCTTCCTTTGCATTGTGTGCACTTCTATTGAAGCCTTAGTTCTGCACTCGACGATTCAGCTTTGGTTGTGCAGACACTACAACTCTGAGATCATATCTTGACACTCTACGAATTATGTATTTATGCTTGTTGTCTTCATTTTATCTTGCTCGACTACGATCTCTGCCTCCGATATAATCAGTATACTCTACGACTCTAAATATAGTCTACGATTCATGACATGGCTTTGGCAGATGCTCGGTCGGCTCATAGACATGCTGTCTCTACGATTCTGAGGATGACTTGCACAACAGACTACGGCTCCGAGGAAGCTCTTCTCGACACACTACAATCCTTCCTCGTTTCTCCTGGAAGTCTACGAAATCCGAGATCTACTATCTTGCAGACTACGATTCTGCCTCGATAGCTCTCGAGTTTTCTTTGACTCTCCCAGCAGACTACGATTTCTAGTGCAGTGCTCGACGATCAGACAAGCCTATCTATTACATAATACGATCATCCTAACGAGCTTGATCTTTTTATATTTATATTCCTTGTAAATCATTTATTTTTAAGGACTTTACAAATCTGTTTTGCTTATGTAGGATCAACCTAACATATTTGATCAATTCATTCTAAGTCCTTATACATATATTCTTATTATCTATAAAAAGGACTTTACAACTTTTCTTAATGTAAGCATACTTGCATATTCATACATATATATATATATATATATATATCATAATCAAATCATATATAAATAGGAATATCATTCGCATGCATATTCCTGACACTTCCCATTAAAGGATTACATCAATAGGTTCAATGAAAATCTCCCAAGTTATCTAACCTTTAAAACAAACATCAAATGAGGAAAATTAAACAACTACATCAAACTATTTAAAATAGAGTCTGACAATATAAAAGTCAACAGGTTTACAAGTCTTCAATACTTGTTCATCTTTCCTTTCTCTTTACTGCTGGTAGGTTTATCGACCTTCTCAACTTTAGCTATAATAGTTATATAAGCAAGAGTGAGTAAACAAATGCTCACTTGAAGTGACAATGAATAATAATATCATAACAACTGTCAAATGAATAGGGTCAATAGAACTGAATACTATTCTCTATCAATGATAAACATGGACAAAATTTTAAATAGAAATATCTGATGGTCACAAGACCGCGAACTATGTCAAAAGTTATAAGTATTCTTTCAATTTAAACCTAAATAGTTATAAGACTGTAGGGACTTCACGTACTTAGGGGGATAAACTCTTCAAACAATGTGTTGTGCACAAACATCTAAACGCTTAGCGTAAATTATCCCATGTAATAGGGTTGTTAAAGTTTCAAGGTAATTTAGAGTTTAACGAACATCAACTAAGGATTAGTTGAATAAAAATGTAATAATAATATGCTATGGAAATGAACTAAAAGAATAAGAATTGAATAAGTATTGAATAATTTAACATACCTTGCTTGAAAAATATTAAGCTAAGGGTAGAATTTTGTTTAGTAACAGGATTAAGTTATTGAGCATGCATAATAAATAGTAAATTAAATTATAAAACTTGTTCAACATAAGTGTATCAGAATTTAGAAGCTTGCGTGCTAATAAACAAGTTAAAAGTAGGAAACCTTCTCAAAGTAAGAGTTAGGTTAAATAGCTTTGCATGAATATAATTAAATTGTATAAATAGGATTAGGAATTACTTTCTGAATATAAAGGTAAATAGAACAAACTCAAATAGAGGTTAGAGTTCGGAAACTTGCCTTGCGTGTAGGCTAAACCGTAATAACTCGATTCTCAATACCCTATACACATGTCATCATGAAATAATTAGTTACTACATGTACTCCGTACATAATTAAGTACATATTTCATGTATGACTTAGTTTTAATCATATAGTCAAGTCATACTATTAATGCAATAACATAACTCGTTAATTGCTTATAATATTCTCACTCTTGGTACTATAAATCAACAATATAAAAATCACATTATAACAGTCATAACATTGCACCTTATCAACAATTACAGATTTTGTAAAATTAAAATAAAATTTCTGGCCAACACTGCTGACCGGCGCTGCGGCGCCCCAGTTTGTACTGGGAACAGTGTTGAGGCGCGGCGCTGGCACTGCGGCACAAGACACATGCATGTGATAGGTGCTACGACGCTAGACCTGGCACTGCGGTGCCGAATTACAGTTCAAGGCGCGAAGAACATAAATAATGCTAATTTAGCTTACAACTTACTTCTTAGCAACCAATTTAACATGTATAATTTACATAGACTTCATAGAAACATATCTTAAGGTCTCTAACATATTTTTACCCCTATAAATAACTTAAAGATCAAAATTAAAAACCTTTAAATTCCCTATTCTATGCAAAAACTCCATTTTTTTGACATCCTTAACAAAATTAACACTGTGATCACCATTGTATACCAAATTAACTCATTCAAACTACGTTCTATTCGTTACTTACTGAATTAATACATTCAAGGTTCAATTCATATATTAGTTTACAAATTAACTACCAAATTTGGTACCTTCACAAGTAATATATATAAACATGCATTGTTAACAATTTTTCATTCTTTTGAACGTGATTAGTACACAAAATCTTACCTAGATGCTAGTTCTAACATCAAAAATACATATACATACAATTAACACTTTATATAACAACAATTCAACCACCTTGAATTCACAAAAAACGTAAAACTCGTGAATATAGAACATTCATATATATAATGTTAAGGTTATGGAAGTATACCTTCTCTTGCTTGAACAATCCTTGCTAAAACACAAAAATTATTTTGGAATCACATGACTTTTCTCTCAAATTGTCTCTATTCTCGCTGTAAACTCTCTCTATTTTCTTTTCTTTGTATTCTTTCTTCTATTTTCTTCTTAGGTTTAGGCCTTTTACGTAACAATAAAGCATACACTCCAAAATGTATGAAATTGCCGTATAATTATTATAATAATTACATGTCAGTTATAAGATATATTATATATGTTATTTATATTTTATTTTAATTCAAATTTAAAATTCAAAATCTATAAGGCTTTGTTTGGAAAAAAACCAAATTAATTCTCTTTTAATTTATTTTAATAACTCATTTATAATATAGTTTATTGTTATAATATATTCAATTAAATTCCCATATTCAAATTTAATTCAACTAAAGCCAATAATAACTTATTAAATCTATTTGTCATATAATCATATTACTACAAAATTATAATTTTCATAATACTTTTATTAAATAAATTTTAATAAATTAATACATCACTTTAATTAGCAAATTAAATTAAAACATCATTAAAATAATTCATTTAATTATTATCAACTTACTAATTTAATTATTAATTTAAATTAGAATATTATCTCATAATAATTAATTTCCTTAACTCATAAATTATTTATTGAACAAATAAATAATCAAATCATTGATCTTATAGTTTTCAAAATAATTTTGGATTCCGCACCAAAATAATTTTGGTTCGCAAAAGTTTTCAAAGAACTCTTATAGTTTTCATAAACATTGATCTAGCTGAATCGAATAACATAGACTCATATCAATAATTTAATTCAATCTTATTATTTAATTGTAGCCAAACCCCGTTGGCAAATTAAAATTTTGAAAATATTTTTTGAGAATGACGTCATGATGTCGTACTGTATTAACAGTCCATTTGAGGATGCCATCATCGAGTGACTTTGTCATAACACATCATACAATAGTGGAACAATAATTTTCAGATCGAATTCACACTAAGTATTCCTGCATTTACAATTATATCAACTTTTATCATCTCTACACCAGGTTACATGGTACGTGAGTGATAAATAAAATATATTTTGATATTTCAAATCATTTGCATCTAGATGAAATAAGTAGCATAGACTATACTTTAAACCGTTTCAAAAATGATTACGAGTCTACATATATTTTATTTTATTTTTTTTCAAAAGCACATAGTGCGTATTTAGCTTGATGTCAAAATTCCGTAGTATAGCATAGCTAGGAGTTTTGGAAAACTTATGTCTCCACTAATAATCATTATCTTAACAATCTATCTGTTCATATAATCTTTAATACTCCATTTACACACAACTATATCCAGTTCATCAAACCACACTTATGAGTTCATTTACTTGCCACAATCATATGAGTTTAAGAACTTGTCCTAGTCAGACCTTTGGCGTCCATTCGCTGAGGGGTTCATAAACATTTCATTTAACTACGAGTCAAGAATGTCAAATAAGTATGAGTTTTAAGAACTCGTACTTAACCTTATATTCTCTACCTATAACCTATCTATCTGTTATACACATGAGAAAGGAATCACCCTCTTAACATGCATATAGCAAATAGCACGACACAAACATCCTAATAATTATCCTAACTCCCTTCTCCATACAAATTTCATTTAATCTGTATTCATAATACTTTCTTGAATCTGTACCAATTCATAGTACAACTGAAACCCAACAATCTTGCTGTAAACTGTTCAATCATTTGTTTGATCTTTCTACATACTATAATCTTATCTAATCACGGGGTAATCTCATCGTATATATTATGATTCATTTCTATATCTTGATTGTTTTGTTTTACGATCTCCTATCACTGTACCTTTAGTCTTTTAGACTCTATCTATTCACAACTACTGTTCAACTTTATTGTCAAAGTTAGGGAACTCTATATCTTATAACTCGCCGAGATTCGTCTTTGAATCTTACCTACCGACTAACTCTATTTGAGTTAGTACTTATCCTACTCACCGCGGTTATTAGTCTCAGGTATTCCTACCTAAGGTTCATAAACTACAGCTCTGATACCAACTGTAAGGACCCTAGATCTGAGGTCCCGAATCATCGTGGATCCGGTTCGATCAATTATACAACTTTTATTTATTTTGCGGAAGATATAAACATAAATTGTTTATACATTAAACTAACACATAATCCCAAAGGTCGAGTAACTTTAACTTATTACACAATTCATAACTTGTCTAACATATAACAACATTAATATCATACAATACTATTACAAATCTACGGCACACGTATACTAAAGCTGGAACCGTCTTTGACCTTTCCTTGTATCCGGCGTATTCGTCTTAATCTGCAATGTTTATTATGATATAGCAAGGGTGAGCATAAGATTGCCCAGCAAGTTTAAGTTCAATAATTTAACGATATATCATGATAGAAAGGATTTGAATAATAAGTTGGCTATAATTCAACAATATAGTTGCGAACTAGCACGAACAAACTTTTGACTAAATAAGTATTAAACATGAACAAATATATCTGGACCGAATGGTAATGAAGGTGAGCAGTCTTTCATACATGACTTATAAATGCAATATGTACAAAGTACAATTCTAAAATGGCAATCATCAATGATTATCCATAAGCATATCTGAATAAAATAACTCTTAGTAGAGTTAAGTAAAAACAAACTTGCATGAACCGTTAATTACTGCTACGCAATTTATAACGCTTTATCCGAAGACCTAATATTAGTAATATAGATCTCCAATATTAGAATAATATCATCACAATATAATACTATTATATATATATATATATATATATATATTTATATATATATATATATATATATTTATATATATATATATATATTTATATATATATATATAGAATAACCTAAACACATAAAACATAACACATAATCCTATCAGTCTACAACACACATATAAGACTCGGTATCAAGTCAAACTATTGTAGTCTGAGTTGATTCCGACACAAATCTGGCATCCCAACGGTCTAATCAGACAAAAATTTGAGTTTAAGTTCAATTAAACTCTGCCTAAACACTTAACAATTAACTTAAATAATTTTATTAACATTCAAAATATTTTTTTAAGCTCGTAATAATTTTTAAATAATTATTACTATTTATCATAATTTTTCAATCACTTATATCGTATTTAAATGAATTAAATACCAAATAATTCTTTTATCATTAATATTTATTTATTAACAAATATTAATGAAATATATGTCATAATATTATAATATAATTTATAATATCACAAAGTATTTTTAATACCTTAAAATTATATTTAAATGATTTTTAAACAGTTAAATTTATTATTCGATAATTTTTATTAATAGTAAAATATTAATATTTTCATGAAAAAATTTCAAAAGTTATATGTTATAACTTAAAATATTTTTATAATACTTAAATTATTTTTATATGATTTATAAATCACTAATTCTATTTTCCACAATTTATTTAATATATTTATGAAATAAACTAATTATCATTAATATTAATTAATTAAGGAATTTCATCATAAAATATTAAAAGTCACTGAAAATATCTTTAAATATTTTCTTATACCATAATATTATTTTTCATGATTTTTTATGTATTAAAATAATTTATTTAATATTATAATTAAATAAATTAAATACCATTTATATTCCAAAATATTAAATATTTATGAAATATACTCAAAATAATTAAAAACTATTTTTCAGACTTTAAAATAATTTTGAGGAAATTATTTTGTATATTTAATAATTAAAAATCATTTTTATCAATTTATTTAATTAAATTAATCATTTTCCGAAATTAAGTGTCGATATTGGTGCTTTAGGCGACAAATTCGTCGTTGTTGGTGTTCCTGACTTGTTCTTAAGCCTTCATCGCCAGTTTGCAGGTTGCTACTTTGACCACCTAACGTTTCGTGTTCTGGATATTATCAGGGTTGTATATTGTGTTAATATTGTAGTATACATGCAATACTATGACTATAAATCGATTTCATGCTCAAACTATATCATCACAGCAAGATCTGATCAACATAAAACCTTTTCAAAGGTGTTCTTGAGTTTCTGGGCTGCCCAGAAACTCAAGTAGTGTTAGGTGTCCTACTTTGCAGTCTTGAATCTCTAGGTTCCCGACTTGCTTAATGTGTTATCTTGATTCTATCTGGAAGTAGAGATGTCAGGGTACATGTATAAAATCTTAAATCAGTCTAACATCAAAACATATAAGAGATCCAAGCCGGTCAAACACTGACAGAAAATCGCTCATGAAGATTTCTTCGTTTCCAGAAATCTGCAAAAATATCCGGTCAACCATACTTTGACCCATCCTAGCTTTGATTCCATGTATTATCTGGGGGTTCTAGATGCATACATATGAAGCCTATATGTCAGAGAACAACTTTAATACAATAACATGGGTAACACACTTAACAGACGTAAGATCAAAGGCTTCAAAAACTTGTCAGATCACCTGGAAACATTCTGGGTTGCCTAGAACTTGCTTTCCGTTAAAGGTCAACGAGGTTTGACCGCTCATAACTCTCAATCTATTCATGATCTGGGCGTGTTTCTAGTTTCAGATCATAGTCGTGCATCTAAGTGTTATAGATCTATGATCTATCTACCCAGATCACTTATAGATACCTTATAACACATCTTTAACCAACAACTTACAACAACTAACATCAGATTAAATATTTAGGAAAATTAGGGTTCATACCTTCTTAGCTTTGATTTGTGATTCTGACTTTGTTGATCTGATCTAGGAGAGATAAGGGATGGTATTGGCATATCTTATACCACTTTCTCACTTTATATTCCAAAAATACTAGAGAAAGAAGGTTTTGGTTCAAATGAAAATTAAAGTTAGCATATTTTCTCTCTCTTTAATCTATATGCATTAATGATGCAATGAAATGGGCTGAGCTAGCTGGCTGATATGTAATATAATTTAGTCAATGGTTGATCTAGGTTGCTCAACCACTCCATGTATTGGCAAGATTTCATGTTATGTCACAATAATGTGTTGGGAGAATGCATATTATGATTTGATGTTTTAATGTATATGCTCATGATTATTTGCAAGGTCCTTCAATGAATATATGTACAAGGACTTAGTGATAGATCAAAATCGTAGTGTATCATCTCAACAGTAAAGAAGTCAAGGCAGAAACGTAGAGCTTAACGGATCGTTGTGTGTTCTGCCTTGAAGGGAATCTTCAGAAATCGTAGAGTGGTTCCAAAGTTTGCCGAGCCAACTCCACGATCGCAGTGTGCTGAAGGAAACATGAAGTTTACAAGTCAACGATCGTAGTGTGCTCTCAGGAACGTAGAGTCAACAACACGATCAAGTAAGGATCTTAGTGTGCAAGGCTTTAAGAGAAATCGTAGTGCTCTCTAAATGATAACATCAGATAAAGCACCAAGGAAACAAGTCATTACGATCTGAATCGTAGAGAATCATAATCCAAATCGTAGAACATCATCTATCTCATGTCAGAAAACGTCGAGCCTCATGAATTTTGTAAAGGTAGATTTCAACATATGAGGAATGGATTCTAGACGCTGCAATACTCATTAGTCCCAGAGTAAGGAAATATCCTTAGTATGCAACAAAGAAGCGTATTGAAGAAGCTAAGGATAGTACCATGGATAAGAGGGACAAAACAGCTTTTCAGGTGGTAGCTGAGAAAGTAGTCTGCTGTGTCATTGGGACAGAATGCAATTTCAGAAGATGTGCAGAAATGTCTCCATCATAGTATAAAAAGTTCAGACGCATTTAATGCCACAACGGATGGATCCAACAGATAGTTTTCAACATCACATATATGCAGATTAGACAGATGAGAGAGAACTAAGCAAGCATTGAATAAACAACGTGAACATCTCTCTCAAGCTCAACTCTACAATCTGAGATATTGCAAAGCTTGCTCAACTACTCAGTTTTTTAGAACAAGTGCTTACACAGCGACTGAGTAGCAACCATCAAGAACACAACATTATCAACCAACTGAAGAAGAGTACCAAGTCTGCTGGACTTGAAGAGTTCATAGTGAACTAGAAGAAAGCCAAGTCTGCTGGACTTGAAGAGTTCAAGAGTGAACTAAGAAGATCGTAGACTGCTGGTCTAGAAGGAATCTGTGTGATTCAAAAGTTGTAACAGACATCCTTAGTGGATATCCTACTCGTTGAGTAGAAGAGTGGACTAGGAGCTTTAAGTGCTCTGAACCACTTAAAAAGACTGTGTCATTTACATTCTTATCATAACTGCCATAACTACCTCACCCTCATTACTCCACTGCTTGGTAAAGAAGATTAAAATAAATATTTATTCCGCTAAGTTTTAATCATTATCAAAGAACAAGTTTAAAACGAAAAGATTTTTAAATATCTATTCAACCCCCCTTCTAGATAACTATTGTGCCAACTAGGAACTAACAATTGGTATCAGAGCAGGTTCAATTTTATAGCTTACAAGCTTTAGTAGATCCAATGGCACTCGTACCAAGCGAATCCAGGACCGAGGGAGGCAGCAAGCCACCAATGTGCAACAAGGATAAATTTGCTAACTGGAAAGTCAGGATGCAAGCGTACAAGGACTCAATAGATGAAGATCTGTTTGAGACCGTTCAAAATGGGCCTTATATTCCAACCAATCTTGCACCAACCACTGACGATCCAAACCGTATAAAGATAAAAGTTAAAGAAGAGTGGACAGACAATGAGAAAAGAGTTGTCCAACTTGATAAGAAGGCTAAGAGCATCCTGTTCTAATCCTTAGAGGACGATCTATTTGAAATGTTGTAAATAGGAAAACAGCTAAGGAAGTTTGGGAAGCTCTACTGATCATGCACGAAGGAACTGAAGAAATTAGAGAGAACAAACAGTCTCTTCTATCACAACAGTACAAAATGTTCGTTCACGTGCAAGGAGAAAATGTAACTTCCACCTATGAAAGATTCAATGTTCTGCTCAACTCTCTACGAGCATATGGAAAGGTCTATCCTAACAAAGATCTGACCATAAAATTCATGAGAGCCCTACCAAGCAGGTGGGATGACAAGACCACTACAATAAGAGAGTCAAAGAATCTCAACGAAATGACAGTTCAACAACTATATGGAAATCTTCTAACATACGAACTGGAGCTGACCTAGCATGATGAAACCTTATCAGAAGGAAGAAGGAAGGATAAGGGTGTTGCTCTAAAGGCAACTAAAAGTGAATCAAAGGTCAACACTGAGATTGACCCTGATGATGATGAAGACGATGGTGATGACCTTGCTATGCTGGTAAAAAGACTAAGAAGGTTCATGCGACAAGGCAGAATCAGCAAGCCAAAGAAGGTCAGCAATTAAAGCAGTCAAGAGCAAATGAATGACCTATGCTACAACTGCAAAAAGCCTAGCCACTTCATCGAAAGCTGCAACAAACCTATCAAAGAAGAAAACACATGCAAAGAAGGAATACAAAGGAAACACGGGGCCTCAGAAAAGATATAAAGGCATGGTAGCTGGAGGATCATGGAGTGACTCAGATAATAACTCAAATGTTGACTCCGGAGATGAAGAAGAACCACATATGGCCAATCTGTGCTTAATGGCCAAACATGCAAAGAACAAACAAATCCCCAACATACATGATGTAAGTCTCGACGAGGTATTTAATTTCAAGTCACCTGATGTAGACATGAATGACTTAAGAACTGCACTGCATGACATAACTACTGATCTACATCAATACATGAAGTGGTTCAGAGTCTTGTCTAAAGACCATTCACTTCTTCAAGAGGAAAAGAAGAAAGTTCAAAAAGAGCTTGAAACATCCCTTCTAAGTAATAATCTTCTTTCCAAGCTTGAGGCTGAGAATGAGACCTTAAAACAGATAAACACAGTCAATGCACTAAGAGAGTCTATTCTAACCTCTAAAGTTGAGGACCTAGGGAAGACTATCTCTGCATGGAACAAATCCTCATCGTCCATAGACTGCCTGCTTTCCAGTCAGAGAAGCACTTTCAACAGAACAGATCTAGGTTTTGGGGAATTCATCTCAAAGCCTTATGTGGAAAAGACAGTGGAGACTAGCACTAGTAATGCCTCAAGTTTTGATAGAGGCATAGCCTTTGTGAAATCTTCACAGTTGGAAGTGTCAGGTCAACCTTGTTCTACTGTTTCTAGTTATACTCAGAGAAGTAAAGGATCTCACGCTGGCCTGGGCTTCATAAAGGAGAATAGTAACCTAACATCTACTCAACAACCTCGAAGAATCGTAGAGTCAAGCAAGACCAACTCTACGAATCAACTAGGAAGGTACAGTAGAGGTAAGACACACTCATCACTATTTATGAAACCTAAGGGCACGTGAAAGAAAGAGAATCAGTTTAACAGAAGGTTAACTAAAGAACCACACAAGTCCAAATGGAAGATGAATCATCATGCACACACAGGCATACATCATAATAGATGTTTCATATTCAATAAATATGGTCATAGGGCCACAAAATGTTATTATAACTCCATGAATTTGAGACCCAAGATTAGACATATTTGGGTCCCCAAAGGTACTAACAATGAAGGACCCATGAAAATATGGGTACCAAAATGAAGGTTCAAATATCTTGACAGGAAAAGAGCTCCACGACCTCAACATGGTATCTGGACAGTGGATGCTCGAGGCATGTGATAGGGAACAAAGCTCTACTATCTAACTACATAGAAAAGGAAGATCCCTCAGTCATCTTTGGAGATAACGGCTCGGGACAGACAAGAGGATATGGCTCTGTTGGCAATGGTGCAGTATCTTTAAGCAAAGTAGCCTATGTGGAAGGTCTTCAACACAACCTTTGAAGTAACAGCTAACTCTGTGACAAGGATCATCAAGTGACATTCCTCAATAATCAATGTCAAGTCAGAGATTTAAAGACATTTACTATAAAGCTAACCGGGACAAGAGAAGGAAATGTCTACACAGTGGATCTTGGTCAACTAAGCTCAGATGAGACAGTATGTTTTCTGGTAAAAGCATCTGAACAAATGAGGTGGTTATAGCATAGACGGTTGTCTCACTTAAACTTCAAAAGCATGTCCAAACTGGCATCAAAAGACCTAGTAGCTGACCTACCAAAGTTCAACTTCGTGAAAGAAAGGCCATGCAGTGCCTGTCAGCTAAGAAAGCAGACCAGAAGCTCATTCAAGAGCAAGACTGCCAACTCTATTGACAAACCACTGCAGTTAATTCACTTGGATCTCTTTGGGCCAATCCCAACAACCAGTCTTGGAGGAAAAAGATACTCTCTAGTCGTAGTCGACGACTACACCAGATTCACATGGTTATTCTTCCTAACTTCAAAGGATGAAACGAGCTCCGAATTAATCAAGATGTTTAGACTGGTGATGAACGAGCAAGGAGAGAAAATCAAGGTCATAAGGAGTGATCATGGTAGAGAATTTGATTTATCAGAAATAGATCAGTTCTGCACAGACAATGGGATCAGTCACAACTTCTCAGCTCCTCGAACTCCTCAACAAAATGGAGTAGCTGAAAGGAAGAACAGAACCTTGATTGAGGCTGGAATAACTCTACTAGATGCAGCCCATCTACCTGAATACTTCTGGGCAGAAGCTATCAACACTGCATGCTACACGCAGAACAGATCACTCATACACTCTACGATCAAGAAGACGCCCTACGAACTGTGGAAAGGAAGAAAGCCAAGTGTCAGCTATTTCCATGTCTTTAGCTGTGCATGCTACATTCTCAACAATGGAAAGCTGTATCTGACAAAATTTCAGCCCAAGTCAGATGAAGGGATCTTTCTTTGATATGCCACAGATAGCAAGGCTTACAGGGTGTTCAACAAGAAGACACTGAATGTTGAAGTCTCAATACACATCATCTTTGATGAAACTCACTTAGACAAAATAGTGTATCAAGACACTACGACAAATAGTACAGATACTTCGAATGAAGTCGTCGAGCTCAACACTATGATCGTAGTGCCAGATAGTGAAAATGTAGAGCATGAGAATTTGATCGTAAAGAGGTCCATGCAAGACAGCGAGCCTTCACTCCAAGAAGAAGAGATAGACCTTGAAGATCTAAGACAGGAAGGCATCAGGATAGATGTCCCAACCGGTAATAGAAGGGCAATAGATCACACTCAGGATCTAATCATTGGAGATCCGAGTGCCAAAGTCAAAACAAGAGCTGCTACTCAGAATGAATGTTTTTATCTAAGTTTCCTGTCACAAATAGAGCCAATGAAGATAGAGGATACAATGGAAGACTCCAGTTGGATAGAAGCCATGCAGGAAGATCTCAACCAATTTGAATGAAGCAAAGTATGGAGATTGGTACTAAGACCAAAGAGTTATCCTGTGATAGGAACTAAGTGGGTCTTCAGAAACAAAATGGATGAAGATGGGGTCATCACCAGAAACAAGGCAAGGCTAGTGGCAAAGGGCTATTCTCAAAAAGAAGGTATCGACTACGATGAAACATTTGCACCTATTGCCAGACTGGAAGCCATCAGAATCTTTCTTGCCTTTGTTGCCCATATGAAGTTCAAAGTATTTCAGATGGATGTCAAGAGTGCATTTCTAAATGGAGAACTGCAAGAAGAAGTCTATGTAGAACACCTAGAGCATGGTATGAAACATTGACTAACTTCTTAATCAAAAATGAGTTCACTAGAGGTAGAGTAGATACCACACTGTTCCTTAGAAAGCATAAAGACAAAGTCTTACTAGTTCAAATCTATGTCTATGACATTATCTTCAGTTCTACTGACGAAAATTTATGCAAGAGATTCTTTAAGCTAATGCAGAGTAAGTTTGAAATGAGCATGATGGGTGAGCTGAACTTCTTTCTTGGACTGCAAGTAAAGCAGACTGAATAAGGAATTTTCATAAACTAAGGCAAGTACATCAAAGACTTACTAAAGAAGTATGGCATGGAATCAGCCTCTCCCATGAAAACACCAATTTCTCCTGCAACCAAGCTTGACAAAGATGAGAAAGGTAAAAGTATTGATATCACTCAATACAGAGATATGATAGGCTCTCTTTTATACCTAACTACCAGTAGACCAGACATAATGTTTGCAACATGCAAATGTGCTAGATTTAAGGCTAACCCTAAAGAGTCATATGTGTCTGCTGTAAAGAGGATCTTTAGGAATCTCAAGGGTACACCTTACTTGGGGATATGGTACCCCAAGGAATCCTCATTTGAACTAATAGCATACACAAATGCTAATTTTGCAGGATGCAAAATAGATAGAAAGAGTACCAGTGGCACTTGTCAACTTCTAGGAAACAGACTTGTGTCTTGGTTTAGCAAAAAACAAAACTCAGTGTCTACCTCAACTGCAGAAGCTGAATATATTGCTGCTAGCAGCTGCTGTGCTGAGATCCTATGGATGAGAAATCAGCTAGCTGACTATTGGTTCGACTTCAAATCTATTCCAATACACTGTGACAATACAAGTGCCATAGCTATAACTCATAATCCTGTCATGCATTCTAGGACTAAGCATATAGAAATAAGGTATCACTTCATTAGGGATCATGTGCAAAATGGAACTATATCTTTACAATATATCCCTACTGAAAATCAACTTGCTGATGTTTTTACAAAACAACTAGATGAATCCAAATTTAATAAGTTAATAAATGAGCTAGGTATGCTAAATCTACAACCATGAAATATATGCTCTAGATTGTGTTAACCATGACAGATACAAAGACTGAACTCAAAATCGTAGACATGATCAAGGAAAGCTCACAATCGTAGAGCTGAAAATAAGTCTACATCAACGATCGTATCAAAGACTTAACTATCGTAGTGCAGACTCAACGACGACACAAACCCCATTCACAAAGCAAAAATGTATCATGTGATGACAAGCTTCATAACATAGCAATCTCTCTAAGAGGTGGCTCAGGAACAAACCTAACCCTTGAATCTCTCCAAGAGGTTGGCCCTTCCTGAGCTGCCTTAAAAGGATGCTTTATCAAAAACTCATCACAAGGATTCGGACAGACTCGACGATCGTATGATAGACTTAACGAATGCTGATCAGACTCAACGACTGCCAAACAGACTCGACGATCGTAGGATAGACTCGACGATCGCAGGACAAACTCGACGAACATAAGACTACCTCAACTATTGTAGTCTTCCTAAGGACGCCTCAGCTCTGAAAAGGCCAAGGGAAAAGCAGTACATTCCTGCCCAGTCAAATTCGTAGAGCCAATCAAAAATCGACACCTGTCCCACTAAGTGAAAAAGAGAGAGGGAAGTTACAAGTACAAATTGAAATCATGTTTTTGAAATTTGAAGTTCAAAAGATTATCTCTCCCATCCTCTCTCTCTCAAAGCGAAACCCTAAATCAGTAGAAAGCTCAGTCGTATCTCACCTCCAACTACAGAATTAATGGCTGCTTCAAATGTGGTTTCAGGCTACAGACTCTGCTTCGACAAGTTCAAGACAGCTCCACCAAAATTTCATAAGACGCTGGCCTTACTAAAGAAGGCGGGTCTCGAAGAGGCGTTGACCACCGATACACTCATCTATCCCAAGCTAGTGAAGAAGTTCTATAAGAATGGTTTGTTCGAACACAACACCATCACTACTCGAGTAAAGGGAGTAGAAATGAGACTAAGGGAAGAGGACTTCAATCTGGCCCTAGGTTTCAAGAATGAAGGGCACCCATTCATAGACAGCACAAACTTCCAAGAGAGTCTAATGAAAATGCATCACAAGAAAAACCCCTCTATAAAAGGATACAAAAAGAAGGAGTTCCCACAAAGGTATAAGTCTTGGCTGACATTATTAAAAAAATGCATATGCTGCAAGAGCTAATGTCATGACTCGATGAATGAAGCTCAACTTAAGCTCATGACGGCCATGTTTTATGGCATACAACTCAACTATGGAGCTGTATTACTCGAGTGGATCGGTAGGTGGATCCTCAACTCAAAGAAATCAAAAAGCCCTTAAAAGATGTTATATTGGCGTTTCATAAGTATCATTCTACAATCAGCACTTGGTGACAAAATTGGGGATGAAGAGGGAGAAGCCATAAACCCAAATCGAAGAATGACCGAACTGTTGTTTGAAAACTGGAAGAGAAACCCAGCAGAGCATGTTCAGATGATGACAAAATCCAGTGAAAGAACTGGGGATATGAAGAACGCAGGCATTCTTGGGAATATGTCTGTTGTCAGGGAAGAAGAACAAGAAGGAGAAATCAACAAGGAAGAACCATCTGCCCTTTCTAGGAAAAGCAAGGGCAAGAAGAAGCTAAGAGCTAGACAGATAGAAGAGCCTCAAGGTTCTACAACTGATATTCCTATAGAGTCCTCTGATATAGAGACTCTGAGATTGCTGAGAAGGAAGCAACAGAAAGATGAAGCTGATGAGGATCAAGCCACCATATTATAGATCCTAAAGGAGAACAAAGTTGGACATAAGTCCAAAAGACCATCAGTCACCTCTATCGTAGAGTATTTGCTGCTTAGTGAGACAAGACCAAGTGTGGCAGAAAAGGAGGTAATTACTTCAAGTAAAAAAGTTGTTCAGAAAGACAAAGTTTTAACTCAAAATAGTCCTGAAGTTGTGGCTAAACCCAGCAAATCAAGGAGAAATCTGGTCAAGAAATACATTCTTGAAAATGAAAAGGTGCTGAAAAAGGAAGCCAAGAGTGTGGCTGTAAAAGAAGAACTGTCCCAAGAAAATAAAGAAGACAGTGCTCCAGCTGAAGGGGAGACCCCTGAAATTCTAATGATAAAGAATACACCGACTGAGGGGGAGAAGTCTATAGCTCAAGAAGATGTTACAGCTGAGGGGGAGTTTTTGAACTCTCAAGAAAATGTTCCAGCTGAGGGGGATTTACTGAACTTACAAGAAGATAATCATGTTGAGGGGGAACCTCATGATATCTCCATGGCAGAAGAAGAGATTCCTGCCCAAGATAAAAATGAATCAGTGCCAGACCATCCAATGCCCATTGAGATAATGGAATCCTCAAATGAAGATAAAGAAGAGGAATAAGATGATGATGAGCTTGTAATCACTTGAGTGAGGAAAGATGGATATAGGAGCTATCTGTACACTCAAATGTTTTCCTATTTACCTACGATGGCATACCATCAAGCTCAAATCTGAACTCATGGGATCACATGTTCTAGAGCTTTAAAGAGTATCCAGCCATCTCAGTTCTGGCTCATGGATTTCCAGGAAAAGTCATTTTTGCCAAGAAGCTGCTTACAAATACCTCTTCCTTAAAAGATAAATCTGAGGTACTGTCTATCCCTACCAAATTTCGAGTTAATCACTTACCATCATCCTCATTTAGCTATTTTTATGAATTCCCTCGATGGTTGGAAGTGAATCTCAATCCATTAAATCAATTTCCAGTTGCAGAATCCCAAAAATCTGTAACTAAAGAAAAAAATGAAGTCAACTTTACTTTGATCCCAAAAATCACCACCTCTTCGATTCCAGACTCCAACCACATCATAGAGTCTCACATCGAAATCGTAGAGTCACCTATTCCAGACATCCAAACCCAAGTCCCTCCATCAGACATACCATCCTTTTCCACAAATGAATACTTTAGCCTTGACCTTGCTCTTTACAACTTGCTAGATCAACCCAAGCATACAACCCCTCTAACCACCAATCCTCAAACCAATGATATCCTACCAAGCCTGCCTACAAAGGATGACTTCAAAGAAACTTCCGAGAAAATGGTAAAGTCTATAGAAGCAAGTTTGGAATCTCACTCTGATCTCATCAATATCCAGCTGAATAAAATGATCACAGCTGCAAATAATTCCCTGGCAATATGAATACTGATCTTACAAAGAAGTTGAAGGAGATTATCCAAGAAATTCTTAAGAGCATGAAGGACAGAGATGAAATTCACTTCCAAATAGCTGCCAAACAAAGAGAGGCTGTTCTTGCAATGCAAAACATCAAGACAGCCAACATACCCTGATGCTGGAAAATATCATCAACTTAAAAGCCCATGTCTATGACTTCCAAAAATCTTATGCCAATCAGAAAAAACATAATGATATGATTCTTTCAGTTCTTCAAAATAAAGAAGCAAGATCTGAAAAAAAGATCAAGGAAAATAGAGAGGACATTTCTCAGACATAAAGCAACCTGAACGAGCTTGTCCAAGGTGTTAATCGATTGTCTGCCGATATTCGAACCCTTGATGCTAACATAAAGGGGGAGAATAAAGGTAAAGGAGTTCAGGGAGGACAAGGTAGAGGCAGAGGAGGTCATGGAACTCAAGAAAGGGGAGGAAGACAATATCATGCATAGGCATCACGATCTGATCAACAGGGAATTGTAATAGCTATACCATTAAGCCGTCAGGAGTCAACTCCCAGCTCACAAGATGTGTCTACTGTACGCATAAGAATGCCAACTAGAGATCCTGCATTCATGCACATGCATGAGGAGAATCCAATACTAAGTCTAAGCGAGCTGGAAGAGTTAGCCACAAATGAGGAAGCTCAAAGAAAAATAAGGGCTGAGGAGTACGCCTACCCACCTCCACGAAAGAAGCCAAGGAATAGAGATAAGTTGAAACTTAAATTTCTTATTGATGTAATGCTGAATTGTAATATCTTCTGATCATCAATAAATTCATGCTTATTCTCTAGAAATTTCAGCTGATCACTGAAATACTAAGTCATGTTTAAATTTCCTGCAAATGCATCTAGTCACTAATAATCATGACAACAAATCTCCTTTGTTATGTCAACATCAAATAGGGGGAGATTGTTGGGAGAATGCATATTATGATTTGATGTTTTAATGTATATGCTTATTATTATTTGTAATGTCCTTCAATGAATATATGTACAAGGGCTTAGTGATAGATCAAAGTTGTTAGGTTGATCTAAGATCTGAATGTGTATCATTCTTTAATAGAATGTATAGATAGTAAAGATCAAAGATATTAGGTTGATCTTGAGATATAATAGATAGGGTTCGAAGAAATCGTAGTGTATTATCTGATCAATAGTGCAGAAGTCAAGGCAGAAACGCAGAGCTTAACAGATCGTAGTGTGTGCCTACCTTGAAAGGACTCTTTAGAAATCATAGAGTGGTCCCAACATTTGCCTAGCTAACTCCACGATCACAGTGTGATGAAGGAAACATTAATTTTACAAGTCAACGATCGTAGTGTGCTCTCGGGAACGTAGATTCAACAACACGAGCAAGTAAGGATCGTAATGTGCAAGGGTTTAAGAGAAATCGTAGTGCTCTCTAAATGATAACATCAGATCAAGTACAAAGGCAACAAGTCATTACGATTTGAATCGTAGAGAATCATAATCCAAATCGTAGAGCATCGTCTGTCTCATGTCAGAAAACATCGAGCCTCATGAATTGTGTAAAGGTAGATTTCAAAATATGAGGAATTAATTCTAGACGCTGCAGTACTCATCAGTCCCAGAGTAAGCAAATATCCTTAGTATGCAATAGAAAAGTGTATTGAAGAAGCTAAGGATAGTACTATGGATAAAAGGGACAAAACACCTTTTCAGGTGGTAGGTGAGAAAGCAGTCTGCTGTGTCAGTGGGCCAGAATGCAATTTCAGAAGATGTGCAGAAATGCCTCCATCACAGTACAAAAACTTCAGATGCATTTAATGCCACAACGGATAGTTTTCAACATCACATATTTGCATATCAAATAGATGAGAGAGAACTAAGCAAGCATTGAACAAACAACATGAACATCTCTCTCAAGCTCAACTCTACAATCTGAGATATTGCAAAATTTGATCAGCTACTCAGTTCTTTAGAAAAAGTGCTTACACACCGACTGAGTAACAACCATCAAGAACACAAAATTATCAACCAACTGAAGAAGAGTACCGAGTCTGCTGTACTTGAAGAGTTCATAGTGAAGTAGAAGAAAACCAAGTCTGCTAAACTTGAAGAGTTCAAGAATGAACTAAGAAGTTCCTAGACTGCTGGTCTAGAAGGAATGTGTGTGATTCAGAAGTTGTAACAGACATCCTTAGTGGATATCCTACTCGTTGAGTAGAAAAGTGGACTAGGAGCTTTAAGTGCTCTGAACCACTTAAAAAGACTGTGTCATTTACATTTTTATCATAACTGCTATATATTTTATAACTGCCATAACTGCCTCACCCTCATTACTCCATTGCTTGGTATAGAAGATTAAAACAATCAATTATTCTGCTAAGTTTTAATAATTATCAAAGAACAAGTTTAAAATGAATTTTTTTTTAAATATCTATTCAACCCCCTTCTAGATAATTATTGTGCCAACTAGGAACTAACATAATGCATTAAGGGCAAAAATGTCATTTTTATTTTTAATTTAATGGCATATTTGTCAATTGGCCAAATCCTTAGGGTTTAGGGTTTGAACCCTTAGGTTTAAAAAAATAATTTCTTAAATTTTCAAAAATAAAATTTAATATTTTTAAATTATAATTAGAATTTTCTAATTATATTAAAATTTCTTAATCATAATTTAAATCTTGCCAATTAGGATTAGTATTTCCTAATTTAAATTGCTAATTTAGCAATTAGGATCAAAATTGGTCATTAGGATTTATAACCCAAAAATTAGGGTTTTTAATAGAAAAATAATTTTCTAATTTAGAAATTAGATTTCGTAATTAGATTAGGATTTTCTAATTAATTATAACTTCAAAATTATGATTAATATTTCCTAATTAACATTAAAACTATTTAATTAACAATTAGGATTTCCCTAATTATAAATTAAGATTTCTAATAATTAAGTTTTCTAATTATTAGGGTTTATAGTAAATCTTTAGGGTTTTCCCTAATTAAGTTATATTTAATAACGTTAAACCTTATAAATACCATTCGTATTCCCAAACTAGGGTTTTATACACCGAATTAGGGTTTTGGATTCCCGAGACTGAAATTAGGGTTTCCAGAACTGGTTTTTAGGGTTTCTTGTTAATCGTAAGAATTTTCTAACCGAACGTTGACGTTCTTAATATATACCTAGGCTTTGTTGTAGATATCGTTTATCTGGTCAACCCTTGACCCTTAACCACATAATGTACACATATACAACCATATACACAGAACATATTCACGTATTCCCTAAATCCTGAATAATTCACTTAAATCCTTAACAGAATTTTGAAATCCTCAAAATTCCTTCTCAAAAATATCAAACACATACACTTATTTTTTGTATAGGTTCTAATATTGAACCTGAAATCAATTAATTAAAATTTTAAAAATTTTCTAAATTCTTGGGTTGTCATATTCACCCCTTCTTCTAAAAATTTCGTACCCGAAATTTAAATTACACCATACACCATACACCATTCACCATTCCTTCTCATCATCACATGCTACCCAATACATTCCTCACAAGAATTAAAAGTTTCAATTGTGCTGAGGGGTTTTACAGACTATTATATGTTATTTTCACAAAGGTTTTATGGAAATTCATCCGCAAATTATCTTAACTTACAAACATAGTAGGTAATTAGCCCGATATGCCCTGTACTTATAAAGTACTTCTGGTCTGATCTGTTTCTCGTATCCGCCTTGGGCGCATAAACTTTTACCTTGGTCTTATTGGATTCTGCACGAAAACAATTTGGCTCGGGAAAGTTTTCAAAGAAATCTTACAATTTTCATAACACATTGGACTAACTGAATCGAATATTATATACTTATATCAATAATTCAATTCAATCGAATTATTTAAGTGTAGTCAAACCCCGTTGGCAAATTAAAATTTTGAAAATATTTTTTGAGAATGATGTCATGATGTCGTACTGTATTAACAGTGTGTTTGAGGATGTCGTCATCGAGTGACTTTGTCATAACACATCATACAATAGTGGAACAATGATTTTCAGATCGAATTCACACTAAGTTTTCCTGCATTTACAACTCTATCAACTTTTATCATCTCTACACCAGGTTACATGGTACGTGAGTGATAAATAAAAGATAATTTAATATTTCAAATCATTTGCGTCTAGCTGAAATAAGTAGCATAGATTATACTTTAAACCATTTCAAAAATGATTACGAGTCTGCATATTTATTTATTTTTAATTTTTTTCCCAAAAGCACATAGAGCGTATTTAGCTTCATGTCAAAATTCTGAAGTCTAGCATAGCTAGGAGTTTTGGAAAACTTATGTCTCCACTAATAATCATTGGCTTAACAATCTATCTGTTCCTATAATCTTTAATACTCCATTTACACATAACTATACCCAGTTCGTCAAACCACACTTATGAGTTCATTTACTTGCCACAATCATATGAGTTTAAGAACTTGTCCTAGTCAAACCTTTGGCATCCATTTTCTGAGGGGTTCATAAACATTTCATAAAACTATGAGTAGTCAAGAATGCCACATAAGTATGAGTTTAAAGAACTCGTACTTAAACTTATATTCTCTACCTATAACATATCTATCTGTTATACACATGAGAAAAGAATCACCCTCTTAACATGCATATAGCAAATACCGCGACACAAACATCCCAATAATTATCCTAACTCCCTTCTCCATACGAATTTTATTTAATTCGTATTCATAATCCTTTCCTAAATCTGTACCAATTCATAGTACAACTGACACCCAGCAATCTTGCTGTAAACTGTTCAATCATTCGCTTGATCCTTCTCCATACTATAACCTTATCTGATCACGGGGTGATCTCATCGTATATATTATGATTCATTTCTATATCTTGATCATTTTGTTTTACGATCTCCTATCGCTGTACTTTTAGTCTTTTAGACTCTATCTATTCACAACTACTGTTCAACTTCATTATCAAAGTTAAGGAACTCTGTATCTTATAACTCACCGTGATTCCCCTTTGAATCTTACCGAGCGAATAACTCTATTTGAGTTAGTACTTATCCTTATCACTGCGGTTATTAGTCTCAGGTATTTCTACCTAAGGTTCATAACCTACAGCTCTGATACTATTTGTGAAGGCCCCAGATCCGATGTCCCGAATAACCGCGGATGCGGTTCGATCAATTCTAAAACTATTACTTATTTTGCAGAAGATATAAACATAAATTGTTTATTCATTAAACTAACACATAATTCCCATGGTCGAGTAACCTTAACTTATTTCACAATTCATAGCTTGTCTAACATATAACAACATTAATATCATACAATACTATTACAAATCTACTGCACACGTATACTAAAGTTGGAACCGTTTTTGTCCTTTCCTTGTATCCGACGTATTCATCTTAATATGCAATATTTATCATGATATAGCAAGGGTGAGCATAAGATTGCCTATCAAGTTTAAGTTCTATAATTTAACGATATCATGATTGAAAGGATTTGAATAATAAGTTGACTATAATTCAACAATATAATTGCGAACTAGCACGAACAAACTTTTGATTGAACAAGTATTAAACATGAACAAATATATCTGGACCGAATGGTAATGAAGGTGATCAACCTTTCATACCTGACTTATACATGCAATATGTACAGAGTACAATTCTACAATGAAAATCAGCAATGACTATCCATAAGCATATCTGAATAAAATAACTCTTAGTAGAGTTAAGTAAAAACAAACATGCCTGAACTGTTGATTACTTCTTTGCAATTTATAACACTTTATCCGAAGACCTAATATTAGTACTATAGATCTCCAATATTAGAATAATATCATCACAATATAATACTATTATATATATAGATATACATAGAATAACCTAAACACATAAAACATAACACATAACCATATCAGTCTACAACACACATATAAGACTCGGTATCAAGTCAAACTATTGTAGGCTGAGTTGATCACGACACAAATCTGTCATCCCGACGGTCTAGTCAGACAAAAATTTGAGTTTAAGTTCAATTAAACTCTGTCTAAACACTTAACAATTAACTTAAATAATTTTATTAACAATCAAAATATTTTTTTAAGCTAGTAATAATTTTTAAATAATTATTACTATTTATCATAGTTTTCAATCACTTATATCGTATTTAAATGAATTAAATACCAAATAATTCCTTTATCATTAATATTTA
The DNA here is from genome assembly GCA_020205505.1 of Panax japonicus. Lineage (NCBI taxonomy): Eukaryota > Viridiplantae > Streptophyta > Magnoliopsida > Apiales > Araliaceae > Panax > Panax japonicus. The sequence goes on along the minus strand of CM035107.1, from coordinate 55,733,351 downwards.
TTTATTAACAAATATTAATAAAATAAATGTCATAATATTATAATATATTTTATAATATCACAAAGTATTTTTAATACCTTAAAATCATATTTATATGATTTTTAAATAGTTAAATTCATTATCCGATAATTTCTATTAATATTAAAATATTAATATTTTCACGACAAAATATCAAAAGTTATATGTTATAACTTAAAATATTTTTATATCAGTTAAATCATTTTTATATGAGTTATAAACCATTAATTCTATTTTTCCTTAAATTATTTAATATATTTATTAAATAAATTAATTATCATTAATATTGATTAATTAATAAAATTCATCCTAAAATATTAAAAGTCACTAAAAATAACTTAAAATATTTTATTATAACATAATATTATTTTTCATGTATTTAAATTATTTTTAAATAATTTATTTAATATTATAATTAAATAAATTAAATACAATTTAAATTCCAAAAATATTAAATATTTATGAAAAATACTCAAAATAAGTAAAAACTATTTTTCGGACTTTCAAATAATTTTTCAGAATTTATTATGTATTTTTAATAATTAAAAACTATTTTTTTCTATTTATTAAATTAAAATTATTAATTTCTGAAATTAAGTGTCGCTATAGGGGCCTTAGTTGACGAATCCGTGGTTAATGGTGTTTTTGGCCCTGTTCTTGAGCTGCCCAGAAAAACATATCAGTCATCGAGGTAGGTTGTTTGACCGGTTCTAATTTCTTGTTCGTTATGTTTCTGGGAATTCTAACTTAATAGGTTTGTAGTAATAATGTAATACTACAATGTCCATCAAGTTTTATGGCTAAAACATATCAATTGTGCAAGATCTAAGCTACAGAAATCAATGTCAGGCTTGCTCTTGAATTTCTGGGCTGCCCAGAAATTCAAACAGTACGAAAGGTGCTACTTTAGATCCTTGTATCTTTCAATCTATGTATTGTTTGTGTGATATAAGGGTTCATTCGTGTAGAGTACATATCAGAGTACAATTCTATAACCTTACATCAACTTATAAACATCACCCAAACAATATCTGGACCGGTCAAAGTGGTGGTCCGGGATTGTTGTTGAGAAATTTGGGTTTCCCATATTTCATCAAGAGGCTGGTGGTCAACGATGGTTTGACCTGCTACAACATTGTGTAATCCTTTAAAGATGATTTTCATGAGATTGTTGGTTTTATTTTTCGTTATGAACCAATTCTTTTATTAAGACTACCAATTGAACCTTTTATGTCTATGAATTAATTATATGATTTATTCCAATTATTTATGTCAAGGTGAATTGTTTATTATGTCTTGTGCATATTGATTAATTATTTGGCCAATAATTACCTTATTACTCTAGAAGGATTTCGAAGATGAAATTTAGGGTTAGAACTGGATATGATAACATGTATGCTTGATTATTTGCATGAGACGAATAATTATGGTCGTGAATTGAATAGGAATCTCTGTTCACTGCATGTAACAAATTGGGAATTGGGATTTAATGAGTTTAATTTAATTATTTTGCATAGGAATATCGCAAGATTAATTGGGTTGAATAAAAGTTAACTGATCACTTGGGAAAGGGCTTTTAACACTTAGGATAACTGTTAACAATTCTGTAACGCCCCCGAATCCGAGGTCCCGAATCACCGCGGATCCGGTTCCATCATTCTAACACTATTACTATTTTTGCGGAATATATAAACATAAATTGTTTATACAATAACTTTACACACTATTTCCCAAGGTCGAGTAACCTTAACTTATACACCATTCATAAACTATCTAACATAATACATTATTAACAAGTATACTATTACAAATTAGCTGCACATTTTATCCCAAGCTGAACTTGGTATCATTCTTTTCCTGTATCCAAACGTATTTGTCTTATCTGCAATGTTTTATCATGTATAGCAAGGGTGAACATGAAAGTTTCCCAGCAAGTTTAAGTTCAATAACATAACAATATATCATAATTGAAATAGTCTGAATAATAAGCTGGCTATAATTCAACAATATAATTGTGAACTAGCATGAACAAATTTATGACTGAGCAAGTATTATACATGAACAAATATATCTGAACCAACTGGTAATGAAGGTGATCAGCCTTTCATACCTGACTTATACATACAATATATATAGAGTATAATTCATGAAAACCAGCAATGATTGTGACAACCCGATATTTTCTATATAAATAAATCATAAATTTTGCGTATAATTTTTTATTTATTTATTAAAATAAATATGAATGATATGTGTCAAGGTAATGTGTAATTATATTTATATGTGTGATAAATAAAATTTATTTATTACATTAAGTATTGCAAATAAATTTATTTTAGAATTATTGATTATTATCAATTATATTTTTATACTAATTAATTTCTTATTGGAAATGTTTTATTAATCATTTTTCAAGGAAAATATAATCTTATATTATTTAAATAATATATGAAATGATTTTAGAATAATTATCTTTTATAAAGGTAAGAATGCGTGAAAGATATTATGTATGTGTTTATGTGATGAATATAAAATATATTTATTACATGAATGATTATGAATAATTTTATTCTACAATTATTGCTCATTATAAATTATATTCTAATAATAATTAGTTTTATAGTAAAAATGTTTTTAATGTTTATTTTCCATGAAAATATGATAATTATATTAATTGAATAATATATGATATGATTATAGAATTTTTATAATACTTATTTTATTATATGAATTTTGTTCAAGATATTAAGTTAATTATTTTAACTTAATTTATAATGTTAATTATGACAGATAAATCAGATATGGAATCCAAACCCTAATTCTTGATTTTGATCAAGGAATGAAAATAATAATATTATATTATTATTTACCAGTGTTATAGATATGTGTGGTTATGTGTGTAATGTTAATGTGTCGAACAGTTTTAGTGTTAATGATAATCCTAACTTTGGTTATGGGATAAGGAATAATGATAATAAAATTTTAATATTAATTATATTTTGATTTTTCAGTGCTATGAATATGAACTGTATTTCTGTATTTGATAATGATTGGTCAATTACGGTGTATTATGATAAAACCTTAGTAATAATGCTAAACCCTAATTTGAGATCCAAATTAGAGTGCAAGATTTGTTTTATAAGTGTGTTATATAAATTATGGCATGTATTAAATGTATTAATTAGTTAAACCCTAATTAAAATTCTAAAAACCCTAAATTATTAAAAACCATAATTTTAAGTTTTAAAACCTAATTGAATTGAAACCCTAAAGAGAAATTCATTCACGACTTTAAGAATTTGTTAAAGCCGTTATGTAATCACAATAATGTGATTAACGACTGGTGATATAGAAATTAAAACTCTAATACATAGAATTCTAATTTGATAATTAGAAAACCTAATTATAAATCGGTAACCCTAATTATCAAAATCTTAAACCCTAATTGCTAAATTAGCAAAGTCAATGATAATTATATGATCTAGAAATCCTAATTAATTTATTTTTTTGAAAACCCTAAGATATTTTAAAAACCCTAATTTTCTATTAAAACCTTAACTTTTAATTAGTAAGTTATAATTAAAATTTTATTGAGCTTTAGTCTTAATTGTTCAAGCCTCAGAAATTATTTGGGAAACCTTAAGGTTTAAAATCTAGTGATTAAAACCTAGATTCAAGTACTATGGACAAGAATACCCTTAATTACCTTGCTAAATTACAAAAATAGCATTTTTGATTTATTTAATTGAGCTTGCTTGCAAATCTTTCCATATTTTGGGTTGTTCACCAACCCTAGATAATCCCATGTGCCAAAAATCTATTCTAATCAGCCATGTAATGACAGCAACATCAGATTCTTGCATCTAGCTCACTATAAATATAGATTAAGAGAGAGAAATTTACTTTTTAATTCCATTTGATCACCACACTCATCTTAGAACTTCTCTCTCTAAAACCTACGAAATTTGTAAGTTTTATAGTCCCAAAACACAGCCCCACGTCCAGCATAAACAAATCAGCAACACAAAATCAAGAATTTGATCATCAAGGTGTGAAACCCTAGATTTAATTTTTGTCCAAATTCGGTGTTAGGTGTTATGATTAAGTGTTAGAATATGTTGTTTATGTTGTCTAATGATGATCTGGGTTGCTAGATGTTAGATCCATAACATCTAGATGCTCGGATTTAAAGATCTACAAATTCTGGAAATTTTTTAATCAGTTATCTGACAACGAATGTCAGGTCGTGTAGATCTCTGTACGTGATTTATTTTTGTGTTTTAAGTGTTGAATATTGTAGTCAGTTATGAGATCTTTGCTTTGGATCAAGAATCAAGCCTAGATCAGTTGTAGATTGTAAGTTCTACTCGGTCAAAAGTCGTTGACCGGCATTGACCGGGCCATTTCTGGGCAACCCAAAAACGTACCCAGAATGTTCTGACAAGAGGTTTAAGGGCTTGGATCTGGAAATTTGTTAATGTTTTGTTATGGGTTTTGAATCTAGGTTATACTATGTTTGTTGGAATACATCCTCATGCCTTAATATCACTTATTTTATAAACGGGTTGGATTTGATGGACGGTCAAACTAGCAAGGTCGAGCATGTTCTCTGTTTTCTGGGTAACCTAGAAAACATATGAACATGTCGACTGACATGGTTTAACCGAGTCATAAATTTTGATTCTCTTCATGTTATTTGTATTTTATGTAATATATATACTCTCTTGCATGCTAGCTACAACTTGGAACCTTTAGATCACAAAAATATATCATGGATAGTAAGTGGTGGAAGCCCAAAAGTGATCAGTCGAACTGATCTTGCTTTCTGGGTAACCCAGAAAACGAAGAACAGTTCTGACAGGTTGTTTGAGCTTCCATATCTTGCTTATATGTTGTAAACATACGAGCAGTATTATGTGTTATGATATGTGATTCTAATCGATAGAATGATCTTATTAATGATAGGTTTCGGTATAACAGATAGATCTAAGTTGCGTAATTATAAGCAGCGCATCAGGCAAGTATCCTAACTTTGCATTTTCTTTATCCAATGGACAAGTGTAAGAATATTTCAGAATTATACTATTACTGTACAGATTGTTCAACCTATATCATATAAGCCCATTGATTATCAAAATGTTAGTATATGATAATTCAAATATATATTCTGTTCGTTAATTTCTTTAAATGATTATACAAGTGTCCCCACTTGGATAATCATTGTATTTAATCACATGTTGATACACCTTTGATATACATATATATTGAATTATATAAGACCTTTGTAATGAAAACCCGACAGGTATGAACATTCCGAACATGGGAAAATTTTTATGCGCTACGGCGGACAAAGTATGAACGATAATATCGTTCTAGCAATGTAGTATTGATCAATACGTGGCCTATGGGATGTACACCCTCGTGCCCGTAAGCAATGGTCGGTTTACAGATGAATTTCTGTTTAAACCCTTTCGAAAATGAAAACAATGTTCATAATATGTCACAGAAACCCATGTATATACAATACACAGTTTCAAAAATTTGAAAGAGGGTTGTTATGTTACTGTTATTGGTACAGATTACTTCACAACTATTGACCGGTTGTAGAAGAATATTATAAAGAAAACATTTAAATTATTTCAACTTATATATATATATATATAAATACTTGCTGGGCACTCAAATGCTCATCCTTGCTTAATTTAAATGTTTTCAGCTAAGTGTGAACAACTAGAAGGCTCGACCAGGATCAAGTGAAAAGGAAAGCAAACAGGACATGCTATTGGTATCATTTGTAATATATAGACTGTATTAAGTTAATGATATGTATTATATATCATGTAAAGAATGTAGTAAAGGTTGCGTACTTGGGATTAGACTCTGATAAAGGTAAGTTAAGTTTAAAATTTATATTATTGTTATTATTATTAGTAATATTTCCGCTCATAGAAATGGTATCGTGAAGTACCGAATTCAAGTTTCAAGTATTCGGGTTCGGGGACTTTACAATGTTTAACCATAAGCTTATCCGAATAAAACAACCCTTAGTAGAGTTAAGTAAAAATAAACTTGCCTGAATCGTTGATTACCGCTACACAATTTATATCGCTTTATCCGAAGACCTAATATTAGTAATATAGATCTCTAATATTAGAATAATATCATCACAATATAATACTATTATATATATAGATATACATGGAATAACCTAAACACATAACACATAACCCTATTAGTCTATAACACACATAAGACTCTGTATCAGGCCAAACTATTTCAGTCTCACTTAAGTTCGATAAAGTGCTAACGTCCCGACGGTCTAGTAGGACAATTCTTCGAGTTTATGTTCAATTAAACTCTGCCTAACACTTAAAAATTATCTCAGATAATTTTAATAACAGTCGAAATAATTTTTCATAGGCTTGTAATAATTTTTAGATAATTAATATCATTTATCATGAATTTTCAATTATTAAAATTGTATTAAAATGAATTAAATACCACATAATTCTTTTGTCATTAATATTTATTAAATATTAAATATTAATGAGATACATGCCATAATATTATAATATATTTATAATATCATAAAGTATTTTTAATACCTTAAAATCATATTTATTTATATGATTTTTAAACACTTAAATTCATTATCCAATAATTGCTTTTATTATTAAAATATTAATATTTTCATGACAAAATATCAAAAGTTATATTTTATAACTTAAAATATTTTTATAACACTTAAATCATTTTTATATGATTTATAAATCATTAATTCCATTTTTCCATAATTTATTTAATATATTTATTAAATAAACTAATTATCATTAATATTGTTTAATTAATAATTTTCATCACAAAATATTAAAAGTTACTAAAAATAACTTAAAATATTTTATTATACCATAATATTATTTTTCATGATTTTTTATGTATTTAAAATCATTTTTAAATAATTTATTTAATATTATAATTAAATAAATTAAATACCATTTATATTTCAAAAATATTAAATATTTATGAAATATAATCTAAATAATTAAAAACTATTTTTTAGAATTTAAAATAATTTTTCAAAATTTATTTTGTATTTTTTATAATTAAAAACTATTTTTATCTATTTTTAAATAATTTTTGAAAAATCAAAAATCAAAATAAAATAGAAATCGTCGTTAAAGGGCCCTATAGCGACAGTCCCGTCGCTATAGGTTTTCTTGGCATGTTCTTAAGTGTTCTTGAGCTTCATAGTTAGAGTTCAACTAGGTAGGTTTGACTAGTCTTTGATTCATGGTTATAAGGTTTTTGGGCTAGGTTAAGGGTTATAATTATAGTAGGCGTGTAATACTACAACTATCAATCAAGATCCTGGCCAATACATAACATCATAGCAAGATCTAAGCTACAAAAATCGATGTCAGACTTGCTCTTGAATTTTTGGGCTGCCCATAAATTCAAACAGTACGAAAGGTGCTACTTTAGATCCTTGTATCTTTCAGTATATGTATTGTTTGTGTGATACAAGGGTTCATTCCTCTAGGATACATATCAGAGTACAATTCTATAACCTTACATCAACTTATCAACATCACCCAAGTAAGTTCTGGATCGGTCAAAGTAGTGGTCTGGGACTATTCTTGAGAAATTTGTGTTTCCCAGATTTCATCAAGAGGCTGGTGGTCAACGATGGTTTGACCTGCTACAACATTGATCCAGTGCATGATCTGGAAGTACTAAAGGCATTTATGGGTAGTCTACATGTTAGTCTACATACATATAACAACAACATGGCCAGATCGCTTAACAGAAAGAAGATCAGAGACCACCAAAAGATTGTCAGAAATTTTTGGGTTTCTAGGTTACCCAGAAACCAGAATTCATGGCCGGTCAACGCAGTTTGACTGCTCGTATCTCTCAACATATGCATGATCTGAGTAATTTAAAACCATAGATGTGTAGTCCTCATGTTAGAGAAAAGATCCAAAACATAAAACACAACAAACAATTAAGAGATCAAGATCTATGGGCCTTGACATATGACTGTTAGGCCATATTTCAAGATTTTTTCCAGATTACTAAAAATGCTTGATTTGTGCATCTAAGTGTTATAGATCTATGATCTATCAACCCAGATCACTTATAGACACCTTATAATACATCTTTAACAAATCAATTTCAACATATAACATAAGATCACAATTTTTTTAAGATTTAGGGTTTATACCTCTTTTACACTTTGATCTTGATTCTGACTTTTGGTTGTTGATCATGGAGTGTTAAGATATGATCATGGCTTATCTCCTTACTCTCTCACACTCCCCATTCCCGAATTTTAGAGAGAGAGAGTCTTGGGAAAAATAAAAAATAATGTGGTCCATTCTCTCACTTTAATCTTTATATTTTGATACAAATAATGGATAATGAATGGCTGATTGTTGGACAATAAGTCTTATACTAGTTCTAGGGTTGGTTAACCAACTTCTTTAGGGTTAGATCTACAAGCAATCTAATAATAATGCACTAAGGGCAAAAATGATATTTCGTATTTAATTTTAATGACATTTTGGACATTTGGCCAAACCCTCATGGTTTAGGGTTTAGGTTAGGGTTTAGGGTTTGGATTTTTTAGGATTTATGGTTTAACCCTTAACTTTGCAATTTAATTTTCTAAAATTTCCAAATTAGGTTTTAAAAATAGAAATTTAATATTTCTAAATTATAATCAAAATTTTATAATTATATTAGAATTTCTTAATCATAATTTAAATTTTGCTAATTAGTTTTAGTATTTCCTAATTAAAATTGCTAATTTAGCAATTATGGTCAAAATCACGGATTAGGGTATAAAACCCACGAATTAGGGTTTCTAATAGAATTTTTTTTTTCTAATTTAGAAATTAGATTTCGTAATAAGATTAGGATTTTCTAATTACTTATAACTTGAAAATTAGGATTAATATTTCCTAATTAACATTATAATTATTAAATTAACACTTAGGTCTTTCCAAATTTTAAATTATGGTTTCAAATCCATAAATTAGGGTTTAAAAATCTAAAATTAGGGTTTGATAAATAAATAAGTTTTACCCTAATTAATATTATAATTAATAGCACTTAAGCAATATAATAATTATTTATGTTCCCAAATTAGGGTTTCGGATTCCTGGAACTGAAATTAGGGTTTCCAAAATCAGTTTTAGGGTTTCTTGTTAATCGCTAGAGTTTTCTAACCGAACGTTGACGTTCTTAATATATACTTAGTGTTTGTTACAGATATCGTTTATCTGGTCAACCCTTGACCCTTAACCACATTTTGAACACATATATACTATATACACAGAACACATTCACTTATTCCTTAATCCTGAATAATTCACCTAAATCCTTCACAGAATTTTGAAATCCTCAAAATTCCATCTTAAAAATATCAAATGCATACACTAATTTTCTGTTTAGGTTATAATTTTGAACCTTAAATCAATTAATAAAATTTTTAAAAATATTCAAAATTCTTGGGTTGTCACAAATTCTATAGGCATATTAATTTGATTATTTGGATAATTGATTTATAGTTCATAATTAGAGATATTGAATTCTTAACCTTTATCTGAATCTATTCATCGAGTTTTAATCTTTAATTATTTAAATTAATTTTAGAGTCATCTAGTTTTAATTGATTGATTTAGTTTTCTTAATTAGAATCACCCTACTTTGCAGTGGTATAAATAAAACTAAATTGGTATAGTACTAGTAGTTGGAGTTTATTGATTGGAATTCCCTGTGGGTTCGACACTTAATTTTACCACTTTATTACTTGTTGACCGTGTACACTTGCACATATTTATTAATTGTGAAATCAACCAACAAGTTTTTGGCACTGCTACTGGGGAATTCTTTATTAATATTAATTCCATATTAGTTATAATCAATTTCAGTCTTAATTTAAATGTTAGTTATTTGTTTTTCTTCTTGTGTTTGCAAGAATTCTTTGCAAGTGTATGCACACTAAATCAAGGGCTAAAAATGAACTTTTTCCTTATACAGACGATATCGAAAGGAAGTTCCAGAAATTGCGGTTAAATAGTGAGGTTATACCTTTGGACGTAGATCTAGCGGCACAAGAAATACTAGTAGACATGGCAGGGGAAGAACAAAAATCACTTAGGGATTATGCCATGTCGATAGTCACAGATATACAATCTTGTATTCGGAGATCGATAATTAATGCAAACAGTTTCGAGATCAAACCGGGAACGATACAGATGCTACAAAATGCAGTTTAGTTTGGGGATAGTTCGACAGATGATCCGAACGAGCATATCTTGAGTTTCATGGAAATTTGTGACACCTTCAAATTCAACAATGTTTCAGAAGATGCTATACGGTTGAAGTTGTTTCTGTTTACATTAAAAGACAAAGCTCGGAGTTGGTTACACTCATTGCCTGCCGGTTCAATCACCACATGGGGTGACGTAGCTCAAAAATTCCTAGCTAAGTGTTTCCCACCAGCAAAGTCAGCAAAACTACGGAACGATATTCACACTTTTTCACAGTTCGACTCCGAAACATTATATGAGGCATGGGAAAGATTTAATGTGAGACCCCAGATTTTATGAATAAATATTTAATTTTCTCGAAATAAATTTTTTGAATATTATGGTGTGGATTTGATATAATATTATAGTTGTGGGTAGTATTTATAAATTTTGCAAAGTACGCAAGTTGTTATATAATATTCTTTTTATCGGGGAATATTCGCACGACGGCATAATCATTGGTGGACCCCACGACGAAATTATTGTCGTAGTTAGAAAATGACAGAATTATCTTTTTATAAAAATAACGGCGGAAGTGTAACCGTTAAAACTGTTGAACTACTCGGTAGTAAAAGTACAGTAATACGCGTGGTTGCATAGTAGCACACGGTATTTATTATTGATGCTTACGTGAAAAGTCACTCAGTTATACTCAATTATTGTTACAGTAATTGCTGCATCATATCTCTCATATTATTGATGCAATTATTGTCACAGTATCTTCTGCATAATATGTTATATTATTAAATCAATAATTGAGACGACAAAGTTATTCATATTATTATTTGCAATATTGACAATGTCTAGAAGTTCTGTCAAGGAGAGATTTGGTCACCTAATTGCGCGCCAATAAGGAGAAATCCTTATCGGAAAGCCCCCTCTTTCCTAGGAACGACCTGGTTGTTAAATATTGTGAGTTATAATATTAATGATGAATGTTATTAAAATTGAAATTGTGTTCGGAGTTGAATTTGGAGACGCAGACGTGATATTTGAGTCCGGAACGATGAAATTAGTAAAAAAAAATAGTCTATAAAAACAAAAATTATCGGGATTCACTATTTGGTCAAAAAGTCAACAGTTGACTTTTTTGGGAAAAGTCAAATTTCAAAATTTCAAAATTTATATTGTTGATAAAATAGTTTCATTATGTTGGAATTGTTTGTGTTAGTGAAAATTGACATCTATTCCGATGATAATTAATTGCTACTAATTCACATACTTATATAACTATTTGTTCACATGTGTGTACTATTGAATCACATTCTTGTACTATTAGGAGAGTTGGTGCAAAATTGATAATATTTGAATGACTAAGTTAAAAATAGAGGTATAGATGGAGGTACTATAGTGTAATTATTTTTATCACATGATTAGAACTATTGAGTCACATGATTTACTATTGATTCCCATTATTTACTATTAGGGGAGTTGGTGCAAGTTTGATAATACTTGCAGGACTAAATTAAAAATGAAGAAAAAGAGGAAGGTATTATACTGTAATATTTCGAGCCCCAAAACGTGCAATTATCGAAACTATATTTTCCTATAAATAGAAGCTCATTCTTCCTTCATTTCTCACCAATTCACAAAAGCTTTAGAGAAATTATTATAGAGACAAAGAAGAAGAGAAGTCTGCTACCTCACTATTCTAGTATCCAGTTTTTCCAAGGTAGGGAATATTATTTGTTGTACTCGTAGGGAGTATTATTTCTTTCTTATCCATGAAGAGAACTTCTGTTATTCCATTCTTTATTATTCTGTTGGAATAACCTGTATATGCGGGCTACCCTATACTTGGTGAAATTCTCTGTTATTCCATTCTTTATTATTCTGTTGGAATAACCTGTATATGCGGGCTACCCTATACTTGGTGAAATTCTCTGTTATTCAATTTTATATTATTCTGTTGGTATAACTTGTATACGCGGGCTACCCTATACTTGGTGAAATTCTTCTGTTATTCCATTCTCTACTATTCTGCTAGAACATCCGGTCTGTGCGTTTACGTCGGACCTGGTTTCAATATTTATCATTCTGTTGGAACATCCTGTCTTTGCTTTACGCATGACCTGGTTCCATTATTTATTATTCTGTTAGAATATCCTGTCTGTGCGTTTTACGTCTGACCTGATTCCGTCTTTTATATTCTGTTGGAATATCCTGTTTGTGCATTTTTCGCCGAACCTGGTTCCGTTATTTATTATTCTGTTAGAATAACCTGTCTGTGCGGTCTATCGCATGCTTGGTGATTTCTTTTGTTATTTCATTCTTTATTATACTCAGTTGGTTAAAGTTTTGACTTCTATACTCAATGGAATTAGTGGAATATCCTTGATATTTGCACTTCATCCAGTATCTTTTCATGGAAATATTTTTCTGAGATTTCTTGAATTTTTACTCCACAACGCAGTATCATGTTGACAATTTGGATGTTATTGGTTCCTGGGTAAATTAATTCTTGAACTGGTTTTATTGAATTATTATGTCATTGTCATCATCCTAATGTTTGTATTATGTTGAAAGTCATTTGTGGTCTGTAGTGCATAGATGGACTTGGTATGATTATGACCAGAGATTATTCGGTATAATCATGACCGTAATGTTACAAATGATGTGGAAAAA